>JAEQBH010001460.1:1200000-1562507 GCA_016808115.1 Tetrastigma voinierianum
TCCGCAAGTGCACGGGTCATACAAGTAATGAAGTGGACTCTAGAAGTCCGGATATCGTACCTATGAGGATTAGAGGTTCTCTCTAATTGGAATTTGAGCACCCCGATTACAAGGGCTCTTCACTATATAGGCGACCAAATAGGATGTGGAATAAAATCAATTTAACTAAAATATAAACTGATTTAAAAGTAATCCTAATTCTAAAATCTATCAAGCAAACAACTACTAAAATATAAAATGTATGAAGAGAGGCACTAGGAATGGTGATAATCATTTAACGATCGATTTGCATTTTGTGGCTGAGCGCGACATTTGTGGGTGAATCTTGGATTTGTCGAAACATTGTAGTATAGCTTGGATTCCTCCACACACTATACATTTCACTAATTAGAGAATCACATTCCTTCCATATACATGGGTCTAATCAATTACTTGTAGGATATAATCCTCTTTTTAAGAATTAGATATTTTTCCTTTCCAGTACTTCACACCCTTTTCTTAAGGCGAGGCGCACTTTATATATTTGGATAATGCAAGCCTTCTCCAATGTAAGTGGTATCTCAACCATCAAAATCTAATAAAGTTCTCTCTCCTTGATTAGATCTGTGTAACACGGGGAACAAGGTCATTTTATGGTTGAGGGAGACCTCTAAACATTAGCGATACATCATATCTAATTAATCCTCACACCATGAGTAAATTAGTGATCTATCAAAGTAATATTCGAGTTCATTAGTTCGATAATATTAGTCTAACATACTAAGTAACTTCTCCATACTCTCAGGAATCTCCATCTCTGTGTCACTCAGAGGGCCTCCTGGAAATCAGAGCAAGATACAACCCTTTTCTAGGTACAAGCTACTAATATTAAGAACAACTCATTATATGAACAGTACCAATTATAGAAAATTAGTCTTCAAACCCACAAAATAAACTGAAAATCTACAAATCTAAATGTTTAACAATTAATCCCCACCCCTAGAGGGTGTTTAATGTTCCATTACTGGATTCCAATCATCACCAATCAAGCAACAAGTAAGAAAATGATGAAAGAAATCAAGAGACAAGGGTGAGAAAATCAAGATTTGAGCTTCATTCGTCTCATGATAAAATAAATTGAATCTACACATGGAGAATCAGCAATAGCTCAGCGTGAGAATTCTCCACTATCTTAAAGGTACAACAAACTTTGGCTTATAATGTTCTATTTTCGATGATTACAAGCTTGTTGGAAACATCGATAGTGATTGGAGCAGAGATGTGGATGATCACAAAAGTACCACTGGCTTTGTATTCTATATGGGAGACATTATGCTGGTTGGATATCAAAAAAGCCAATCCGATTATCCCTCTTTCTCTGAGCGGAAATAGAGTATGGCGCTACTTCATGCATTTGACATGTAGTTCGGCTCCTAAATTTATTAAAGGAGCTAGGTTTGCCACAAGAGGAGATGACCAAGATTTTTTTCGTGGACAACAAGACAACAATAGCTTTGGCTAAGAACCTAGTCTTCCATGATCGAAGTAAGCACATTGATACTCGTTATAACTGCATTAGAGAATGCATCACGAGGAAGGATGTGCAGTTGGAGTGCATGAAGTCTCATGATCAAGTAGTTGATATCTTCACCAAGCAACAGGTTTACAAACTACCAAGTTAAGAGTTTTGATTAGAATAAAAAAAAATCAAGTTTAAGGGAGGTTGTTGAAATATAAACGATTTTGGATTTTGGAATCTTATTTGAAATGATTTTGGGTTATTAATTAAGTTTGAGCTTAGTAGTACTAAATAAAAGCCCAAATTGTTAGAGACATGTTAGTCCAACTTCTAGAAGCCTATTTTAGATTTTTGCATATAGTTCTTTAGAATGAGGGTAGGATTGGAATTTTTTAGAGAATTCTAAAGAGTAATTTGTAACATCTAGATTAGATTTGTGTTGGCACAATCCTAACCATTGGTTAAGGAAGTGTTACTAGTATAAATAGGGGTGACCTCCTTGAGTTTGTATCAAGCCAAAAACAAGAAGCCTTCAATAATACAATTAGCCCTTTCCTCTCCACCATCTTCTCTCTCACATCTTCAAGTTTTTCCTCCATCTTCCTCCATTTTCCTTCCAACAAAGTCCTGGTTCATGCTTAGGAAGAAGGCACATTATAATGCTTGAATTTACCCAGTCTGGTTGTTAATGTAGTCCTGTTAGCCCTCTAAGATTTGGCGGGTCCATGAAAAATCCTAATGCCTACATATATATATTGTCTCATCTTTACTTATATAAGATGACAAAAAATTGAACTTAAAATTAACTATATATTCTATTCTTATGTGGTTTAAATCCACTTGAAAGAAAAAGCATGATCTTCATATGCAAGGAATTAAACAAGGAAGAAGAAATTTAACACCATAGTCATGGAGTAATGTCCAAGAGGCTACATTATCTCATCGTCACAGTGGCACAAACAAAAAGATATATGATAAACATGAAACCCTAGAGATCGACCAGCACAGCCGGCTGTGGCACTTTCTAGACGTGGCTCGGAGAAGATCAAGATACAATGGAAACCCAGGCTGCAACAAAATGCAATGGACAGGCAGGTCCTGCATATACTAAATGCAATATGTTTTACTTTGCTCTCAAGAGATAAGAAGAGTGTGCTGCACAAAAGCAGAAATCAGCATAAGACCATATGGAAATGAAGAGAGCTGTCAGACCCCAGGCAAGCTTATTAGGCAATTCTTTGTGAAAATCTTTTTCTTGATGCCTGGATGTGAGGATAACCAGGAACATGATGAGGGAAGTCACTGAAGAGCAAAGAGCAATAAGTGAGCACAAAATTCACGAAAACTGTAAATCTCTTATCATGTTCAAGAACCGGTAGGCCAGCATTATCAAAACTGCCTGGTACATTGGAAAAGGAAGTAAAGAATACAGATGCAATAGTTGGCAACAACAGAGCCCGAACTGGGGTGTTTCTTTAGGCATTTTCTGCTTTGTGCACAAGGTTACCATGATTTTCTGTGAAGATCTCTTGGAGTCTTATTATGATTGTTAAGAGTAGAGGAAAAGAAATGCCGTGGCATCAGTTTCTTCATACTGCACAAAATAGAGTTCAAGTTACTGGCCTGTGTTGATACCATAGCATGCTCAAACACAATTAAAACCGAAAAATGAAAAGAAGTTAACCAGGCTGACCTTGTACCACTTAATCTCCCATTGCATTTGCAAAGCATGGCCAGGAATATGCCAAGGTAGGGTATGCCTTAACATTTGCAGCAAAGATGCAATGCACTATTCCGTCATTATCCACAACACTGAATACAATGTCTCTCATTAAATTCCTCTAGTAAACTTCATATACATCAGTTTGTCTATTCTCCACTGCTAAAGCACTGCATTCTTTCTTTCTGAGTCCCTTTCCTGGTGGCGACAGGAAATAGATCAAGTATTTTTCTCAACCATTTCCTTCACACCATTTCTTGCTGCAATCAGTATCGCAGCATCCACTTTTCCCCACAGTTTTCTTCTTCTCTGCCAAGAGCACAAACGTGGTTAAGGTTAGTCAACATTAATTTACATTAAGCAGTTTGTCCAAAGTGGTGGAGTAAATATGGTAATGTAACTGACTCAACTGAATGGGAAAAAGTGAATACCACTTTTCTTATTACTCTTTGTTTATTCCCTGACGAACTTGTCTCAGATGCAGTGATCTCTTTATTTCTGTCTTTTTTTAATCTGGTTTTTTGTTAGTATCTGAGAAAGGAGTTCATAGAGATTAGGCCTTCTTCTTCATGTTTTACTGTATCTTGATGGCAGGGGCTTCATTCCAGTCCAATCATACTCATACATTGACATACTTATGAAATTAGTTCATCCATGATCTGACGACCATGTGTTTCTCTTGTCTTTTATTTTCTGCACATTGGTTATTCCTGACAAACATGTAGATAAAAAAGGAAGCATTTCAATTAATTACCATTTTGGATGTAAGGAAAGGGAAATTGAGATGGTTTATAATATATAATGCAATCCTAAGACAACCAGCAGTGCTTTAGTTGCAAGCCTGAAGGAACTCAAAGATAACGTCCATAATTTGGTGGCAAAGTCGATGCTGTCGAGCTCCATTTCTTGATTGAGTGACCTAAATATATGTAAAGAAAAAGTTAAAATTCAAATCTTTGATGATCTGGTACAACAAATATGTCAGATAGAAGCCATTCTCCTTTGGGAAGTTACTTTAAGGATAAAGAATAATAAGAAAATAAAGGGTTGATTCAACAGTCACCTTCATATTTTTCTTTCTTTGGGATTTCGGAATCTATTAAATTATCTCTTCTTCTTCTACCCCATTGAAACTATACTTAACCAGTCATAAGTATTAATGATTAGGCAAAGAATTGGGATTTAAAAATCTGCAAATACCGTCCCGGTGAGAATAACTTTCTCACACAGTAAGGCATGCACCTAAATGGAGACAACAAAACTATGGAAAGAATTCTGAGATGAGAAGGTAAAACAGGTTTTCTTTTTCTGGGAAACATAGTGAGTTGATTTGATCTGATAAATATTTTGGACCACCTCGATCAATCTTCTTGACATGTACAGTAATTTGAAGCTAGTGGAATATTTTTTTCTCCTTCCATATATATATCATACCTGGCATTTTAATTATCTTCCAGAAACTCCTTACAAGTTCTACTGTTGTCTGGATAGGGTTTCTTAATTTTGTCATCAAAATCTTGCTTAGGAACGGTTGTATTTTCACTTTCTCCAGCTTCTCCACAATTAGACCTTTCAGGTTAAATAACAATACGAATAAACAATTTGTTAAAGATAAGTTAATAATCTAGATTAGCTCCATTAATTCTATGTAGCAGCAGAATCCTCGAATTGGGGTCGAGATTCGACCAGCCAAAATTCAGCCCTCATTATTTTAACTTAGGATGTCTCACATTGAGATAAATGATATTGCTGATCAGCAGAGGTGAGTACCACTTCTGAATGCAGAGGCACCAAACCAGAAAATGCAGTGGAGTAAACCCTTCCTCATCAACATAATTAACAAAAAATTTATACAGATGTATTATTTGGAATGCTAAATCTGCCAAGAACCACAAAGAATTAAAAGGAGTATAAATCATAGTGCAAGTAACAATATAAAGCATATGGTAAACCAAATATATAATGTTAATGAAGTAAGCCATTTATGTGCTAGTTAATGAAGGCAGAGGAAAGCATGTTTCCTACCATGAAGGACAGCTGAGAAGAGGGGCGTTTCATGATCGTGGTTGCGGACACCGACCAATTTCGGATGCTTTTCAGCCAAACATATGTTAACATTTCCCATTGATGCAGCTAAATGGAGGGTGTTTCCTTGCTCATTTCTGACCTCCAGAGCATCAAGATCTGTTTCTCCGATCAATTCAACTAGTTCTTCAACAATACTTTCTTTTCCCTCTGAGACTGCAACATGTAATGCAGTGTCTCCGGTTGCAATGATCTCGGTCTTGTAAGCCCTAGGCTGTTGCTTGCATATATTCACAACTTCATTCCATTCTCCTTGCATGGCATATTTGAACAAGCTTTTCTTAATTTCATGCATATTGGAATCCTCCATTGTAAATGCCATAGTAATGGTGTCACACCCCTGGTTTATCAACACGAATTTTTCGCCTACTGGATGTGCGGTGCTAACTCGATTAGCCAACCTTTCCCACAGTGTCTCTCAAAAGCAAAGTATTAGAGACTTAGAATGTACAGGAAAATCCCAACTTGTATTATTCAAAACTGTCAAGTGCTGTGCACTTCTCCTGTCTAAGAGCTTTACAAATATCTGAATAATGGCACACTCTCTAACCCCATCTAAGTTAGAGACCCAATCCTTTTATAGACTTTGGTGTCTATTGCCAACATAGGTGACCCTTCCCAACAGGTGCCATTTCCCACCAGCATTTGATTTTGAATCTGCCTCCATATTTCAAAATCGAAACCGCATAGTTGATCTTTGAATTTAATCGGCTCACAATTTTCAAATTCAAACTCCCACCATTTTGTCATGGGTGCATGTCCACCATATGCTACCATGCACCTGTGCTAGTCCGTACCTTACCATGCACCACCATGGTTTGCCTTGTTTTTATTAGGTGCCCTCATAGGTCTAAGGCATACCTATGAGGCCCTTGCATGCAACCAACGAGCTTAGGCATCCGAGGGGGTAACAAACCCTCCCCCTCCCGCTGAAGTCGAAGCCCACGTCGACTTAGCCTTTAGATAGTCTTGCACTGCCCCTTCAAAGCGCCCTGATGTGCATCCACGGCCCATGCTAGCCTCACGATTCCAAAGCGCCTTTCCCGCCCGAACAAGATAATCGGTCGCGATTCTTTCTACTGTCCCCATGGTTACGTGATTGAGATGCTATACTGCCTGCGATGATCAAAGCGTGTCACGACCCGAGGAGACACGTTTTACTTGTGCCCTACCCGGTTCTGCATCTTCAACATAGGGCTTCAAAAAGCGACGTAAATGTCGGATGCAACCGATCTCTCGGGCAACTTGACGCCATAAGCAACTTCTCCCACTCTCTTGATCACCTCGAAAGGCCCACACTCCCGAACTTTGGGATCGGCCCTCTTTCTTAGTCTTTCTTGCTTACTTTTTCGGGATGAGGTAAGTTTCAACGGCCTATATACCAATCTGAAATTCCAGCGCCCGTCTATGTTGATCAGCATACTTCTTCATTCTTCTAGCCGCCTTCTCAAGGCTTTCCCGTGCCTCATCGAACATCTCCTGCCGGGAAATGGCTAAGCGATGTCTTCTGAGGCTGTCTCCCTGACCATTTGTTTGCCCACATCTAATGGGGTTCTTAATTTATGACCATAGCCAACTCAAGGGGCTCATCCACATTCTTGGCTTCTATGCAGATTATAACGGGCGAGCGGAGTGTCAAGCAAATCCACCCGAGTTTTTACATTGTAGCGGTCATAATGCCTCAGTACTCTTCCGACCAATCCATTGATTCTTCCGGTCACGTATACGTTTGTGGATGATTGGCGGTCAGAACCTTCAACTCGGGCAAAGAGCTTGAAGAGTTCCACCAAAACCGTCTGTGAATCCTGCATCCGGTCAGCGATTATGTCCTTAAACGACCAAAATGTTTCGCAGCATGGTAGAAAAGCAGTTAGGCGCCTCTTGGTGAACATGCCTCGGTCTTCCGCCATGAACCGCAGTACTTTGAGCCAGATCAACCCGACAAAGATGGATTTGCATTCCGGGCCTTAGGAATCGAGATGAAATCCATGGAACGCACTGCCCGTGGCTTATGCGTATGGGAGAGGCTGCCAGCGGTTGCGCCATCTTTCTTTTAGTCTTGTCTAAGCTGGCATACCCAGTGAGACTTCACATGCGCCTGTATGTCCTCGCCCACATCTTTGGCAATAGTAGGACACGGGCGGTAATGCCATGGTCCTCCTCCCTGGATGCTTTGCCACGCCAGCATCATGGGTCTCTTTCAGCAACTCTCTCCGCAGTCCTCCCATCGGGACATAGAGCCTTCCTCCTTTGAACACAAGGAGATCATTTTCCAGCCAGTACTTTCTGGTTTCCCCATTCCTGACTTGCTGTCTCAGTTTCTCATAGCCGGCATCAAGTCCTGCAGCCTTCTTGATCCGCTCATTGAAATCTGAGATGACTTCTGACATGGTCATGATGTATGCCACCACCTCTTCCGTGAGTCGTCCTTCACAATGTTGTGTCGCTACGGCGATCAGCCACTCAAAATTAGACTCGGCCAGGGAACTCACACTTGTGAGCTGCCTCCAACTTCTTCTGTGTCTTGAAGGTATTTGCCACATTATGCGTCACTCGTGAAAATCCACAAGGAGAGTAATACCTCCATTGCTGCCGAGACGAGTGCCTCTTTGCTTTGTCATTTCCTTCTCATGCGTTGAATAACGCTGTTCTGCCCCATTCAGTTTCCGACTCTCAAATGCCACGGGGTGTCCTTCTTGCACCAAGACTCCACCAAGGGCCTTGTCCGAAGCATCAGTCTGAACTTCAAAGGGAGGTCAGTTGTAAGCTGGCGGTTCTTTGGAGATGGCTTGTTTGAGGCTTTCAAAGCTATCCGACACTCTTGTCAGTCCCATGCTCGGTCTTTCTTTAGCAAATCTGTCAATGGAGAGACAATCTTTGAATAGCCCTTTATGAATCTCCTATAGTAATTTGCTAACCCGAGGAATGATCGCAACTCTGTCACTTTGGTAGGGGCTGGCCAATCGATCACAACTTGCACCTTTCTTTCATCCATCGAATACGGCCTTCATGATTTTGTGACCAGGCGTGATCTGCTCCGCGCAAACTCGCACTTCTCACGGAAGCACCACATCTGTTTATTGTTCCTAAAGCCCATTTAGGAACACCTTTCTCCAAGTGCATCTCGTACTCATTTAAGTCTGTTTGTACACTACAATGTCATCTAAACTTGACTTTAACTAAAAAGCATCGAGATAGTCAAACAGCACATCATTCATTAAATTACAGAATGTTGCAGGGGCATTTGTGAGCCCAAACGGCATTACAAGAAATTCATAAGAACCATAGCGAGTTACACATGTGGTTTTTGCCTCATCACCTTCTGCGACCGGACTTGCGGTATCGATCTCGAGTCGGTTGGTGAAAAGTACCGAGCCTTTGTAATCGTCAAAACAGATTCGGGCCTTGAAGGAATCGGGTACTTGTTTTTGATAGTTACCTTATTCGAACCACGGTGAATCCACACACATGCGCAATGATCCATCATGTTTCTTGCAGACAGAGCAGATTCGCCATATGGGGCCTCGAAATTTGGATCATGCGGCGTCCCGCAGCTCTTTCAAGTTTGTTTCACCAGTTCCGGCGGTTCTGGGGGCCATCCGGTAGGGACTTGGGCGGGAGGTTTTGCCACAGCGACAATTCGATCTTGTGATCAATGGGCGGGTCTTCGGGAGGCAACTCTTTAGGCAACTCGGAGGGCATGATGTCTCTGAATTCCTTTAGTATCCCAGCCACAGAGTCAGGAACTTCAGCATCATGTCCTTCATTGATTTCCACCAAAGCTGCAAGGTATGTCTCTTGCCCCCGCCTGAGCCCTTTTTTCGGTTGGAAGGCTGAGCACCATCTCGGCCACGCCGTATCGCCTTCCTTTCCCTTTGCGGGCACAAAGCAGGTGATTCTCCTCTAAGATCATAAGTCCACCCAGATGAGGAATCAGGGCAGCCTTAGACTTGAGGAAGAAATCAATCGAGGATTAAGTGAAATCATCGATGGAACCTGAAGTAAATTAATTTTTACTTCCATTCACCAACTTGCGTGAGGACATCCTTGGCAATGCCTGTATCTTTTATTGCCTTCGCGTTCCTTTGCTTTGATCCGACTATCATCATCTACGGTTCAGATCAGTCTCGAGGCTTCACTTTGGTTGCAACAAATTGTCGCGTGGCACCAGCATACCATCGCTTTTACCGGATCCGTTAAGCGGCACACAGACATGCGTCGAGTTTTACGCGGTTGATTCTCGCCCTTGATTGCATTAAGCCAATTCGCAGAAGGATTCTTTCGGGAGGGTGAATCGAATCGATCTTCAGCCTTGTCATCGTGATGACCAAGGCACGGTTTTATGCGGGGCGGTCTTTGGCGGTGAAGACCATTAAAAATGAAGCATCAGTCGGTTGTCTGTTTGCACAAAATTTGTGGTTGTCTCCCTTTGGTTTTGTCTCACCGACCTTTCTTCCTGTTCCCTTCCAGCCCGACCTTCTTATTGAATGAAGGTTTTCCTACATCTTGCCTTCTTGCCCGCATACGTCTTGGACTTGCACATTGGTGTTGATGGCCATTTGCCCGTCTGTAGTCCACTTCAAGCAGTCGTGCGGCTCGTGCGTGAGCCAGTCTGAGCTCCACATCTCCCGAGTTCGATTTGTGCCCGACCTTGTAATCCGAAATGAAATTAGGCAGTTTGTCCTCATGAGACATGTTCACGATATCAACATGATGGAACTAAATTCTACTTCCATAGTCTCAGCTGAACCTATAATAGCTAGCTAACCCGAGGACTCCCTTGCAACCGAGGCTGAATTTGTGGGTAGGAATTGTTCGCCCGGTTCCTTCTTCGAGTCTCGGTATCAATCGGGGCCTTCGAATACGCATCATCTCCCATCGAGTGCGCCACCATAACTTTGCATCACCCAGACAGTACGTGCTGGTTATAGACACCCGTTTCACTATGGGCACATGAAGGCCTTGAAGAAGGCACTCCATGTCCCGCGGGAAATTTCAACTCTTTAGCATTTCTAGCACCCCAAACCCCTTGGGTTACGGCACATACCTTCGTGGGGACCCGACACCATGGGGACTTTGGGCCCTGTGACCTTTTCCAGTCAGAGATCTACGCCCCATGGGCGCAGCGCATGCGGTACTCGGCCATCAATGCACCAACGGTCAGTTTTGAGGCATCAATCCGTTCCCCATATTTATCGCGGCCTCCATGGTGCGCTACTTCAAACTCATTTTCATTGAGTGCGCGAAATGCGATCCACGGTTTCTTCATCTTGGGCAAATCTCAGCGATGTTTCCAATAAAGACGTCCCTTTCCTTCAGCGTTACGGCCATTACGGTGCTCACGATACCACTTGGTTTATCAACGAATTTTCGCCCTCTCCACGGATGTGCGGTGCTAACTTCGATTAATAACCTTTCCCACAGTGTCTCTCAAAAGCAAAGTATTAGAGACTTAGAATGTACGAGAAAAATCGACTTGTATTATTCAGAAAACTATCAAGTCTTTGTGCACTTCTCACAATACAAGAGCTTTACAAAATATACAGAATAATGGCACACTCTCTAACCCCATCTAAGTTAGAGACCCAATCCTTTTATAGACTTTGGTGTCTATTGCCAACATAGGTGACCCTTCCCAATGACCCCAGTTGCCATTTCCCACCGGCATTTGAATTTAGTGCGCCTCCATGGCTAAAATCGCTTCCCGTATAGTTGATGTTTGGTGAAATCTGGCTCTCATTTTCAAATTCAAACTCCCACCATTTTGTCATGGGTGCATGTCCACCATATGCTACCATGCACACGCGCTAGTCAAATGCCATGCACCACCATGGTTTGCCTTGTTTTTATTAGGTGCCCTCTTGCAGGTCTAAGGCACCTATGAGGCCCTTGCATGCAACCAACGAGCTTAGGCATCCGAGGGGGTAACAGTAATCGATGGAAGTGTAGTTAAAAAAGATATCTAAAAAGGGACAGGACTAGTCCCGAGAGGTCTAAAGTTATTGCCCTAATAAAGCTCCATATGGGTCAGATTAAGGGGACAAGAAACAGCTTATATATGCAGTAGAAGAGACAAAATAAAATGCCATTACAACTCAACTTTCTATTCTTGTGACATCAACAGAAATTTAAAAATATTTTACCATTCTTTTTAGTACCAAGTAAAGGAAAAAGCTAAAGTGAAAAAAGAAAAGGAAGAGAAAAAGAAAGAAAAAGTTCTCTTGAGCTTCAAAATAAATTTGGTCTTGCACAGTGAAAGCAAGTATATTTAAAGTGTCATAGAGCATATTTAAACCGTTTCTTTCTTACTTTTGTTGATGATTGTACCACGGTGAATTTTGGTGTATTTGATAAAGAAAAAAAAAAATCTGATCTTCGATCCATTATGCCTTCCTTTTTGCAATATGATCAAGAGTCCACAGCGAATTTAATCTTGTATCGAACCACAATCTTTGTTTATTAATTATTAAGAAAATGTTCGGATAGACACGGTTGAAATTGAGGTTTTATCCTTCAATTTCGATTTGTATTGGGATGAAATTATGGCAAAAATTAGTACTCGATCTCAATTTAAGGGTAAATTTGGGGAAATTTCCCTCTAAAAAGGGATATACATGTGTTGGACTACTAACCAACTCAACCATTTCTTCAACAACCCTTGTAGGGCCATCATGGACGGCGTTGCTTGTATATTTTTACCGCTTCATCCCACTCGCCTTTCATAGCATGGCCGAATAAGTTTCACCTATCCTCATCATTCCTTTTAGATTTGCTTATGTTTTCTGCCATATTGGAACTCTTTTATCCGCAACTTGATCACATCTTGCAATTCTATATATAAATAAATTGGAGGTAGCTAGCCTGCAGATACCTTGCTCCATATCTGGGATTACAACAAAAGGGAGAAGCCATCCCAAAGTGCAACCATGCACATGAGTAAAAGTATACCATCCAATCATATTGTTTTGACATCATCTTCAAAATTTATGGACTCTTTAAAATTTTCTTGAGGCCCACTTGACCTCTTAAACGTCTCCCAAAAGAGTTCTATATTTCATATCAATGAAAGAGAAGCATTAAGGCCTTGTTATTGTAAAAGGGAAAAAAAAGATGCCAAAACTTTGGAATTGATTTTGAATTAATATGGGAAAGTTACTTTCTTTGTCATGTTGTAATTTAACTCTTATTACCATCAGCTTTAAGTCCCTTTAATATGCCTGAGCAACCATTTCATAGCATACCAGTGGACTCTTAGGTTTGCTCAAAGCGACTCACCATGACGATTCCATAAGCCACATCTGATCACAGTACAAATCATGGCATACATGACCTCTTGCATTTGAATATAGGACAACCTTATGTCTTCCAGATTCTTCAATTACTTTCATAACATGATTAACTTGAAATGTGCACCAATAGGAGTAGACACGGATTTTTCATTGTCCATACCAAATAAATCCATAAATTTTCCAACATAACCACTCTAAGTAATAGTTAAAAGACCACTCTTTCTGTCCCTACTTATACCCATTCCCAAAATCCTTCTTCCAAGCCCAAGTTCTTTCATTTCAAACTCTGAATTGAGTTTTTGCTTTAGCTTTAAAATTTCATATTTATTCTTGCAAGCTATAAGCATATCATCAACATAGATCAACAAATAAATGAAAGTCTTATCCTCTAATTTAGAAAAATAAACATGGTTGTCATGTTTACTGCTACTAAATCCTTGACTAAACATGAAAATATATAACCTCTTATACCACATTCTAGGATATTGTTTCAAACCATATAAGGATTTTTTTCAAAAGACATACCTTGTCTTCACCTCATTGAAAAAACATACCCTTATGGCGACTCATGTATATCTCTTTCATTTTAAACTACACCATGTAGCAAAGGCGAGGTTTTAACATCAAGTTGTTCCAATCCAAGGTCTTGAATTGGAACAATATCAAGAATTAGCCTTATGGACGTATTGTGAGTACCGTGGCCTCTAGGCCTAGACCCACTACTCAATGGGCCTAACGTCCACGCGGCCCCACCACTTGGCCCACCTCATGAAGCGGCCTAAGACGGCCCACCATATTAAAATCACTTGGAAACCAACCAGACGGTAGAGTCCTTGAACTCTTCTGGGACCCCGAGTCCCCGAACCCTTCTGGGACCCCGAGTCCCCCAACCGGCCATCCCACCACATATGGAAAGTGTTATGGATAACTATATTAGGGAGGAAATCACGCGCAAGATATTTATCCACAGATCCCTTGATATCCAAATCTCGTACGTCTCAAAAACATTAATCCTTAATAAGGAAGAACTAGTCCTTGACAAGGAAAGAGAAATCTTATCACCAAAATCACGAGATTATCTTTCCTAAAATCAAGGAGAAATTCAAGTATAAAACAAAGACTCCCGCTAGCGACTTAATCATTGGAAGCGATCGGCTGCTTGCGCTGGGCCTTTAACTGCGGGTTTACATTACACAGCGATGCCCTAGAGGACGGGCGATTCGGGGAAACAACAATTGGCGCCTTCTATGAGGCAAGACAAAGTCTCATTGACAGCGTCGCGAGAAGCTTGACTCCGACGACTTTCGGTAGCCCTCGCCACGGTAGCTCGGTGGTTTCCTTCCCGCATTTGATTAAACGGCAAGTTGCAATGACTAGCAACCAGGTGATCCAGTCGCCCAAAGATCAATTTCTTCACTGGCGTCAAGACATGGAAAAGAAACATGAGGAGCAAGCAAGGAAGATAATAGAATTGTAGGATCATGATGAACATCTGCAGGTTGAGAAAAGACACGATCTTGGCGAAAGAGACGTGCAAGACAACGGTCAAGCTAGGCACCTGACCGTTCGCAATAAAGGAAAGGAACCCATTGTCCCTAACAATGTAGATGCCCCAACAAATGACGAGTTATCCTCGGGCGTACCAAACCCCTTCGACAAAAGCTGATGGGGTTAGGTCATGCGGAGACACTGCGCATCGCCCTCCGTTCGGCAACATGAGCAATGGCATATTACGTTAATTTGGAAGGAAACAGGCCAAGGGCAGAACCAGCCAAATGAAGTGCCCGAAAATGCGTCTGTATTACCCATGGGCGCAACACCGCGCATGTCGCCAGTATACCCTGCCTTCGGTATAAGACCTACATACCGCCTATAACGACGATCCGAAGTCCCGATGATATGCTCTCCTTGCCTCTAAGGAGACACATTCTCAAGTACGAACCGCCACGTGGGTTTGTCATACCAACTTTCACTATGTTCGATTGCTCTACTGACCCTTACGATCATATGCCCCATTACAATCAGGCGATGACTTTGAATGTTGGCAATGACCTCCTACTATGCAAAAGTTTGACAAGCTCCCGTGAAACTCAATAAATACATTTTATGAACTTTGGGTAGCGTTCATCTCATAGCACCTATGCTCAATGCATCAAAAAAGGAATATTAGTTCCTTACAAATTATTTTAAAGCACGAAGAAGAATCTATACGGGACTTCACAAGGAGGTTCGAGTAAGCCGTCCAACAAATAGAATTTTACAGCATGGACGTAGACCTTCAGAACATCAGAAGAAGTTTTAGGCCGTAGACTCCCTTTTTCCACTCACTGTCCCTAGGCCCACTAGCAACAATGGAAAAGTTGTACAGGCGGGCAGATAGATACTCATTGCTGGAAGACAACATCCGAGCAGCAACCTAGACAATAATGATCACAAATCAACCGGTCGAGAAAGATAAGCCCAGCAGGAAAAAAGTCGATCTGCGCGTCGACAAAAGGTCGAATGGAGACCAGCGACCCGAGACTAGTCTAAAAAAAAGAGCCTACTTGGTTCACCCCCTAATTATCTCATACGAAAGGTTGTTGCCTCATTGAACTTACGATTTCAAATGCTTCCACTTTATCAGACCAATCTGCTTAGAGAAATAAATCGCTACGATCACGTTATCCGCAAGACCATGAATGAAACCGATTGGTGCCGAAGTCTAAATTTCCTAGAGGAAAAGTTGATCAAGATAGGACACCTTAGAAGGTACCTCAGAGATGTAGAATAGGGGGTGGAGGTGGGGCAGCCCACAGGCAGAATTACAGCCAATCCGATAGTCCAGCCGAAACCTAGACCAACCATGCACTATATCTTGGGCGGCCTAATGGATGACCAGTATTAATCAAAGCACTAGCAGAACAAACTCGTTAGTGCAGCTATGGTTAAGGCCAGGGTGAATGTCGTCCACTCAGAAAGCGGCCAAGGGGAAGTAGAGCTAATAGATGGCCCCATATCCTTTCCTCCAGTTAACCCGAACTGGGTCATTGTAACCTCGTTGCCAGTACCCTAGTATACGCACTGTATTAATGGTTTTGATGTGCGTAGGGTGCTAGTGGATCTAGGCAGTACGGCAGACTTACTGGAACTTCCAGACTTCAAGCAGATGAAGCTTTCTTCTAACATGCTAAATTCAACTGGACTAATCCTCTATGGTTTCAACGGAGCAACTACAACCACATTGGGAGATGTCACACTCCCTGTGAAAGTCGAGCTAGTCACTCAACGGGTTTTGTTCTCAATCGTCGAGGACTTGGGGCCTTATAATGCCATAGTGGGTCGGACGTAACTGCACTCTATAAAGGCAGTGTTGTCAATGTACCACCAAATGGTAAGCTATTTGACAAGCGTCGGGCAGGTTGACCTTTTAAGCAGCCAGTTGGCTTCATGACAGTGCTATCAACTAACCCTAGGCGAATAGAGAGGAAATTACGATTTCGAATAGCCTCCCCTGGACGATCAAACACCCATATAGCAATCACAGTATGCTGCCCATATGAGGGCGGAAGAAAAGGACCCGCTGGCTATGGATCCACTAGAAGAAGTGGAGCTTGACGGACTAGAGAAGTTCACCTACGTTAGCTCCCTTCTGTCCAATGAAGAAAGAGAACAGTTACGACTCAGGCTGCTGCACAACATTGATGTATTTGCCTAGAGACATTCTGATATGGTTGGGATAAGTCCAACATTAATCTTCTCTAAATAACATCTCATATCCGTAGTAAAGTAAAGGTGAACAACCACCGATGCCTCGAATCATTCAGATGGAATAATACCACAAGTATGGCGTTGCTAGATCAGTATCTGATAATATCAGTGTACCAAAGCCAAAAAATTAGGCGTATGTGTAGATTACACTGACCTAAATGAAGCATGTCCCAAGGATAACTTCCCCTTACCACGCATAAATCAAATTGTGGATGCAGCTCATGTCTCGCTTCACATATAGTTTGAAGTCGTTCTTTGCCACCCTAAAGGGAGCCCAACAAGCCTACTAGATTAAAGATGCAACGGGCTCTAACGGCCCAGTCAAGCGATATCTCATTGAACCACCCGTTCTTTATTAGCCACTAAGACATTTGACATATTTCATATCTTTGCCGGTCTCACGAAATCTCGGTGAGTGGGGCTGTGACGCCCCCACCCTCCACCCGGTGTTAGGCGAGGGCTAACTTACTTGTAGTAACCTCCAACCCGGCACCCAATTTCAGGCGAGGGTGTCATATTTATTTTCTTTTTCTTTTCCTTTATCGATAAAGCTATGAAACTTGTTCGTTGTATATTGTTAAACATTTAACACAAATATATTCTATATGAATGATTATAAAATATATTCAAACTCCATAAATGGGAGTGTTTAACATATACAAACTTTACATTGCTTACAAAAACAAAAACATATACAAACTAGACCAAAAAGGTCCTCAGTGGGCACCTAGTGTTGCGTTGGCCTTGATTGCTGATGTGGATTGTCTTGGCTTCCATTTCAGCTATACGTACCTACCACATGGATGAAACACCCATTATACTAAACATAGCTTAAGTGGGAATAACTCTGCGATGGGCGACCTTTAATAAGGGTCATCACACTTTAGACACATGCATATACATCTAACATATCATATACTTATACACATGCTTATATATGTTTCATACATATCGTTTACACAAGATTATACATATCTTATACTTACTTATCATATCATGTTACATTTCTTATCCTCGTTCATATACATTTTGCTTATTGTTCTTATTACAGTGTACTTGTCATCGCATAGTAGTGCTATGCTTCTCATATCATGTCATTTATCATATTCAAGTCATTTGCATATTCTTGTCATTTTTTTATGTTTCATGCCTGCATATACCTTAGAAGTGGATATGGGAAACTATAAGGGCCCGAAGGCGCTCTTATCATTGTATGAGACAATGACCTCTATAAGGATTTCGGCGTTGTAATGACCCCGAATGAGGCGGTGATCGATATATTCCTGAGACTTTTATCCTAATAGGCATGCCCGTATCCTCGAGGTTCTAAGCAGAAAATTCATTTTTATTTCATTTTCAATACATATCTCATATCCTCGAATAACTGTTGTTATATGGTAATTGATGAGTCCAAAAACTCATTAGATTTTTAATTCATTTTTCTGAGTTTATTATGAGAATAATGTTGAATTGTTTGCAGAAAAGTGATAATTGACTCAAATTTCAATTTGCAGGAAAATACAACAGAAAATCAAATTTTAGCAAAATCGGAAAGAAATCATTTCTGTGAATTGAGGTCTAGCAGAGGAATTTAAGTCGCGACGGGAAGCTCGGGTTCCGGCAATTCCAAGTCACGGCTTGGCAACAAATTTGGCTTTGAAGAAGAAAGCTGAAATGTGAACAAGTGAGTCGTGACTTGAAAATGAAAGTGCGACAAAAGCGAGATTGAGACTAAAGGAAACAATCAAGAGAAGAAATTGATGTCGCGACATCAACTTGAGGTCGCGACCAGAATTTGTCTATGAAGCCATAAGAGAGTCTTTGCAAAGAAAAGAGGTTACAACTAGTTTTTTATACTAGAGTTCCATTTCATGTCGCGACATCAACGGTCGCGACACGAAGAAAAAGCTGAGCGAAGAAATTGATGTCGCGACATGTAATTTAATTAAGCACGGAAAGAGTTGGGAAGAAGAAATCGGTCACAGCATTAGGCGAGGTTACAACTCTGAAGAAAAGAAATGGAAAGCAAAAGAGGTCGCGACATCACGATGAGGTCGCGACATAAAATGAAAGTTATGAAGACAAGAAAAACATCAACAAAATTGCGACCAAGAAATCAAAGTCACAACATGAAGCCGTCTTACAAACAGCAAAGTGGTTGCAACCTAAAACTGATGTCGCAACACAGAAGCTGGAAGAATAAGAAGAGAATAGTGTCGCGACATCAACTTGATGTCACGACATCAGCGTGAAGAAATCTTGAACAAAGATGTCGCAGCATCACTTCGATGTCGCGACCACTAATAGGGATTTTTGCAAGACAAGCGGTTTACCTTGAAAGGAAGAGGTCACGACTGATCATGAACCATCAAGGGAGTTCTATGTCGCAACATCAACTTGAGGTCCCGACATAGAACAGTGAGCTGGGCTTTTTCTTTGGATTTCCACCTAGAGTATTTTTGGGGATTCGGCCCAGATTCTTTTTCTTTTTACAGTATAAATAGAGAGCTTTCGAATAGTAAAGTAGTTTTCTCCTTCTTCACTACCCAGCAAAGGGAAAAGAAGAGGAACTCAGTGTATATTTTAGAGTAGATTTTATTTATTTTTAGTTTTATTTTCTGGTTTTGAATCTGCTGGCTGTGCGAGAAGCTTGAGTTGAGCTGGATTTTTAGTTATATTATTTTCTTGATGTCTTGCACGGAAATTTATGAAATCTAGGCAATTTACGGAATGCATTTCTTTACCGATTTATTGCAATTACGGTGGTTGTGGGTGATCGGCACTCCATTTCTTGATTCGCAATGCGGTAATAGGCGTGAAGCTCAATTTGGATTGATTACACATTTAGTTAAGTCTTTCCTTCGCAATTTCACGAAGAATTAATTTGGGTTCGAGTTTTACTTAATCGGTGTCGTTTTAATGGATAAGTTCCCAATAGTAGTACCTAGTACCGATTGAGAATGTATCCTCGATATCGAGGATGCCCTCTGCGTGACACGAGAGGCGAAGATTCACGAGAGTTGAGAGCATTCTTTTAAGGTATGTTTGACTACCATTAATGTTCTTTGAGCTGCAGAGAGTTCATTTTGATAAATCCCCATTGGCTCATAATTGAAAATTGGAGGGTGTATTTAACAATATCAACAATCGAGAGAGTTCACCTTAATCTCTGATGCGTCGATCCCGTGTTAGCTTAAGATCTAATCAAAGGGAAAGGGATAAACCCATAGATACGGAGGTTGAGCCACCATTTAAGTAGTAGAACAGCTAATATCTGAGAAGGTGAAGTAAAAGTTATGCTGTCAACAGGAAATGGGTGTGAAGTAGTGAGAAAGAAAAAGAAAATACCCATCTTGAAAGAGAATGTGGAATACTTAGCTGCCTGGGATCTTTGTCTTCGAGAGTAAGGATATTAAATCAGTGAAAAGGAGAAATCCACTCCAATAATTAGAAATCTTGACAAACATCAGGATCCATACATAGAACAAAGTAACGGATATAGTGCCGAATCGACTGCTCCATTAATTCATTGATAGTTTTCGCTTCTCACAAGAAACTGATTCAAACCATTCTTTATGTACAATTTATTTTTAGTCATTCATTTTTGTTTAGCTTAATTTGAGCATATTCAATAGTATAGATTTTTAATTTTTTGCTGTTTTGATAAAATTTTCACCATGAGTTTTTGAGTCCAAATAGTATGAAATTTTAGTAGTTGGGGGTAGTTGGACCTGTAAATTCGCTATCAACTCGTGGGAATGATACCTGACTTACATTCAGATTTACTACTAGATGACCCGTGTAATTCTGCAAAGGTCATAGACGAACCCTTATTTTTAATCCTAACATTAAGAGAAAATTATTTTAGTAGCCAAATTATCCAAAGTGACATGGGTATAAGAGAATTGTAAGGCTCTTGTAGCTGTGTTATTTTGAGGGGTTTTAGTCTATATAGAAAAAGGCGAACAAGTTTTTATGGCGCCGTTGTCGGGGATTGAAAGAATTAATTAGATCGATATCCTGACAAAAGAAGGAAATACTAATTTGGACATTTTTAAGAAAAGAACAAAAATAGCTTTTCAAGCAAGCACAAGCATCAACCACTAATTTTTAACAAGCCATGTTCGACATAATTACTTGCTTGACTAATCCTATTAACTGAAAGTGTGTTTTGATTATTGTGGAAACTCTCAATGCATAGGAAACAGATTCGACATGATTCCAAAGCAGACTAAATTGGAGAACACTCAGGAGCTTAAGAAAGACAAAAGAGCCGAGAACGAAATATGGCGTATGAGAGACATGACCAAATTGTAGGAACAGAGGGACAAGAAATTTTAAGACCCCATTACCGACACAATGGAGGATTTCTCTGGAGGCCTATTTTTCAGAAGAATATTGCGCACCGTATTAAATTTACCGTGGATGCAAATAATTTTGAACTAAAGCCAAATTTTTTAATTACAATGGTTCAAAGAAATCGCCATCGGTCATCCCAATCGAAGACCAACAGCAACTGGAAGATTTCTCATAATGGCGACACAAAGTAGTTTCAATGGTGTGAGACCAGAGGTGATAAAGTTGCATCTCTTCCCATTTTCTTTGAGAGACATAGCAGCCACATGGTATGAATCATTTACTGCAGGGCTTCCTTAGGAGGCTTAAAGAAAGCAGGGGAGCTACTGCCTGATGCAAGCCCCATCTCTCACTCGTGAGACGACGAGAGATAATAGTGGCCTCCAACAAGGGGAAAGATGAGAGCCTATATGTCACTGGGAAAGATTCAAGAGGTTATCAAGAGGTTCTTGGCGGCTGGAATAGATTTGAAGACCCAGATGGACATAGTGTATATGCTTTAAATGATACATCTAAGGGCATTATCGATGCTTCATGTTGTGGAGCATTCAAACAAAAAAATGCTGAAGAGGCGAGAGATCTGATTGAAGATTTAGCAAAATGCAATATGAAAACTCCATCTAAGTTTTCAAGAGGAAGCAGCAGAGGAAAAGGGGCCATGGAGCTGAGAAAGATGACAGCCATGGAAGCAAAGTTGGATGCCATAATGCATAGGATGGACAAACAAGAGAGAAGCATGCACACCGTCATGAAATAGAAAGGGTGGAAAGAGAACTAATGAGAAGAAGTGCGCCGACAAAGGCAATGTAAGAAGATTCTTATGGTGTCGAGGAGTGTTAAGTACGTGAAACGATCAAAGCAAGAGCCATTTCAAGAAATTCTGAACTCCTCGCCCACACACTACAATCCGAAGACCGAGGAACCATGAGAATTTCTATACGGGGTGGAGGGGCATTATGACGGCCCAAGTGTGGACAAAGATCCTCAACAAGGATATCAAAGAATTCTACCAAGGTTCCAAAGAAGAGCACCAAGGAGTTGAAGGCGTAATGAATATCGTGTCGAGAGAACCCAACCATTTGAAGAACAAATGCCAGCTCACGGGGATAACAAAGAGGCTATTACAATCCATGAACAGAAACCATCTCGACTTGAAGCTTCAAGTCCGACACTACATGTTTCAGAAGAATGCTAGTGCCTCACTGAAAAATTTAGAGACACAAGTAGGGCAACTGGCCCTGAATATGCTAAATCAGAGCAAGGGTACATTCCCTAGTGACACTCGGCATCCAAAGATCGCATGGCAATTCGCTATGAATTGGGAAGGATTATAAAGAACAAAAAAGACATAGTGAAAGAAGAGACCGAAAAGGTAGAAAAAGACTCGAGTATGAAGAAGAGAAGAATGTACCTATCGAACACTGAAAGAAAGTAATGAATTTAAAAAAGGAAGGAGTACCAACATATACACCTGCAAAGGCCATTCTACGTGAGACTTCAAGTCAAGAAGAGAGTTAACAGCTTAAATTCTTGGATATTTTCAAGAAAATAGAAATAAATATTCATTTGCGAGGTGATCACCAAATGCCTCTTTATGCAAAATTTCAAGGAGATATTGAGCAAGAAAAGAAAGATAAACAGGAGGGTATAAGACCCTGACCGCTACTTGCAAAGGCCATTATCCAACAGGCTCCCGAAGAAAGATGAAAGACTCCGGGCAGCTTTCACCATTCCCCGTCCATAGGGAAATACGTAATTCAAGAAAGCTTTATGTGATTCTCGTGCAGCATAAATTTAATGCCTCTATCGCTGGTGCGTAGACTAGCTCGGGGAACTTACCCCAACAACAATTACATTACAGATGGCTGATAGATCAATGGCACAACCATAAGGCATTCTAGAAGATGTACTTGCTCGGTTATTGGGAAATCTTATTTCCTGGATTTTGTTATCATGCAAGATGGAGGAAGATACCCAAGTTTTTGTTGCTGGAAGGCCTTTCTTAGCAAATGTAGAGCCGCCTGATGTAATGCATTAAAGGTGAACCTATTAATCAAAGTCAGATTTGCCAGCTTTAGTTTTTAATATTAATAGGAGTCCGAACATCCTAATGTAGAGGCGCATAGCCAGGCGCAAGAAACAATAGCCTTCTCAATGATGAATTGAATTGATTGTATCATTCAACACCTATCAATGAAATTGAGATGAATTTTCGCACTGAGAGCTTTGATTGTGAAGTACTCGGCTTCTTCAAATGTGTTTAACAAGGAAACAATTTCTAGTATAAATGAAAAACAAATTAAGATGAGGTAAGGTACTTTAAACAAAGAACTCATGAGCAGGAGACTAGTGTATATGGGCTAACATTGAAAGAATTGCTCTAGTCATTTAAAAATATGAGCTTTATAACCGTAAAAGAGAAAACCACTTATCATATCAACTCCAGACGAATTGTTTAAAAACGTGGTTGTCGGTAATCGAGGAAATACAAGGAAGCAATTGCTTGGTCCATTGAAGATCTGAAGGGTATCCGTCCCTCTATTTGTATGCATAAAATATTGCTAGAAGATAATGCAAAAACTTCTATTGAACATCAAAGGAGGCCGAACCCAGTAATGAAAGAAGTTGTCAGAAAAGAAGTTATGAAATGGTTAAATGCAGGTTTTATATATGCTATATCATATAGTTCTTGGGTAAGCCCAGTGCACGTGGTTCCTAAGAAAGGTGGATTCACCGTGGATCGTAAAATGAAAAGAATGAACCGATTCCTACAAGAACCGGTGACAGATGGAGGTGTGTATTGACTTTAAAATTACTCATCAACCAGCGATCATTTTCCGCTCTTCATTGGATCATGTTGGATAGGCTGGCGTGACACCCTCATTTTTGTTTTCTGATGGATACTGATATAACCAAATCGTTATCGCATTCGAAGATCAGAGAAAAACTCACTTTTACATGCCCATTTGGTACTTTGCTTTAGAGAATGCCATTTGGCTTGTGTAATGCCCCGGGTACCTTCCAAAGATGCATGATGTCTATATTTTCATCTAGCAAGAAGCTATGAGATCTTCATGGATGATTTTATTACAAGGATCCCAAGAACAATGCTCGATATCCGGGGACAATACTTCAAAGGTGTAAAGACAAGAACTGCCTCGACTGGGAAACACTATGTTACTGTATAAATTGTCTTAGGGCACATGATTTGGCAAACAGGTTGAGGTAGACCGTAAAGTTTCAATTATAAGAAACCTAATACCACCCACTACACCAAGGGAATCTAAGTTTTGTATATGCCTCCGATTTCAGAAGATTTATCGAGATTTCAAAAATTGCTAGGACTAATTATGATTGCCGAAAAGATACTAAATTCATTTTGATGAATCCCGCCAGAAAAGCATTTGAAGAAATCAAACCAGACTAGCTGGCTCCCATCATGGCAAAACCAGACGGGAACGTAGAATCTGAAATCATGTGTGATGCCAAAGTGATTTTGCAATGGGAGCCGACAGACAAAAAGATGAAAAAGTGTTAAAGGCCATCTACTATGCTAGCAAAACCTTTAATGAAGCACAAGAAAATTAATCTACTACTGAAAAAGAGATGCTGGCAATAGTATTTGCATGTGAAAAGTTCAGGCCATACATTTTGGGATCCCATGTTGTTATACACACTGATCATGCAACAATTAAATATCTAATGGCGAAGAAAGAAGCAAAGCCAAGATTGATCAGGTGGGTGCTATTATTGCAGGAATTTGATTTAGAAATAAAAGACAAAAAGGGAAGTGACAATGTGATAGCTGATCACTTGTCAAGAGTAGAGAAACCACTGCATAAGAAGAAGGAAGAGAAATAGGCAAAAAATTTTTCCAGATGAGTGCTTATTCCAACTCGCTACCTAATCACCCTGGTATGTTGATATTGTGAACTTCTTAGGTTGTGGAATTATGCCACTGTATCCAGCTACCAACACAGAGTGCCAAGGATCGACAAAGAGGTAATTACATCCGACGATCCATTATTGTTTAAAAGAGGCGCTGATTTTATAATAAGGAGATGTGTACCAGAAGGTGAGCAAAGCAAGATTTTAAAAGAATGTCATGCATCACCATATGGAGGACATTTTGCAGGAGATAAAAAAACCCACAAAATTCTCCAGTCAGGATTTTACTGGCCTACTATTTTAAGGACTGTTTTGAATGGGTGAAGTTATGTGATCAATGCTAAAGAATGGGAAATATCAGCAAAAGGCATGAGATGCCCCTGCAAGGTATCCTGGTGGTGCAATTGTTTGATGTATGGGGAATGGATTTTATGGGGCCTTTTCCAGTTTCATTTGGAAATATATACATACTCTTAGCTGTGGATTATGTATCAAAATGGGTAGAGGCAGCAGCTTGTCCAAAGAATGATGCCAATGGCTGGGGCTAGGATTTTACAAAGAAATATTCTCAAACAGATTTGGAACAATCTTTAACTATAATTAGTGATGGAGGGAGCCATTTGCAAATAAGGTGTTTGACAAACTCATGAGCAGATATGGTATCAAACACATTATGAGCTTAATATCATCCTCAAACAATGGGCAAGCTGAAATTTCCACTGTGTGGAAATAAAGAAAATTCGAAAAGACTGGAGTTCCAAAGATAAGAGATCGGGTCTTTGAAGCTTGATGATGCACTATGGCAGACCGCTTAAAATCCCATCGAATGTCCCCATACAAAAATTTGTCTTTGGAAAACCTTGTCACCTACCTCTGAGCTAGAATATAAAGCTATGTGGGCCATCAAGAAGCTTAATTTTGATTTGAAAGCTACTAAGGAAGATAGGCTACTCCAGTTAAATGAATTGGAAGAGTTGAGGAATGAAGCCTATGATAGTGCCAAAATCTACAAGGATAAAACAAAAAATGGCATGATCAACGAATTTTGAGGAGGGAATTCAAGGCAGGAGATCAGGTCTTGTTATTCAACTCCAGACTAAGACTCTTTCCAGGAAAGCTGAAGTCCAAATGGAGTGGACCATTTACAGTGGTATCAAGCACACAGTTTGGGGCAATGACACTTAGAACCAGCAATCATGAGGAGTTCAAAGTTAATGGTCAGAGATTAAAGCATTACTCTTGGGAAAGCAATTGAAGATAAACCCTTAGTTTTGAATGAAGAGATTGAAGAACAGAATAATGGCACAGAACCAAATTTAGAGACTAAAAATGGAGCGCTTTGTGGAAGGCACCACACCTCGCTTTGTTTTAAATTCTTCTTGTTTCATTTACATTTCTTTAGTGTGTTTAAAATTTTTAATAGATTCCTGTCAAATTGTATTCATTAGTGATTAAAGAGTAGTTAAATATTTTGTTTTACAGGATAATGAAGATTGTGCAAAAGGAGAGCATCTCGGTGATCTTTCTAACATCTATCGCATAAGAGACCAAAAAAGGCAATTTTTTTCTTCTTCTTGATTTGAATTTTTAAATTTGTCTTTTGATATAGCATGATTGAAAGTTTGGGGAATTTTTATCTTGTTTTGATGTTTAACCTGTTGAATATGAAGCATGATGGCTGCTAAATTCTGCATGACATGCATGAGTTGGAGTTGTAGTTGTTTTGAATGGAAGTGAATATATTGAAATTGTTGTGAAATTGAGTGTTTATGTTTTGGATCGCAACATTAATTCAAAAGTGGCAACAAAGAGTGCTGGATTTGAAGAATAAAAAGTGAAAAAGTAAGTCAAAATAATGAAATTGAGGTCACAACAGAAATAAAGGAGGGAAAGAACATTTTTTATGTTGCAACACAATTTTCCCTATTATGATCTATTTCAAATACGACATAAAATTTGAAGTCGTGGACCACAAAAGCCTTGAGAAGAGTAAAACCTCTAATTTTCAAGGCCCAAAGAGCTTAAAAAAAATAAAAGCTGACAATCATTGATTTAGTGGCTCAATAGTTAATGTCTTGACTCCCAAGGCAATCGCATGACATTAAACTCGGGAATAAGCTCATTCTCATTCAAAATCCACTAAACTACAATCTCACCTGCACCTTCGCTAAGTAAATATTCGCTCAAAATTTTGTTGAAATAAATGCTATTAATGCAAACATAAATTCATTTCGATTTAACCAATTTGTTGAGTACGCCAAGCCGAGGAGAATAATCGTAGGAAGTTAATAAAATCAAGAAAAATGATCAAAATTCTAAATCAAATGCCAAAAATCTCAGTTGGAAATATCAGAAGAGCAAAAATTGAGGAACCTCATTTAATTCACTCATCGTAAATTTAAAGAAAGAATAAATGGCCTTATAAGTTCCCAAGAGACGCAATTCACTATAAAAGGATGAGAGAACAAAGGAAAAATAAAAGGAAGAGAATGGAGAAAAGGAAGACTGAGAGAAAAGAAGAGCCCCAAGGTTGCGAACACATATTTTATGGAATGAATGGAGTCGAAAAATGTCCAATTCCATTTTGTTCCATAAAATGTGGTGTAATCAAGAGAGTGGTTGATGGGAAGGGAATTGGAAGAAGGGTTAATTAGAACCCATCAGCCAGAGAAGCTCCAAAGAAAAAGGGAGAAAAAGCTCCAATTTGTTGAACGACCTTGTTAACTGCCGAATCACTCTTGGAGGAGCTCAAGGTCTGGTGAACCAAATTTTGAAGCAGGAGCTGTAACCTTCAAGGGGAAGATATAGGATTTTAGATCAAGAAATAAAGAGTTTTTCTTGAATTTAGTTACAGTTTTATTTGTAAAGAAAGCAGATTGTACAATATCGAAATATTTTGATATTTGAATAAAATTTATATTGACTTACAAATTGAATGTTCATGATCTCTGAATTTTGTTTCTGTGTCATTTTATTTTCTGTTTAGGAATCAAATAAATAATTATGTTCTTTCTCAAGAACAGAAATTTGGAAAGAATCAGGGCCTGAATAATTAAAACTGGAAATTAGGAGTATTGCCTGATTTATTTAAATTCAGTTTAGTTTGCAAAATTGGAAAGTAGTTGTGCTGATGGAACAAAATACTTGGTTAAAATAATGTGATAACCAGTAAATAAATACAAGTCTTGAAGAAATAATACACTTAGGTCAGCAAAACTTATGAAACTTTCACGGGAATTGAGTCTTACGGGAGATTCAAATTAGCGTCCATAGTCCTAGAACACAATTTGAGTGTCAGATTAGGAAGTGAAATCTCAAAAATTAAGCAGTAACGAGTAGAGCAGTCGCTTGCGGCTGAGCAAGCCTACCCTCAATATGCTTAAGCACCTTCTCTAGTTCCTTGATTTGAGCCAAATAAACTATATTTCTTGATAAGCGACAAAGAAGCAATTCCCTTCCTTGCAATAAACACCGCGGCTGAGGCCCAGATATCCAGGTTCAGGTTTAGAGAAAAGTTTAGTATAAAGGAAAGAAGCAGAATTTGGGGAACAATATTTCCAATTTTGACGATGAAGGAGTTGAAGAAGTAAAGAAAGCGAAGTTAGTGAAATAAGGAATAAGTTTTGTCTTGTAACTATTTCCCATGAACAATTAAGCTCGTAGGGGTGTTGCAAACACCTAACTTGCCCTAATGCCAACTAGTATGGGAGTTGCTGGCAAAGTTCTCTAAGAGTAATAGAAGCTTCGGAAGACAAAACATTGCACTATTCGAATCTTAGAAAAATAAAAGCAAAGGTTGAAACCAAAAGGAATCTGCTGAATCAAGTACATATGGAAGTGAAATTCCATAAAAAATTCAAAAGAGATCATCGAGGCTAAGATTGAGAGAATCGAGAAAAGAACAAAGAAGAAAAGGGTGAAAGTTGGAGCAACAAGTTTAGAAAGATGGAAAGCTGGGTAATTTTCAGCCTAAAATTTTCATTATCTACCCGATTACCTAAGCCCGACATTACAAGCACAGAAAGACCTCATTGATTTTGAAGGTTGAATTCACCTACATTAGTGGAAGTCAATATGAAAAACAAGCCTATGGGACTTTGACAAGCAGTTCTGAAAACTCCCGGAAAGATTAACTAAATTCGACATGAAGATGAAAAGTTGATGACACACACGCACACACAGAACAAGACTTGTAAAAATATTGTTTAAATACATTAGTTTATGCAAGAAAATTTTGTGTTAGAAGTATACCATGTCTTGTTCTTGCATCAAGGCGAAATTTAAAATAATGTTGTTATCTCTGTTCAGTTCAAAAGGTGGAATGGGAAGGCGTAGTACGAATCGAGAAAAATGTCCTAAATTTTTTTTTCTAAGCTTATTTGTTTGAGGACAAACAATCCTTTCTCTTCTTTGCTTAAGGACAAGCAAAATTTTAAGTTTGGGGGAATTTGATGAGTCAAAAAACTCATTAGATTTTTAATTCATTTTTCTGAGTTTATTATGAGAATAATGTTGAATTGTTTGCAGAAAAGTGATAATTGACTCAAATTTCAATTTGCGGGGAAAATCTGAAAATGAAATTTAGCAAAAATCGGAAAAATCGGCCTATGTGAAATTAGAGTCACAACAAAGGAATTTAAGTCGTGACGGGAGGCTCAGGTTCAGCCAATTCAAGTCAATGACAACAAATTGGCTTTGAAGAAGAAACTGAAACGTGAACAAATTGAAGTCGTGACTTGAAAAAGGAAGTTCTCGACAAAATATGATTGGTAAAAACAATCGAAGAAATTGATGTCGCGACATCAACGAGGGTCGCGTCGAGTGGGTCTATGAAGCCCTGAGAGAAGTCTTTGCAAAGAAAGAGGTTGCAGCTAGTTTTATATTAAGTTCCATTTCATGTCAGCGACATCGACTTGGTCGCGACACTCACTCTTGATGTGGTCAGCGACACGAAGAAAGCTGGCGAAGAAATTGATGTCGCGACATATGGTGAATTCGCGACACGGAAAAGTTGGGAAGAAGAAATCGGTCTAGCGATTAGGCGAGATTTACAACTGAAGAAAGAATGGAAAGCTAAAGAGGTCGCGACATCCACGATGAGTCATGACATAAAATGAAGTTATGAAACGAGAAAAACACCCGACAAATTGTGACGAGAAATCAAAGTCACACATGAGTCGTGCTTACAAGCGACCAAAGTAATTCGCGGCCTAAAACTGATGTCGCAACATAGAAGCTGGAAGAATAATAAGAGAATAGTGTTGCAACATCAACGATCATGACATCAACATTGAAAAAGAAACAACGAACAAAGATATCATGACATCAGCCCGATGTCGCGACCACTAATCGAGGATTTTGCAAGACAAGCGGATTTACAACGAAAAGGAAAGAATTCGCGTGATCATGAACCATCAAGGGAGTTCTATGTCGCGACATCAACTTGAGGTCCCGACATAGAACAATGAGCTGGGCTTTTTCTTTGGATTTCCACCTAGAGTATTTTTGGGGATTCGACCCAGATTCTTTTTCTTTTACAATATAAATATAGATCTTTCGAATAGTAAAGTAGTTTTCTCCTTCTTCACTACCCGGCAGGAAAGAAGGAACTCGATTAATATATTTTAGAGTAGATTTTTTTTTTTTTTTTTAGTTTTATTTTCTGGTTTTGAATCTGCGAACTGTGCAGAGACGAGTTGAGCTGGATTTTTTTTTAGTTATATTATTTTCTTGTTATTCTTTGCTGAAGTTATGAAATCTAGACAAATTTACGGAATGCATTTCTTGCCAGTTTATTGCAATTACGGTGGTTTGTGCGTGATCGGCCTCCATTTCTTGATTTGCAATGCGATGTCAGGCGTAGCTTTCATTTAGTTTGATTTACATTTAGTTACAGTCTTTCCTTCACAATTTACGAAGAATTAATTTGGGTTCGGTTTTTACTTAATCAGTGTCGTTTTTAATGGATAAGTTCCCAATAGTAGTACCTAGTACTAGTTGAGGGAATGTATCTTACTCTGATATCCAAGATGCCCTCGTTACACGAGCGGAGATTCTGAGTTAAAGAGCATTCTTTTAAGGTATATTCGACTACCATTGTGAGCTGGCGAGCTACGAGTTCATTTTTGATAAATCCCCTATTCGCTCACAATTGAAGTTGGAGAGGGTGTATTTAACAATATCAACAATCGGAGAGTTCACCTTAATCTACGAATGCGTCCCGGTCGATTGGCTTAGATCTGAATCAAGGGAAGGATAAACCCATAGATCTGGAGTTGAGCCACCATTTCGTGGTAGAACTTAGCTAATATCACGAGAGAGGTGAGTAAAGTTTTCTTGTCAGCGAGGAAATGGGTGTGAGTATTGAGAGAAGAAAAATACCGGATCTTGAAGAGAATGTGAATACGGGTAGGCGGGTTTGATCTTGTCTTCGAGAGAAGCAAGGATATTAAATCAGTGAAAAGGGAAATCAGTTCAATAATTAGAAATCTTGAACCAAACATCGGATCCATACATAGAACAAAGTAACGAGATATAGTCTTTGGAATTAGTATTTCCATTGTATTTCATTGATGGTTTTCGTTTCTCACAGTAAACTGATTCAATCCATTCTTTTATGTACAATTTATTTTAGTCATTCATTTTTGTTTTAGTTTAATTTGAGCATATTGATAGGTATAGATTTTAATTTTTGTTGTTTTGATAAAATTTTCACCATGAGTTTTGAGTCCAAATAGTATGAAATTTTAGTCGTTGGGGTAGTTGACCTGTAATTCGCTATCAATCTACGTAGAATGATACGGACTTACATTCAGATTTACTACTTGTATGACCTGTGCACTTGCGGTGTCATAGAAATCCCAGACCCTTATTTTTAATCCTGAACATTAAGAGAAAATTATTTTAGTATCAAATTATCAAAATGACATGGGTATAAGAGGGTGTAAGGCTCTTGTAGGCACGTAGTTATTTTGAGGGTTCCAGTCTATATAGAAAAATGACAGTAATCATATACGTGTATTCACGATTTACTATTGCATATTTACCCATATATCATTTAGACGTTTGTATATGTTTACTTATGCATTATTTGGACATTTAAATTGATTCAATATGTATGGCGTACATATTGTCATTTAACTATGTCATCCTAACCAAGGAATAACATTATTTAAACACATAATAGGCTTTCCGTAATCCTCGATTAACCCCTGGCTAGGCCGTAGAAATCGACCTTAAGTAGTTGCCTGACCGGGCTTGAACCCGGCTTGAAACAATTCTCGAAAGACAGCATTCAGGCAGGTTGACCAAGCCGATCGACCGTTGTATCCCCAGCCGGTCAATCGTTTAGTCCCAAGCCGGTGATCGTTTACCATTTTATTTTCTTGGTGGTAGGTACTGCATCCATCCGGAAGACCATCCGAACTCGGCCGGTTGACTACCCGATCGACCCGTTTCCTCTTGCTCTGATGGCGTGAATCTTTGCATCCAATCGGAAGACCCGCGATTACGGTGTCCGGTTGTCGTTGTTCAAGGTTTGATGCTACTGCATCCAATCGGATGACCTTCCAGTCGACTGATTTATCCCAGAACCTAAAAAAACGCATCATTTGTCTTTGGAAAAACACGAACCTACAGGACTACCGAGCCAAGATGGCTCCCGAATGGAACATAATCCCGGTAGGAAGAATCCTTACATAAACAAAGGTTCCAACTAGTATCCATACTAGTAATCCATACCCAAGGAAATATTCCAAACAAAAGACCAACTCAAAATAACCCATACATGAATTCTATACACATGTAGATTCCATACTAGTATCCATACAAGTATTCCATACCTGATTTTCTTCTTCTCCTTTTCTTCCTTTCTTCCTTCTTCTTCTTCTCTTATTCTCTTCTCTCTTTCTCCTTTTCCTCTCCGGATGCCCTAACTTCACACACCAAAATATCTTCCCCTAAATTCTAAGACGATTGTTTGGTGTATCCTCGACCCCCGGAGTTAAGGCCATGTTTAGGTTTGAACACATTTTAGATTCAAGCACAGCCTAATTTTATATTTGGTCCTTTTATTTCATTATATATGTCATTCTAACTTATCATATAATCTTCTTAAATTATGACATTTGGGTCCTAAATTGGTAAATTACTAATTTACCCTTAGCCTTTGTATTAATCAAGGGTTTTTATCCTTTTTCACTTTTTGCACTTAATTTTCGAAAAAATGCAAATTTTACTTATATTATACCATAAACATGTAATAAAACTATCAGGGTATAATTTAGGGTGTTATAACTCTCCGCCCCCCACCCCCCCTTAAAAAGAATTCTGTCCTCGAAATTCATACCTGAATCGAAGAGTTGCGGACACTCTGCTCTCATAGTTGCTTCTGGATCCTTATTAGCTTCTTCCCTGCCATGGTGTTGCCAGAGCACTTTCACTAATGGTACTTGCTTATTCCGCAACTGTTTCACCTCTCAAGCCAGAATAGCCTTTGGCTCTTTACCATATGAAAAATTAAGCTTGTGCCGTATATCTTATCTTGGTAGTATGACCATCAAGCGGTATCTCGAAGCATCGACACATGAAACACAGGGCCCACACACATGCAATTAGGCTAACTCGGAGAGAGCCAAATGATAAGCCATAGGGCCAATTCGTTCCAGAATCTCATATGGCCCTATGAACCTCGGACTCAACTTGCCTTTCTTACCAAACCGTAGAATTTTCCTCCACGATGATACTTTTAAGAAGACCTTGTCTCCTACTTCATATTCAATATCTCTCCTTTTTAGATTGGAATATATGACTTTTGTCGATCACTAGCCGCCTCTAACCTTTGCCTAATAACTTGTACTTTCTCTTTTGTATATTTTACTACGTCTAGACAAATCACCTTATGCTCATTCAACTCCGTCCAACACACCGGAGTTCTACATCTCCGACCATATAAAGCTTCGGATGGTGCCATGCCAATACTTGCTTGATAACTATTGTTATAGGCAAATTCCATCAATGGAATATACGCCCTCCCAACTTCTAGGAATTCCATGAGCTGACCTCGAGCATGTCTTGAGTACTTAAATCAATCTCTCTGCAATTGTCGAAATGCATGTGCGGTGGATGTTGTACTAAAATTCAGCCTAGTACCCAAGGCTGATTGTAGTTCCTTCCAGAACCTTGATGTAAAATGCGGATCTCTATTCGACACAACAAACAACGATACACCATGCAATCGTACAATCTCATCCACATATAGTTCAGCTAGTCAATCCATAGAATAGTCCATCCTGACCGGAATAAAATGGGCCGACTTTGTGAGCTTATCAACAATCACCCAAACAGAGTCATGTTTATGTTGTGTGAGGGGAAAACCCAACACAAAATCCATGGTAATGTTATCCTACTTCCATTGAGGAATTGGAAGGGGATTCAACATACCTGTTGGGACTTGGTGTTCAACTTTAAATTGTTGACACGTCAAACACTTAGACACGTGCTATCACATATTTTCATTCACATCACGATAATCTTTGTTTGAGATCTGGTACATCTTCTTACCTCCAGGATGCATGGTAAATACGGTATTATGAGCTTCAAATAACAACTTTTTTTTAGCTCTTTATCATATGGCACACATAATCTGTTCTAAAAATACAAACTTTCAGCTTCTTTTACTGAAAAATCAGTCTTATCACCATCTCTAACCATCTGTACCTTTTTCTGTAACTCTACATCATTTTTCTGCGCACTTATAATCATTTGCTTTAAAATAGGTTACGTTGTTAATTGAGCTAATATAGCTCCATCATTTGCTAGTCTCCATTCACTGTGTTGAAGTGATATCGTTGTCACTGTCTTTTGGCTTAAAGCATCTGCTACCACATTAGCTCTTCCGGGGTGGTAGTCTATTATTCGGTCATAATCTTTTAATAACTCTAACCACCTCTGCTATCTCAAATTTAATTCTTTCTGAGTTAGCAAGTACTTGAGACTGTGTAAATTATACACTTTTCCCCATGTAAGTAGTGTCGCCATATTTTCAAAGCAAACATTACCGCAACCTACTCTAGATCATGAGTGGGATAATTTTGTTCGTATGACTTCAACTGCTTGGATACATAAGCCACTACTTTCCCATCTTGCATTAACACACATCCCAAACCAATGCCTGAAGCATCACTATATAAAGTATACTCTTTTCCCGAGGTAGGCTGCATCAATCTTGGTGCTTCAACCAGTATTTCTTTCAACTGTTCAAAACAATTATGACATTTATCTGTCCACTCAAACTTTACTCATTTCCTGAGTACTTTGGTGAGTGGAGAAGCTATAACAGAGAATCCTTTCACAAATCTTCTATAATATCCTACTAGGCCCAATAAACTTCTCACACCTCGGTTACATTTGAGCGAGTTTCAATTACACTTGACCTCCCAATGCTTTACAAGTCCTCTTATACCCTCGGTGACATAATATGACGAGGAAGGAAGCTTCGCTACAGCGAAGTCACGTTTTACGAGTTTGGCATATAGCTTCTTCTCTCTTAACATCTCCATGACTATTCTCAAATGTTGTTCATGTTCTTGTGCATCCTTAGAATACACCAGGATGTCATCGATAAAGACCACAACAAGCTGATCCACATAGGGTTGGAATACTCTATTCATTAAATCCGTGAATGCTGCTGATGCATTAGTCAACCCAAATGGCATTACCAAAAACTCATAATGGCCATATCGAGTTCTAAATGCAGTCTTCGGCACATCGACATCTTTCACTCTTAGTTGATAATACCCCTATCGAGGTCTATCTTCGAAAAGTACCCGCTCCCTTTAGCTGATCAAAAAGATTTTCGATTCTTGGCAATGGGTACCCGTTTTTCATTGTCACCTTATTGATTTGCCGATAATCAATGCACATCCATAAAGTGCCATCTTTCTTTTTCACGAATAAAACAGGTGCACCCTAGGGTGAAACACTGGGTCGGATAAATCCTTTATCCAAAAGCTCTTGTAATTGAATCTTTAACTCTTTCAACTCTGTTGGAGCCATCTTGTATGGTGCCCTAGACATAGGGATTGTTCCTGGTACAATTTCTATGGATAAGTCCACCTCCCTCTCAAGGGGAATACTTGGTAATTATTTAGGGAATACATCTAGAAATTCCCTTACTATTGGAATCTTTTCCCGATCAGCGGCCTCTCTTAGGTCAGTATCAAGGCCCAGAATGTCTCACAACCTCCTCTTAAGTCTCTAACACATAGTAAAGATCATTGGACGTGCCGATCTAATGCCATGTACTATCACCTCGAACTGGTCAGAGCATCTCAACACTACTGTCTTTTGACCATAATTAACGATGGCTTGGTGTTTAGACAACCAATACATTCCCAAAATCAAGTAAAACTCTCTGAATGGTAAGGTTATCAAATGAGCTAGAAACTCTCTTGCTTGGATAGCTTGATGGGCGGTACATCTGCTATTCACGGTAGCACTAACTGCCCCGATGGGTAGTCACATGCATGTCATATGCTAACTGTTCCACTATTGGTATCTTATCAAATACATGTTCAATGCATACATATGAATGAGTGGATCCAGGATCAATCAATGCATGCATCTCAATATCTTAAAAAGAAAATATACCAGCTATAACCTCAGGAGCATCCTGATCCTCACGAGCCTTTATGGCATATGCACGTCTTTGGTCTTTGTAGCCATGGGACGATCCTTTGTCTCAGATTGTGCCTCCTCATCCTCTGTCTTTGAATCAGGCCACCTCGGCCCAGCCCTACCCGATCTCTCGTCGAAGGTAGTGTAGTGGTTTTTCCTTTTGCTTTCTTGCAGACCACATTATCACATTCTCTGGGACCTTTGTCTTTATCAAAATGATCAGTGCTTCCACACCGGAAGCACCCTCCTGTCAATAACTTGCAAACACCCAAATGCCTTCTATGGAAATGAGGGCACTTTGGGATTTCTCCCTGTCCAACTGAAGCACATCTACCAGAACTAGGTGTTACATTGGACCCTTGTGCCTCTAGTAGCTGGGCCTTGATACGATTAAAGTGGAGACTCTAACTCTTTCCTAATGAGGATGAAGCTCCTCTAGAAAACTTCTTCTTTTGAGATATTTCTTTGTTGGTCGTTTGAAGTCTTTCTACTTTCATTGTGGCTTGGACCAACTGATAGAAATCCACCCGTTGGAGAGAAGTAATAGGTGCAAAATATCTCTTGATGGAATCATAGTCGATCCACGCATTATGGAGTACTACCTTGAAATGCCTCGGTGAGGACTAATTTCAATACATACTTCTTGAGATGGCCCGAATTCTTTCTCATGATACGATAAATTCCTTTGCTTCAAATTCAGGAATTGTTTCCACTTGGACTCCCTATACATCTCGGTAACGTACTTTGCCCTAAACTCTTGGACAAAGAACTCCCAAGTCATGGGATTTGGAATCCTTGGACTTCTCAACACTAGTTTCCACCAATCATATGCCTCACTCGGCAATAGTGAGACTGCACATGATACTCTCTGATCAGGAGGGCATCTAACTTCCTCCAATATTCTTTGTAACTTTTCTAACCAGAATTCCGCTTTATAGGACTCTTCCATGTTTGTCCCATGGAATTCCTCAGCCCCATGTCTTCTTACCAAATCTATCGAGGCTTTCGAGATCATCAATCTTTCAAAACTCGAATATTGATTGCCCAAAAAGTGCTATTTGAACCCTATTTATTATAGGTTTTGAGTGCTTTTGTGTACTAATTTTTCTAATTAACCCAATTGGCATGTTAAGGTCCCTATTATCCTACTGATCGCATTCTATGGCTATTTTTATATTTTTTAACAGGCATTTGATACCAATTTTATCGAGTCAATCTATGCATAAAGGATCCGGGTTGATCTCCTTCAAAATTGGAAAGATAGAAATGTAGAAAACCAGTGCAGGAAGCCAGAAGTGCAAGAGCAATTTCGCGCAGGTAATTCATGTAATATGAGAAATTTTAAGCTGCATTACCTGAAAATTCACATATCGCCAAAATTTTTCTACTTGTGAAGTTGCCTTGCTTCCCATTTCGGCCCGAGCGACCCGTTTATATTTTCCAATTTTACCCTTGATGTAATCACTATTGACATGGGTATTTTGGTTTCACTTCTTTGTAAAATTTATATATAGCCATTTATATGCCGGTTGAGGCGGCCTTAGGATAGACAAAAACACGGTGCTCTGTTTTTGGATTCTCTCCCGTCTCTCCTTTCCTCTCCTTTTCTCTCACTTTCTCAGCAACCAAACACTCCCTTGAGGATGAAAACTGAGGATGTAGCTTCGCACCTCATCCTTGAAGAGGAGGGCTCTTTGGGCTTCTGATTTGGCAGGAACCCGCATGAGTTCTCTGTTTTTAACGCGAGCATTTATTGACATTTATGTTCCTGTCTTTTAACTCTAGGTTTAAAAGCCCTTTGATGCATCCTCATAGGCCAATACTTGGTAATCTTTTAGGATCTAGTGGATGCTTATCATTAGATCCACTGACATCCATTAGTTGTCATGTACGAGCCTCTGGAGGGTGGAGTCGAGTGTTAGATTCTCAACGGAAGGAACCATAAATGCTCAGTAAATGCTTTCTATCAAAAGGAAATGTATTAAGGTTAGTTTTAAAGTTAAATGAAGATCGGTTCGAAATGACTATATGTCATCCTCCCAATGCGAGTGAACTACGAGGACCTCTATATAGCCCTATCAACCCGGTCTAGCAGCCCAATACTTCAAGGATTTCTTTTTCATAGTTTATTTCATTTTATTTCACCTTACTTTCAATTTGTACACCATCAACCTGACACTTGTTACAAAACTCCTTAATCCAAAGTGAGAATTCACCATTTGGGCTTATTTGCAAATCATTTTGTCGCGAAAACCCATCCACGAGTTTGACCATAGAACCACTATCTTTGCATTAGCTTTGCTCTACGTGATGGGAAAATTTAGGTTCAAATTTTGTTGATTCCAGTACACCTACTGTGGCATCAATCAAATGGCGCCGTTGCCGGGGATGGTGCCTTAGTACACATATTGATTTGTTAAGTACTTGTAATCCTCATTACAAGTGTTGGTGAACTTTCATTCCTTTTTGCAATTATTATAACATACCCCAACAATCCACTACTAGGTTGTATTTTTTTTTTCTTTCTTAGTCATAACTGTTATTTTATTTAATAGCTAACTCTAATACTTTTTGGTAGCCTGTGTTTTTGTTCCTTGCTTTGCTTCTTGTTGTTTTGCAGGTGTATATGTACCACTGGGATAGAGACCTGGCGAATGGGGTTCTGAAGGGTTAGTGCTCCAATTGAAGATGGGTGTGAAGTGAGCTTGAATAGTGAACAAATGGACCCCCTACCAGAAGAAGAACAGGAGAGTCAGCAAGGGGTTAATGTGAATCCCACTACCTATAGATCAATGAGGGACCACATACACCCATCAAGGGTAAGTGCACCCTCCTGCATTATACCTCCTGCTGAAGATGTGGTAGTGAGGCCTTATCGATACCCCTTTATACAACGTTCATGGAATGAAGGAGCCAAAGAATCATACACCCATATCCGGGAGTTTGAGGAAGTTTGCACAACATTAAAGGAGGGTGTGGCCGATATGGATTTACTGGCTGAAAGCGATTCAGATTAACATTGAAGAATGACGAATTTGGCTTAACTCATTGAGGCCGAGAACTATAAGGAACTGGGCAGAACTACAAGCTGAGTTTTTGAAGAAGTTTTTTAGCACACACAAGACCAATAGCCTGAAGAGGTAAATCTACACTTATGCAGCCTATGACAATGAGAAGTTATATCAATGTTGGGAAAGGTATTTGGAGACCATCAGTGCATGCCAACTCCATGGCTTTGATATTTGGATGCTAGTCAATCATTTTTATGATGGAATGTCTCCTTCCATGAAGCAGTTTTTGAAAATGATGTGTGGAGGAGACTTCCTGAGCAAAAATCTAGATGAAGCCATGGACTTCCTCAACTATGTAGCTGAAACCTCCAAAGCATGGGATGAACCAAACCCAAGGGAAGCTGAGAAAATGGGGCCTGCAACCCATCAAAGGGGAAGCATTTATGCACTCTCTAATGATATGGAGATGAAAGCAAAGTTGTCTACGTTGACTCGACGATTGGAAAAGCTTGAAATGAGAAATCGGTATGAGTTCTGGTGATGGTGACAGCGCTGTACCCCTCGAGCTTGTTTTAGTGTCAATCAGCGGTCATCAAGGAGGCATTGTCAATGGCCCCTCAATAAAGTTGATGCAGAGTAGGTAAAGCATAGTTAGTCAAGTAAGCCACCAACAAACGCTCCATGGGGAACACCTCTGATCAATTAGAGAATCATCCTAATCTATCATGGAAGCTAAAACCCCGAAACTATGCTCCCACGGGTTCCCTGTGTGACAACATCTGATTTCACTTCTAGCATTAGCAACCCCACCCTCATCCTAATAGAGAAAGCCATTGTGAATTTGAGCAAGGTTGTGGAAGAACAAAAGGTAGTGAATGCTTAGACCACTCATAAAATCGAAACATTGGAAGGCACAATCAACAAAAAAATAGATGACCTGTAGTACTCAGTTTCAAGGTTGACTAATCAACAGCAGGTTCTCGAAAAAGGGAAATTTCCATCCCAAACACAACCAAATCCGAGGGGGGTGCATGAATTAAGCTCTGCCAGCGACCCAAATCCCAAAATTGATGAAGTAAGCGGTGGTCGCACTTTGAGGAATTAGTAGAAGTCAAACCATCCGCCCCCGAACCCGGCGTGGAAGATCAAACGTAGTTGAACGCACGAGCAGAGGATGGGGAGCACCAAAAAAGGGATCTCAGTGAATAAGAGTACACCCCCTCCTTTTCCACAAGCATTGAGAAACAAGAAAAGGCCATCTGACCAGGACATAAATATTGAGTGCTGAGGCAAGTGAAGGTCAACATCCCTTTGCTTGACATGATTAAGCAAGTCCCCACTTATGCTAAATTTTTTAAGGACCTATGCACGGTGAAGAGAGGTCTAAATGTCAATAAGAAGGCCTTCTTAACTGAGCAAGTCAGTGCTATCATTGAGTGCAAGACTCCGGTAAAGTACAAAGATCAGGGGTGTCCTACCATCTCATTTAATATCGAAAGCACTTGTGTTGAAAAAACACTACTAGACTTGGGAGCTAGTGTGAACCTATTGCCATATTCAATGTACAAACAGCTTGGTTTGGGAGAACTTAAGCCCACTTCCATCCTGCCCATCTCTAGCCAATGGAGTGCATTAAAATACCAAGGGGACTATTGAGGATGTTCTAATACAAGTGGACAAGTGCTGCTATCCGGTGGATTTTGTAAATTATGACCTGAGAGCTTGATTCTTGATGGGACTGACCATATACCCATCATATTGGGAAGGCCATTCTTGGCTACTTCGAATGCCATTATAAATTGTCGAAATGGGGTTATGCAACTCACATTTGGGAACATGACCTTGGAACTCAATATCTTCCACTTGAGTAAAAAGCATATGCAACCAGTGGAGGATGACTGTGAAGAAGTCTGCATAATAGACACAATTCTTAAAGAACAAGCTAAAGAGCAGCAAGTACAAGATGTGCTAAACCAAGAGTTGTCTGACAACCTTGTAGAGCAACAGGACCCCCAAAGCATGAGTTTAGTACATGGGCACTGGAGAAAAAAGGAGGAAATTCTACCTCTATTAATCTGGAGAGGAAGAAAATGGAATCTCAGCGGTTGGATCTCAAGCCTGCTTGTGGAACTAAAATATGCATTTTGGAAGAAAGAAACGAGACGAGTGTCGGATTATTATATCATCCTTTGTTGAGGCCTCCACAGAAGACAATCTGCTGCAAATCCTCAAGAGTAACAAGCAAGCTTTAGGGTGGAAAATTTCGATTTAAGGTATTAATAGCGATGCGCACCCGTCACATTTATTTGAAGAGGAGTCAGGCACATTGAGGCGACCACAGAGGAGATTGAATCCCCATATGCAGGAGGTAGTTCGCATTGAAGTCCTGAAGTTGCTACAAGCCGGTATTATTTACCCCATATCTGATAGCACTTGGGTGGGCTGACCCAGTCGTGCCAATCGGGAGTAGCTACGGTCTGAAATCACGATAGGAAATGCCACCGCTAACCTCTGAAATTTGGAGGGTATGTATTGATCACATAAGATTGAATGGGGTGACAAAAAAGATCAATTTTCCCTCTACCTTTCATGGATCAGCTCTGGAAGAGTTTGAGCCACCCCTTCCCTTTGCTTTACGGATGGTTATTGTTGCCCAAGTGGAAATTCTTGCAAGCGATCGAGGACAGACTACCTTCATTTGCCCTTTTGGCACATATGCCTACAAGAGGATGCCCTTCGGCCTGTGTAATGCCCCTGCCACATTCCAACGATGTATGCTCAGTATTTTTAGCGACCTGGTAGAACGAATTATGGAGGTTTGCATGGATGATATCACAGTCTATGGGGGAAGCTTTGAATGCCTCATCCATTTGGGAACTGTCCTACATAGATGCATTGAGAAGAACCTAGTGCTGAACTGGGAAAAGTGTCATTTCATGGTGAACCAAGGAATGGTGTTGGGACATGTCATTTATGAGAAGGGAATTGAAGTGGACAAGGAAAAAATTGAACTAATCTCTAAATTACCCTCTCCCACCCGATGTGAAGGCAGGTGGGAGCAATTCTTGGGGCATCTGAGCTTCTCTGGGAGGTTCATGCAGGGACTTCTCAAATTGCCAAGCCACTTTATAAGCTTCTAGAAAAAGATGCAAGTTTGGAGTGGTTGGAGATTCAACAAGGTTTGAAGAGCTGAGGCTTGCCCGACCAGCTGCACAATGGTAGGGGACCCCTGGCCCGGGTTTCACTGAGGTTATGCGATGCAGAGTGACCTCGTATCGGACTTGGTTCTCGGACAAAGAGTAGGAAAGCAAATGTAGTTTTATTATCATGAGCAAAACATTGAATGAAGCTCAGAAGGAATTACACCTACCAGGAAAGAATTGTTGTGATGGTACTTTTAAACAGAGTTTCGTCGCGTATTTGATTGGAGTGAGATATAATCATCTTCCGCAGATCATTCAGCTTTGAAATATCTGCTCACTAGCTAGAATGCCAAGGCGCTAGGCTTATCGAGATGGGTCCTCTTACTCTGAGGAGTTCAACGCAGATTTGGGATAAGAAGGGTGTGAAAATCATTCATTATCGATCATCTTTCGGACTAACCATAACTGCAAACACCCGACCTCGATCGTGGTGAATTCCCAAAGGAGTCTCTACTCACTGTGGACAGTGCTCCTTGGTTTGCCCACATTGCTAACTTTTTGGTAACAGGGGAGTTGCCAACATAATGGAAAGCACAGGACAAGAAGTTCTTCCATGCAAAGTCCTACTATTGGGAAGAACCACTGGCCCCATTCCCCGAATCTCTGTCTTGATCAAATAATCGAAAGTGTGTGCGGAAGGAGAACAGAGGGATACTCGACCCGCTGCCATAGCGATTGCATGGAAGTCATTTCGCTCAGAAAATGGCAATGAAGGTCACTGCGAGGCGGGTTTTATTGGCCTTCACACATTTAAGGATACACTGCTACCATGTGCGAAACAATCGACCAATTACGAAGGTTGGGGAGAATCTCTCGTCGTCACGCCGGTGCCGCTGAACCTTTAATGCAGTTTGTTGAGTTGTTGGCGTTTGGGGCATCAACTTCATGGGACCATTTCCTACTTCCTTCGGATATACTTACATTCTCATGGGAGTTGACTATGTGTCGAAATGGGTCGAAGCAATGCCGTGTAGAGCAGCAAATCACAAGGCCGTATTGAAATTCTTGAAGGAGAACATTTTCTCTAGATTCGGGGTCCCCAAAGCCATAATCAGTGATGGAGGTTCACATTTATGCAATAAACCTTTTGAGAATCTCCTATCCAAGTATGGTGTCAAGCACAAGGTGGCCACCCCTTATCATCCACTCGGACAGGTGGCGGTAGATTTGTGACGAAATCAAGACCATCTTGATGAAAGTGGTGAACTCGAACATGAAGAGGATTAGTCTCTCAAGCACGAGTTTTCTTGTGGGCATACGAGCCGACATACAAGACCATCCTTGGAATGTCCCCTATCGCCCTGGTTATAGGGCAAGGCATGCCACCTGCCTGTGGAAATTGAATATAAGGCATGGTGGGCAATAAAATTTAAATACGGGCATGGGAAGAGCTAATGCCAAAGACTCCTTGATCTCTCGATGAGTTAGAAGAGGCTACGGAATCAGCGCCTACTTCAGATTCGAAAATTACGAAGGACAAAATTAAAGTGGCATGATCAGCTCATAGCCCGGAAGAACTTCAATCAGGGGGACCAAGTCCTACTCTACGACTCTAAACTCCACCTTTTTAGAACTTAGGCTTTCAGTCAAGATGGATTAGACCATTCATCGTTCATCAAGCATACCCGATGGTCTAGTAGACTGCTCAGCCCAAATGATAATAGAGTGTTTCAAGGTCAATGGGCGAGGAGAGTGAAGCCCTATGCTCGCGGCACCTTTGTAAACGAGGAGGAAGATTCCTCCTTGACCCTCTGTGACCTTCATGTTATACGGGTTGGCTTGGTCTCATGAGATAAGCGCCACGAAATTTGTTTTTAATTTTCTTTTCTTTTATTTTTTTATTTCTTTAGATAAATTTTTCTTTGTGCATATTTAGCTTAGTTTTATTTTTAAATTTGGTTATTTTACTTTAATTTTCTGCTGTTTTATCCTGCGAGGTGAGTTTTTGTTGGGGAGGCCGTCACAGCGTGAAATTTGACCTTCTGCGGTGCCATCATTAATTGCTTCCACGAAAAGCTAAACTAAAAGCCTCTTCATCTTCCTGCATTGCAAGGCTGAACCAAAAGCCTTTTCGTTTGCCCAATCCTCCTTTTTAAACCCCTCCCCCTTTTCCTTTTCATTTTCATTTTCTTTTTGAACTCATCCTGCGCGCTCCTCCCCTTTGGTCTCGTTGCCGTCAGAACCCATTCTCGGTCTGTGATTAGTACCTAAATAGTGCAATTTCGAGCCTTGTTTATAGCAGGTTTTATGCGCTTTTTGTTTACTAATCGACTTCAATAACTCAATTGATACATTGGGTCGACTATTGCGATCACATTTGTATTTATTTTTAGTAGTTTTGCAGGTCAAATCCCTCATATTTTCTCAGTTCGATTCAAGAACGATGAACCCGAGCCAAATTCAAAGATGCATGATCAAATCAGAGGAATTTTGGAGCAAAAGCATTGAAGAGAAGAAGCCTGTAGAAATTTTTGCAGGGTTGCAAAAGTTTGCAACCTACAAATTTCGCAGGTTGCAGTTACGCGACACACGAAATTTCGCGGTGCAATTTTCTGACCTACTTGAACACTACTCCTGTGCACTGTTAGTTTGCTTTTGACCCACTTTGGTGGTTTTATGGATTTGCCCTCATGTAATTTTGGTTCTTTAACTTTGCTTTGTAATTTCCTTATCTTTTGAGCACACATATAAGCTCGACCATGCTTCAGCAATCAAATCGACTTTTGTCACTCCATCTGATCAATCAAAGGAAAGTTGGCACAAAGCTTCTCTCCCTCTGCTGTTGGTGATTTTCTCTTCTTCTCCCTTCACTTTCTTGCATTTTCTTGGTAGCCAAACACCCCTTGATGATGACAAATCAAGGGATGCTTGGCTAAAACCCCCTGATCCTTGAGGGGGAAGGCCCTTTGAGTGCATTTTAGGCTTAGATTGCATGTTCTCATGCTCTTCATGTATGTATTTAAGGGTATTTGTGCCCCTGCTTCTCACCGTAGGTTAAAATCTAATGTGTATTTGGCAAGCTTTTTGGGTTCAATGGATACTTTCACTAGATCCACTGATGCCCAGTTAGTTGTCTCCTATTAGTTATTGTAGGGTAGGGTTTTTGAGATGTGTTTTCACTGCTAGGGACATTTATGCCTAATCAAATGCCATCTTTCAAAAGGAAAACTCTTAGGGTTTAGGTTTTAAAGCTAAATGAAGATCCGGTTCGGGAAGTGACTATATGTCATGCTCCCCAACGCGAGGATAAAGACCCGAGTACATGATTGGTTAACCTAGAACCCTAAGCCTAGTGGCCCGAGACTTCAAGGATTTCTCTTAACTTTTTACATCAGCTATTTCGATCTTCAGCCATTCACACACACTATTTTCCACAAACCTATAAATCCCACTTGAAAACACCATTTTCAATGCCTTTGTAACTCTTCTCTCACAGAAGAAAACCCATCCTGTGTTCGATACAAGGCAGAACGATACCGCGGTAGCTGCTACATCGGTGAAGTAGGAATCCTAGGTTATAAATTTTGTTGATTCAGGAGACACCTGCTTGCTTCAAGAACGAATCAAATGGTGCCGTTGCGAGGATGGTGCCTAGTAGAGGAAAAACGGAGTGAGCTTGTGATTCACATCACAAGTTTTGAATTGCAATCTCATTTATTTTTATTTTTATCATTTCCCTACTTACGCGACTCCTTTGTAGAATTTGAGAATTTCAACGTAAGGGAGTTTGAAAACTTCCTTTGTGCGGATTTGTTTACCTGTTTTGATTTTAGATAACTTAACCTTTTGTTAGTCTTGTTTCTTTGGTCTTGCTTTTGGTGTGTTCATGAACATGCGTGGGACGGGAACTACGAGGCTTGATTGGAAGGCTAGGTGCTCCCGATTGAGCAGTACACGTGAAGTTCAGCACCGCACCCACCAATCGGATGGAACCCACGAAGAATAGCGAGCCAATAGGGGTTCATGAGACCCAATGCCTACAGATCGATGAGGGATCACATACACCCACCAAGGGTGAGTGCACCCTCATGCATTACTCTGCGAGAGGATGTGGCGGTGAGACCTTGTTGGTTCCCACATCCCGACTTTTCATGAGCGCTGGAAAACGAAAATCCATACACACATATTCAGGATTTCGAGGAGGCACTACTTTTAAGGAGGGTGCATTTGATACCAGGACTTAGCAAGGTGAAAGCCTTCCCTTTGACCCTCGAAGATAAAGCCAAAATTTGGCTTAATTCACTAAGGCAGGGACCATGAAACTAGAATTTGTTTATGCGCGAATTTTTAAAAATTCTTGGTGCCCATAAGACCAACAATCTGAAGAGGAAGATTTACACCTTTGCAGCTCATGATAGTGAAAAATTTTATCAATCTTTGGGAAAGTGTCTGGAAACTAACCATCGGTGCATGCCTCACCATGGCTTTGATACATGGTGCTAGTGAACCACTTCTACGATGGAATGTCCCCTTCAGAAACAACTCTTGGAACCATGTGTGGACCTCCTCGTGAAAAATCGATGAAGCCATGGACTTTTTGAACTACGTGTTTGAAACCTCAAGGGATGGGATAGGCAAACCCGAGAGGTAGAGAATGAACCAACTTGATGGCTTAGGGGAGGCATTTTTTCACTGACGGAGGATGTGAAAATAAAAGCTAAATTGTCCACCCTAAACAGAAGGATGGAAGAACTTGAGCAGAGAAATCACCAAGAGGTATGGGCAGTGACTGAGGCATCTATGCCTAGCCAACCATGTTTCAATTGTCAATCACAGGTCATGGGGGCATTGTCTAATTTCCCCCTCGGTAAGGGGTTAATGGTTGAAAATGCAAATGTTGTGGGCACAAAGTAGACCTGATGCAGTGTAAGCGACGCATAATCCCAAATTTGGAGAACCACCTGGCCTGGCACGGAAGCCTAAACCTCCACATTGTATGTTCCTCCGAGGAGCACATCGGCGGCAACAGTATGGGTCCACCTCTCAACAGCAGCAGCAACCAACTTCATCACCTGTTGAGCAGGCGATCATGAATTTGAGCAAGGTGGTGGGGAATTTTGTAGAGGAGCAGAAAACTATCAATGCTCAGATAAACCAAAGAATATAAAAGGTGGAGAGGTCTATGGACAAAAGGATTGATGGGCTTCACAAAAGCCTAAATCAAAAAATTGATACCATGTAGTCATCCATAAGTAGCTTGAACAATCAACCACAGGTACAGGAGAAAGGGAGATTCCCCTCTCGAGGCGCTTCCGATCCTAGGGTGCATGTGAACTAAACTATGCGGAGTGAGCCTGCACCAAAGGTGGATGAAGCCCAAGCCATTATCACCCTCAGGAGTTGTAAAGAAATTGAGCAGTCGATGCCCAAACCTGCGCAAAAAACCAAAGAAAATGAGGAAGAGGAGCCTGAACACATATTCATTAAAGAGGATTCGATGAAAGAAAGCATGCCCCTAATTTCCCCCGAGCATTGAGAGAGGCAAAAGAGGCTTCTAAGCAAGAAGCATCACGGAAGTCTTGGCGGGTGAGTGAACATCCTTTGCTTGACATGATAAACAAGTTCATTCTGCTAAATTTCTGAAGGACTTGTGCACAGTCAAAAAGGGGTTGAGCATTGACAAGAAAGCCTTCATAACAGAGCAAGTCAGCTCCATCATCCAATGCAGAACCTTGGTTAAATACAAAGATCTAAGGACCCCCACCATTTTAGTCAACATTGGAGGGACCTGCATAGACAAGGCGCTGCTGGATTTGGGAGCTAGTGTCAACCTACTACCATACTCAGTATACAAGCAGTTAGGTTTAGGAGAGCTAAAGCCTACCAACATCACTCTATCCTTAGCGGATCGATCAGTGAAAATACCAAAGGGGATAGTTGAGGATGTCTTGGTAAAGGTAGATAAATTCTACTATCCGGTGGATTTTGTGGTTCTTGATACAGAGCCAATGGCAGACAACACTCACCAAGTGCCCATCATACTTGAGAGGCCATTTTTGGCCACATCTAATGCCATAATCCAAGCAACTGCCGGAATGGGGTCATGCAGCTCACCTTCGGCAACATGACTTTGAAGCTCAACATTTTTCACTTGAGTAACAAGGATAAGCCAGCTGAGGATAAGGAGCAGAAGACAGAAGAGGTCTGCCCTAGTGGCACAGGTGAAGGAAAACACAGTGTTCATAAACTACAAGAATAATTAATAGAGAACCCGAAGCGGTGATGAAGGATGGCTGCATCGATCACCGCCCTGCATCTGTCCATACCACCAGCACCACCGGAAGGCATAATGCTTAACAACCGAGGGCATAAGTTGAACTCAAGCTGCGGCACACCTCCTTGCCGGCGCTGGAGGGACTTCTCCTCCTTCGGCCCCCATGAGACCTCTTATCAGCATCCATCCCAGGGAGTGGTTATGCCGGAACTTGGAATCCACTCCAAATTTTAATGAGATTTTTGTTTTGTTTTATTTCAATTTTTAAATTAGGATTTTCATTAATATCCTTTAATTTCCAAATTTTGTGAATTTTTCTTATTTTCACAAGCAACTTCTCATAATTTTTGGTTTTGTATTGGTGCAGGTGTTCCAGTACAAGGGGGAGACGAAATTTTGAGAATTTCTCGGGTTGTGAAAATTTTGCAACCTACGAATTTCACGACACAACGAACCACTTTGTTCATATTCTCCTCCCTGCAACTCTTCGGTTTCCTATAACCCTCCGTTTCCCACTCCTGCAATTAAATTTTATAATCTTTTGAGTCATTCAATTAATGGTCATTAAAAGCCATTAATTCTTCATATATTCCCACCTAACCCTGCTCACGTATAAACCCTAGTTCCATTTTCATTTTGATTCACACTTCATCCTTCCAGTTTCTGAAAAACCTTTCTCCTCTCAAGTTTGCTCTCCCTCAGGCCCGACAATGGCGAAGACAAGAGGAGCTCATTCTTTGGGACCTTGGGTGCACGGGGCCCCACTCCCTCTGGGACCTCCGCTCCGGGCCCCGAAGCTCTGCCGCCAGGCCCCTGCACCGCTAGTGAGGCGCTGGCTGCACGCCACCTCTTGCACCTCTGTGGCTCTTGCTTCCCACTTGGCTGCTTTGTCTGAGCCTGGCTGGTGATGCGGGGTTCCTCCTGCAGCCTGCGCCCGAAAGGGAGTCAGTACCGGGTTGGGCGACTCACGCTCCTTGGCATCCTAGGCCGGCACGGAGGGCCCACCGGCCGAGGGGCCGGACTTGGGACGAAGAGTCATCCACTTTGGGGATCAGGCGCCACCCTCTCACCTTGCTCCCGAGGTGTGCGGGCCCCCGAGGTATCTTAGGCGTCCATCGTCATGGAGCACTTGTTCCCCTGCGGGCGTCACGGGAATGTTAGGCTGAGGAGATTTTCATGGAGGTTTACTACGACCTCCGGCATTTCTGGAGTGGACCACAGGGGCTCGAGACTCCGCATGCTCCTTGTGCGGCGATACCATGCAGGTCGTTCATGGTGCGTCAGTTCTATTATTATCCTCAGTCGTCATGAGTTCTATCGTCTGATGACATCTAGCGAGAGACCTTGGCGCTCTTCATTTTTCTATCGGCGGTGACCGGGGGATCTTTGGGCCTCAGGCATCACGGTGCTCTCCATCTACGGTGGTCCTCGCCAGCATGATGCGGTTGACGGTGGCCATCCTTCGACGGGGAGATGGTCGGCTTCTCTCTATGGTATTACTAATTAGGTGATATTATTCGACGACACCTCCACGGTCTTATTAGCCACGATAGACCCATTATGAGGTCTAATATGTTTCCACTTCAGCATATTGTTCAGAGGAGATGAGCTATCTTGGAGGTGTTATATCACATTTCGGAGGGATATTGGTTTGGCAGGGCGGGCTGATTAGCGTCATATTTCATTTCGAGGACGGGTCCGCCACCGGGTTGCCCGTGGCGAGTCCACCGCCTCTTATATTTCCTCGCCTTTTATGTCAGGTGCTTGAGCACATTGGGTTCCTGGCCGAGCCTCATTTGGAGGGGTCACTTGGGTAAGGCACGTGAGGCCACCGCACTATTGATGGTGTGGTGGGCCTCGTGCCTTCATGCTTCCCCTCCCGGGATCGAACTGAGGGCTGGTAGGCGATGATAGTCCACGGGGACTGTCCTATAGTGAGCACAATGGGAGCCTCCGGCTCCGGCTTCACGATGCCCCTCCAGGTCTCTCTTCACCTCCCTTTAGTCCACGGTACTAGTAGCTCCGGCATTGGTACCTCGGGCTCTGATACCCTCGCCCCTCCGAGACTTGAGCCCCATGCTGCTTTTCGGTCGGATCGGCTAAGTAGAGCACCTACACTTGCAGCCCACGCGGTACATTACCCTCTCTACTAGGGACTTCTAATACTTATGGAATGAATCGCACATTCTCGCCAGCTCTGACTTCATTTGCATCCTCCACAGTACACCCGGAGAGGATGACCGCAGGCTAACGTAGCACGGATCAGGCCCCGGCCTCATGCATTCTGAGCCCTTAGGCCTCCCAAGCTGTCTCTCAGCATGCCTGCCCAGGCCTTCGATATCCCTCCGGCGGGATCAGCTCCTCCACCGTATTTCTGACTTCCTTGGATGTGTGGCGGCTGCGACGACGGCTACTTCACCGACACCTCGGCCTGCCCTGGTGAGGATGATCCTTCTCCGACCCGATTGGGAGGTACCGCTTCCCCTGGCACCGTGCCATTGGCGGAATGTAGTGTTGGAAGTGTTCATACTTTTGGTTTTAGTTTTACTTGTACTTTACGTGCCCATAAGCCCATTTTGTTTATGAAGAGGCTTACTGTTTACTTCATTTTTTTTTTGCAAAAGTAAAAAATTTTGTAAATTCCCCTTGACATATATAATACAAATCTATTTTTCTACACTTTTGCATCTCATTTTGACCCTATATTGTTGTGAGTTTGCCTTTCCTCTAAATTGAAAAATTGAAACCTTTGTATGATACCAAATGCTAGAATGGTTCCATGCCTGAATGAGTTATTGGTCAGTTGATGACCCTGGTAATTACCCCTTGTCTTCCACCATTCTCTAGCCGCACACACGGTTCGCGTGGTTTTTCATCGATAAAATTGCTTGTTGCTTTCTCCTTTTACTTTACAAAATCGGCCTTAGCATCGTTGATGGCCCATAATAGGTTAGAGTTCCCCAAGATGGAAGGCTAATGTGTCTTCCAAAGCAAAAAGAAAAAGAAAAGAAAAAGAAGAAAAATTGCAACGCTTTGCCTTGAAACCAAAACTTAGATCCAGAAATTATATGGCGAACCTTTAAAGCCGGTGCCACTGGCTTGACTAGTTGGGAGTCATCGACTAGTGCTCGCTAAGCTTAAGATTGGACGGGCGGAGTTTAGCAAGTTGTAGGTGCTGGATTCTCGAAATCATTCGAAGTCCGGGGTGAAACCTGTAGAGTTTGTGGTCGAAAGATCCTTTTAACTTAATGCCCTAAACCTTAGTTGGTTGGGAATCATCGGTGGATCCCCGTTACACGGACTTTGGTGAAGTCGAGTGTTCAGCATTGCACCTTACAATACAATAGAAGTATGAAATAAGTGTGGAACTGAATCTATTTAGGTTGGTTAACAGTTTAAGGTATTGGCAGTAGTTTGGTTGGGGGGAGGTAGCTTTGCAGCTTATTGGTATAAACTGATCACCTAAAAACACTTAGATTTTGGTGGAAATTGGTGATTTCATACCAATAAATCTTTGCCGAAACTTGTTCTGTTTGACATTTGTTCTCCTAAGGTGGTCTTTATGCAGTGGTGTCATGCGAAGGTTAGGCATTATTTGCACATCATACCCAAATAAATAATCCATTTTTGCAAAAGCATATCCTGCATGCTATTCCTTCTTTTTATCATTGCTAAGGGACTAGCAATGTCTCGGATAGGGGGAGTGATTAGTACCCAAATAGTGCAATTTCGAGCCTTGTTTATAGCAGGTATTATGCGCTTTTTGTGTACTAATCGACTTGATAACTCCAATTGATACATTGGGTCAGACTTTATTACTTGATCACGCTTTTGTAGCTATTTTTAGTAGTTTTACTTGAGGTCGAATCCCTCATATTTTCTCGATTCGATTCAAACACGATGAACCGGGCGGGTCGAAGATGCATGATCAAATCAGAGGAATTTTGGAGCAAAAGCACTGAAGAGAAGAAGCCTGTAGAAATTTTGCGAGTTGCAAAATTTTTGCAACTTCTGAAATTCGCGGTTGCAAAATTCGCAACTCATGGCTCCTGAGGTTGCCAATTTTCACAACCTACGAACACTACTCCCCTGTGCCTATTGACTGCTTTTTGACCCACTTTTTGGTGCTTTTATACAAGTTTGCCCTCATGTAATTTTGGTTCTTTAACACACTTTTGTAATTTCCTTATACTGAGCACCTATATAAGCTCGGCTTATGTGCGTAATCAAATCGACTTTTTTGTCACTCCATCAATCAATCAAGGAAGAGTTGGCACGACTTCCTCTCCCTCTGCTTGTTGGTGATTTCTCTTCTTCTCCTTGATTTCTTGCATTTTCTTGTGTGTGAGCACCCCTTGATGATGACAAATCGAGGGATGTAGCCTAAACCCCTGATCCTTGAGGGGAAGGCCACTAGGTCTTTGATTTTGGGCTTAAATGCATGTTCTCATGCTCTTCATATATCCTTATTTAAGGGTATTTGAACCTCACTTTACTCACCATAGGTTAAAATCTCTTAGCATGCTCACTAATGTGTTGGCAGGCTTGGGTTCGATGGATACTTTCACTAGATCCCACGATGCCTAGTTAGTTGTCCTCCTAACTAGTTGTAGGGTAGGTTTTGAGATGTGTTTTTCTTTGCTAGGGACATTTATGCCTAATCAAATGCCCCGGTCTTTCAAAGGAAAACTCTTAGGGTTTGAGTTTTAAAAATGGCGAAGAATCAGTTCGGGAAATGACTATATGTCATGCTCCCAACCTGAGATAAAGACAGTACATGATTATTAACACAGAACCTAAGCGATGGCGAGACTTGAGTTTCTCTTAACTTTTTATATCGGCTATTTCGGTCTTCAACCATTCACACTCTTTCACAAACTACATAAATCCAACGAGAAAACACCATTTCAATGCCTTTGTAACTCTTCTCTCCACGAGAAAACCCGTGTGTTCGGCCACAGACATTTATACTACGAGTAGCTTTGCTACGTCGGTAGTGGAATCTTAGGTTATAAATTTTGTTGATTAAGACACTACTTGCGAAACGAATCAGTTTGCCTCACTCAAATGGTGACAAGGGTGGCCTTCGGTTTTGGCCTAAGGTCGCGGCGTCCGACCCTGCGGCGCCCGCGCTTCAGCCTGACCGGTGTCGATGCCCAGCTTCCGGCTTACGGCCTTCTTGGCGATGCTGCCAATCTAGTCGTTGATGATGCCCTGTGGCCGCTTTCGGGCTGCTGATCCTCCTTCCCACAAGTACAATACAATAGTGGGTCCTGTCCCCCCCTCTCCTAGGCACCCTCGGCCTCCTTGAAGGGCCAGCCTTCCCGGCAGAGCTGGGACATAACAGGGTCCTCACGCTCTGAGCGTGCCTCACAGTCACCACCTCTTAGAGACCGTTATGCAGCCCTGCTCCCGAATTATCGCTGCTTGACGATGCAGAACCATTCCATTCTGATCGATTCCATGAATTCTTATTGTCATGAGAGATTCATTATGGAGTTTACAATGATCTCAGGCATTGGCCGTAACACAAGCACGAGATTCCTGTCGGCTAGTGCCTGCAATTCCTTGGAAGGCCAGTTACCTACTCAGGAGCAATATTTTTACCCAGGTGGTTTTAGAGTTTATCATGACCTCCGGGGTAAGCCGTCAGAGCAACAATTCGAGTTGATGTGTGACAGCGGGGATTAGAGCCACGGACATTGCTGTTATTTTTGATTTACCGGTGGTTCTCGCCAATTCTACGAATTATAGACAATGGCCACATCCCTCGCCTCGGGAGATGGTTCAGTTGCTTTCCCGAGATACGTCAGCCGGGTCTATCCTATTCAAGACTTCCGTTTATGCTCCTCATCGATCCTTATCTTGCGATGCAACTATTCCTCTTGGCGCGGCGTGTAGATGGGGAGCCATTCTAGAGCTTTGTGCAGGATTTCTAAGGGATTTTGTAGTTTCCAGCCCTCTTGCAGTGATCATGATTTCTTGTTCCATTTCAAGGATTAAGGTCCATCTGATTTACCACAAGGCGAGTCCATCCCTGCCTGCTTTATTCGAGGCTCTATGGTAGGTCCTTGAGCATATTGGGTTCCACAACAGGAGCCACGAATGGGCGTCGGCAGTTTGTGATAGTCATGACTCTTGTTCGGCGCGGAGTGTGCTGCCCCATTTTCATCTCTAGCCTCCGGATGATGTTGAGGGCGACCTGGCCAGGGGACCTTCCGCAGTTGACGGCCCAGCCGGGCGTGCAGGCGGGGCTTCGGTTCGGCCGCCTCCCGGTTCAGGACTCACCTCTGGGTTCAGATCTGGGGTTGCGCCATGCCTACAGATCCTGCTTCATGCGGGCCTCCGGCCTTTGTCACCTCCTTGCCCCATCTCTGCGGCTGGTTGGTTCATCCTTCATCGCACCACCACCACCGTAGCATATCCCTATATCACCTCGAGACTTTCTAGCCATCATGGATGCAGTCCGTACTAGCCGCCTTTAACATTTGCCTAATAACTTGTACTTTCTCTTTTGTATATTTTACTATGTCTGGACCAATCACCTTATGCTCATTCAACTCCGTCCAACACACAGGAGTTCTACATCTCCGACCATATAAAGATTCGGATGGTGCCATGCGATACCTTGATAAGCTATTGTATAGGCAAATTCCATCGATGGAATATACATATCCCAACTTCAAGAAATTCCATGACACAACTCGGCTTTTTCTTGAGTACTTGAATCAATCTCTCTAACTGTCCATCTATCTGCGAATTGGATGTTGTACTAAAATTTAGCCTAGTACCCAAGGTTGACTGTAGTTCCTTCCAGAACCTCGATGTAAAATGCGGATCTCTATTCGACACAACAAACAACGATACACCATGCAATCGTACAATCTCATCCACGTATAGTTCAGCTAGTTAATCCATAGAATAGTCCATCCTCATCGGTATAAAATGGGCCGACTTTGTGAGCTTATCAACAATCGCAGCGAGTCATGTTTATGTTGTGTGAGGGGAAAACCCAACACAAAATCCATGGTAATGTTATCCCACTTCCATTGAGGAATTGGAAGGGGATTCAACATACCTGTTGGGACTTGGTGTTCAACTTTAAATTCCTGACACATCAAACACTTAGACACGTACTTTGTCACATCTCTTTCCATTCCTTTCCACCAATAATGCTGTTTCAAATCCTGGTACATCTTATTACCTCCAGGATGCATGGTAAATATGGTATTATGAGCTTCAAATAACAACTTTTTCTTTAGCTCTTTATCATATGGCACACATAATCTGTTCTAAAAATACAAACTTTTAGCTTCTTTTACTGAAAAATCAGTCTTATCACAATCTTTGACCATATGTACCTTTTTCTGTAACTCTACATCATTTTTTAGCACTTATGTCATTTGCTTTTAAAATAGGTTGTTGTTAATTGAGCTAATATAGCTCCATCATTTGCTAGTCTCCATTCCTTTGTGTTGAAGTGACATCGTTGTCAATAACGGCAACATACATACCATTAGCTCTTAGGAATTGGTAGTCTATTATATGGTCATAATCTTTTAATAACTCTAACCACCTCCGCTATCTCAAATTTAATTCTTTCTGAGTCAGCAAGTACTTGAGACTCTTGTGATCTGTGTAAATTCTACACTTTTCCCCATGTAAGTAGTGTCGCCATATTTTCAAAGCAAACACTACCGCAACCAACTCTAGATCATGAGTGGGATAATTTTGTTCCTGTGGCTTCAACTGCTTGGATACATAAGCCACTACTTTCCCATCTTGCATTAACACACATTGAGCCAATGCAGGCATCACTATATAAAGCCTCCCTCTTTTCCCGAGGTGAATGCGTCAATCTACGGGTACTTCAACCCGATTATTTCTTTCAACTATTCAAAACTATTATGACATTTATCTGTCCACTCAAACTTTACTCATTTCCTAAGTAATTTGGTGAGTGGAGAAGCTATAACAGAGAATCCTTTCAGAAATCTTCTATAATATCCTACTAGGCCCAAGAAACTTCTCACCTCGGTTACATTTCGAGGCAGTTTCCAATTTACAACGGCCTCAATCTTTATAGGGTCCACTCTTATACCCTCAGCTGACACAATATGACCTAGGAAGGAAACTTCCTTTAGCCAGAATCACATTTTTAAGGTTGTAGTAACTTCTTCTCTTACTATCTCATGATTTATTCTCTCATATGTTGTTCGTGTTCTTGTGCATCCTTAGAATACATCAGGATGTCATCGATAAAGACCACAACAAGGCGATCCATTGGGTTGGGAATACCCTATTCATTAAATCGTGAATGTTCTTTGATGCATTAGTCGACCAAATGGCATACTAAAAACTCTGTGGCATGCTCAGGGTTCAAATGCTGGAGTCTTGGGCACATCGACATCTTTCACTCTTGGTTGATAATACAGAATCCGCAGATTACATCGTTGAAAAGGCTACTGCTCCCTTTAAGCGTCAAAAATATTCAATTCTTGGCAATGGGTACCCGTTTTTCATTGTCACCTTATTGATTTGTCGATAATCAATGCACATCCGTAAAGTGCCATCTTTCTTTTTCTTGAATAAAACAGGTGCACCCTAGGGTGAAACACTGGGTCGGATAAATCCTTTATCTAAAAGCTCTTGTAATTGAATCTTTAACTCTTTCAACTCCGTTGGAGCCATCTGTATGGTACTAGACGCAAAGTTGGTCTGGTCTGATTTCTATTGATAAGTCCACCTCCCTCTCAAGGGGAATACTTGGTAATTCTTTAGGGAATACATCTGGAAATTCCCTTACTATTGGAAACTTTTCCAAATCAACTTGACCTCTCGAAGAGTCAAGTATCAAGGCTAAGAATGTCTCCTGACCTTTCTCATGTTATACAACACATAGCGGAATCACACATTGGACATTGTGCTAGATCTAATGCCACAATACTATCACCTCGGCCCGGTGAGCATCTCAACAAAACCGTCTTTTGACCATAGTGCGATAACAAGTGTTTAGACAACTAATCCAATTCGAAATCAAGTCAAACTCTACTGAATGGTATGGTTATCAAATAAGCTAGAAACTCTCTTTGATAACAATGAGAGCGATTACGTATACGCTATTCACGTTGCTTGTGACCCGATGGAATTTGGTGCATGCATGTCATATACTCTTGTTCCAACTACTTGCAGCGCCTGACACGGCGCCCAGATGGGGTGTCGGCGAAGTGTCACACTTTGGAAGCCAGGACTCTTTAACCTTTTCGCTTCTCGGAGGCGGCACATGCTGTTTTCTCATTCATATACACACTTTACGTAATAACAAAATTTCTTACATATACATTATATTCTATACGCATATACTTGAGTCCCTTTACTTGTCTGCCACAATTTCACTATTACAAAACTATACATATACTATCAATGAAAATCGAGATTGAACGGTCACGGTGGCTTTATCTACGAGTTGGCACCTTCTGCGATGTAAGATGTCATCCTCTATCCTTGTCTTACCTTCGCTGCCTACGGATTAAAAGCTTCGTTACTAAGCTTTGCGGCAGTGGGAAACATATCTGAGGACGACCCGATAACTATGATCGTCTAAACAAATACCACGTATCTTATCATTTGCATATAACATACACTTCTATCATGTGGCGTTTGACATATAACCTTTCATATCATTTCTTTCTTATTCTAAGTACTTATCATTTGATCTATTCTCTTTCTAATGGTTCATATTATATCCTATTCTGTGTATGTCATATTCGTATACATATATATTACTTTCATGGTTATATCTTATGCAGTTGTTAAGTTACATTTTCATGTCTTGTTATCATGTCTTTGTTATCACCTCTTGTATTCATATCTTGTTCATGTACTATTTTCATATATTGTTTTCTGTTATACTTTTTCCTGTACTTTCCCTTTCATGTATTGTACTTGTTCATATACTTTTAGTATCTTGTCTTTGTACTTTCCATCATATTCATATTAACTCATATCATTTTACATTCTTATACATTTTTATATATCATGTCAGATCGTATAATCTCATGTTACAGAACTTGTCATCACATAGCAGTGCTATGCTTCTTAGATCATATAATATATTTTCACATGTCATATGCAAATCATTTGTTTAATGTTTCATGTCTGCATAAACCTTAGAAGTGGATAAAGGAAACTATAAGGGCCGTGGCTGTACTCCTTTGTCTTGAAAGCTCAGTGGTCTATAAGGGCAGAAGCGGCATTATCATTGTGCGAGACAATGACCATCTATAAGGGCCCGAGGCGTATAATGACCCAAACGGGGCCAGGCGGTCATTATCTTTTAACGGACTTATTTTTCCTAATAGGCATATGATATCCCTCTGCGAGTTACGACGAATGATCCATTTAATACATTTTACGTACATATCTCATCTACATGAATAACTTCTTGTTATCATGTATGCCAATGAGATATACACTGTATTTATTTAAAGTATATTAATGCCTTCACATATTTCTTAGCTTAAGTATTGTTGTTCTCATATTTCTTCCCTGTCACGTATATTCATATCTTTTCTATCATTTAGTTTTGTCTTCGTATCATATATGTAATCCTATCATATATCATGAATACATCCTCTTATATTCATATATTCATATATATATATATATATATATATATATATATATATATATATATCTTTATCTATTCATATCCTTTATATCATTTTATACATCATATCCTTTATGCGTTTCTATCATGATTTAGCTATTCATGTACTTTCTATATTTCTATCATGTATGCTTTACTCATTCATGTGTTCCCTATCATGTTCCATCTATTAGAACATATGACAATCATATATTCATATCATATACTCTTATATTCATATCATGTCCTCTACTTGCCAACATCTTATATCTTGTTAACTTATATCTTCATGTACTTTGTCGAGACTATCATATCTTATGGCTTTATCACATATACATTCTTATACTTGTATGTTTTCTTGTTCTTATCGAGACATCTATCTCCAGAAGTAGGAGTGAACGAGACTCTTGTGATACGCATGCCAGATCTTTTGCTTTATCATACTCCTTTTACATATCAAATCTACATATATTTCTATTTTTGTTCATATCTACATCCTTTCTTACCATGTATTCAATTAACTTTAACTTGGCGATTAGTACACTCGGTACAACAATTTCTATTTTCAGACAAGATGTAGGCACCGTGCCATTAAATAGCATATGGTTGAATTCTAGACTCAATGAGCTTTCCGCCGAATCCAAGAATACCCATAGCGAGTCCTGCCGAATGAGTTATGCAAATTGCAGTCATGAAGAAAATCAGCAGCTTGCAGCACGCATTAGCAGCCGCAGCTACTGTCTTTGTCATTTTCAGGTGTATTATAAGATCAATATTATATCAAGCTATATGGATGGATTCTAGACTCAAAGGACTTTCCATAGGAGTCCAAGAACACCCAAAACGAGTCCCCAACTTGAAGGAGTTATGCAAATTGTAACCATGAAGAAAATCAGCAACTTGCAGCACCTGCAGTAGCAACAGCAGCTACTGTCTTTTGTCATTTTCAGGTGTATTATAAGCTCAATATTGTATCAAGATATATATGGATGGATTCTAGACTCAAAGGGCTTTCCATAGAGTCCAAGAACACCCAAGTCCTAACGAAGGAGTTATGCAAGTTGCAAGCCGTGAAGAAAATCAGCAACTTACAGCACCTGCAGTAGCAGCAGCAGCCACTATCTTTTGTCATTTTCGGACTTATTATAAGCTCAATATTGCATCAAGCTATATATGGATGGATTCTAGACTCAAAGGGCTTTCCATAGGTCCTAGAACACCCAAAGGAGTCTAACGAAGAGGCTATGAAGTTGCAAACCGTGAAGAAAATCAGCAACACGCACCTGCAATAGCAGCAGCTACTGTCTTTTTTCATTTTCGGACTTATTATAAGCTCAAGATTGTATCAAGCTATAAATGTATGGATTCTAGACTCAAAAGGCTTTCCATAGAGTCCTAGAACACCCAAAAGGGAGTCCTAACGAAGGAGCTATGCAAGTTGCAAGCCGTGAAGAAAATCAGCAACTTGCAGCACCTGCAATACTTGGCAGCAGCTACTGTCTTTTGTCATTTCGGACATATTATAAACTCAATATTGAATTAAGCTATATGGATGGATTCTAGACTCAAAGGCTTTCCATAGAGTCAAAAACAGAAACGGAGTCCCTAACGAAGGTTATGCAAGTTGCAAGCCGTGAAGAAAATCAGCAACTTGCAGCACCTGCAATAGCAGCAGCAGCTACTGTCTTTTGTCATTTTCGGACTTATTATAAGCTCAAGATTGTATCAAGCTATAAATAGATGGATTCTAGACTCAAAAGGCTTTCCATAGAGTCCTAGAACACCCAAAACGGAGTCCCTAACGAAGGAGTTATGCAAGTTGCAAGCCGTGAAGAAAATCAACAACTTACGGCACCTGCAATAGCTACTTGACTACTGTCTTTGTCATTTCGGACTGTATAAGCTCAAGTTGTATCAAGCTATATGGATGGATTCTAGACTCAAAGGCTTTCCATAGAAGTCTTAGAAAACCCCAAAACGGAGTCTAACCAGGGTTATGCAAGTTGCAAGCCGTAAGAAAATCAGCAACTTGCAGCACCCTGCAATAACAGCAGCTTCTGTCTTTGTCATTTCGGACTTATTATAAGCTCAGATTGTATCAAAATTTATATATGGATAGATTCTAGACTCAAATGGCTTTCCATAGGGGTCTAGAACACCTAAAACGGAGTCCCTAACGAGAAGGCGTTATGCAGGATTGCAAGCCGTGAAGAAAATCAGCAACTTACGGCTTTGCAATAGCAGCGACAACTATTGTCTTTTGTCATTTTCGGACTTATTATAAGCTCAATATGGTATCAAACATGCCAAACACACAGCATAAAACCATCCTACAATCAATCCCCAAATCACCCCAAAAGTAGGAATAAACCAAACTTGCATATCCATATAAATTCTACAATCCATCATCAAAGGGGAAGATTCCATACTCCTAACAAGTAATTTCACTCTCTAACACCTCAAATCTTAGCTTAATGAGGATTTCATATAAAGTCCGCAAATTCACACTAACCCATAACCATCCATACAAACCATACATAAATTCTTAATTTTCATGCACCAAAACCATACTAAACTCTATGCAAAGTCATATGCTATACGAGTTCCATACATGAAACCAAAACCACAAATCAAGAGGAAAGAACCCTATACCCAGAGTGCAAATCCTATAACTCCACACATATTCTATATAAAACCAAGGATCCTTACAAATTCCATACAAGAATCCATACCAAAACTCCAAAGATCCATATAAGTTCTACTAATCACATTACGTGTTCGGGTTCATGTTTCATGCCTATTCCATATGGAATTTAATATCTTGTACATTATGATGTCTATGTATTCACACATCATTCATATATTCTTATTCCTTTATGAATCTACTTTACTCAGAAATTGGAATCGTTCCAATTGAAGCATCCAAACTAAAGTTATGACATTTTCATGTCAACTAGTGGGTTTAACGATTTTACTCGAGGGACAGTTTGTAATATTCATTTTCCAGTGCCTAGTCTCCATATTTGACACTAGTTATTGTATAGCCCCCAAAGCTAGGTGCTAAGGGTTCTCCTCAACTGGAATCACCCAAATCAGACACGAGAAACTCAAATTCGTCAGAAACAGCCGGACTACTCTATGATCAAAGCAGACGGAATTTGGCTTTGCAAATGGCCCCCACTTTGAGTAAATTTCTGGAGCCTGTAGAGGCAAATTTTAAGGTACCTATTTGAGATGTGTGGTTCTCCTTGAAGTCTATTTTAACAGAAACTTGAATCACTCAAATCGGATAAGAAATAGGCAAGTTATGTCTAAAATCTGGCTTCCAGTGAAATAAACAGGGCACTAATATCTTAGGGTACACACCTTGCAGTACCGGTACATGTGTTGAATCCCCGCGAGGAATGTGGGCTTTCTGCACTTTTCCATATTTTCTACCCATTCAACTCTATACTTATCTTACACCTCAAAACCACACCAAATTCATCTTAGAATCTCAATTTTACTCAATTCATCTTTCATTACCTATCTTTCTTCAAAACTTTTCATGAATTTATCCCAAAACCATTCTAATATGAGTTATGACCCATACTCAAACCAAATATGATGATTAGTTAGGAGTTTGTTCTAAACCCTAACTTCCATTACTCTCAATTAACCCGTGAATCCAAATTTAAAAGAGGATTCTATAACTATCTTGTACCATATGGGGTTTTACCAACCCTAATTTCAATACATCTTTGGTTAGGATGAAATCCTAACAAACCCTAAATTTGGAACTCATAAACTTTTCTAGAATCCCATACAAAATCCATATGATCCATAATAGAATCCATACGGTGGTTCATACCTTTTTTATCTTGCCTTCACCCTCACCTTTCTTCTTAACTACTCTTCCCTCTTCCTCTTGCTTTACTCTCTTTTCCTCCTCCACATTCTCTTCCTCACGGTTTTGGTTCTCCAAAATGAGACCAAATTGGTGTAAATCCCATTTTTAAGTTAAGGCCATGTTTGGCCTTTGCATTTTCAACTTTTCTCATTTTTGCACTTAAGCCCTTCCATTCTTTATTATTTCTATTCCATCTTTTCTCTAATTGCCTTGAATCCTGCTTCTTCTGGCCCACATTTCATTTTAAACATTTCTTATAACCCCTAGTCTTTTTCCTTTTTATGACCACTGGTCCTCAAGTGGTAAATTATATTTACCCTTGACTTTATTATTAATTACAGGTCTCTTGTTTTTATTTAGAAAAATTCCATTTTAGCTTTTAATATACCTAAACAAGTCAGCGCTGAGGTATATTTGGTGTTACACTCACGGTATCTTATCAAATTCATGTTCAATGCATACATATGAATGAGTGGATCCAGGATAAATCAATGCATGCATCTCAATATCTTAAAGAGAAAATATACCAGCTATAACCTCAGGAGCATCCTGATCCTCACGAGCCTTTATGGCATATGCTCGTGATGGTGCTGTAGGTATAGGATGATCCACTATCTCAGAGATTGTGCCTCCTCATCCTCTATGCTGAATCGGGCCACCTCGACCCCTACCCCGATCTCTCGTCGAAGGTAATGTAATTGATTTTCACCTTTCTTGCCAATTTGCTATTATCCCGACTATCGAATTTTTGCTTGTCTTTATCAAATGATCGGTGCTTCACACGAAACACCTCACATCGACAACTTTTTGCAAACGCAGATACGCCTATGGAAATGGGGGCACTTTGGGATTTCTCCACAATCATTTGAAACACGTCTTGCAGAACTAGGTGTTACATTGGACCCTTTTCTTCTACCTCTCATAACTGAACTATATTCTTATTAAGCTGGAGACTCCCTAACTCTTTTTCCTGATGTGGACGAAGCTCCTCTAGAAAACTTCTTCTTCTGAGATATTTCTTTGCTGGTCGTTTGAAGTCTCTCTACTTTCATTGTGGCTTGGACCAACTGATAGAAATCCACCTGTTAGAGAGAAGTCATAGGTGCCAAATATCTCTTAATGGAATCATGCAGTCCATCCTCAAATTGCCTACACTGAAATGCCTCGATGAGGACTAATTTCAATGCATACTTGTTGAGATGACTGAATTCTTTCTCATATTCAGCCACCGATAATTTTCTTTGCTTCAAATTCAGGAAATGTTTCCACTTGGACTCCCTATACATCTTGGTAACATACTTTGCCCTAAACTCTTGGACAAAGAACTCCCAAGTCATAGGATTTGGAATCCTTGGACTTCTCAACACTAGCTTCCACCAATCATATGCCTCACTCGGCAATAGTGAGACTGCACATGATACTCTATGATCGGGAGGGCATCACAGCTTCCTCGATATTCTTTGTAGCTTTTCTTGAATTATTTATAGGACTCTTCCGTGTTTGTCCATGGAATTCCTCAGCCCACGTGTCTTCTTACCAAATCTATCGGGCTTTTGGCTATCAATCTTTGTCGCGACGTTGCCAGATTTTTACCATCACCTTCATTCTTCTTCCCACTTGACCCTGGCTTGGAGCTCTCAGGCCCCCTTGCTGTTGCGAGTTCCAACCCCCATTTGCGATTGCCCCACCGGTCCTAAGACGTCCGCGCTAGCCTTCCTAGCCCCCTTAGCACCTCCATCGTGGCGTCCACACGGTTGGGTGCCACATTCCCGGTCAGATTCGGGGCCCAATGGTTCGGGTCCGTCGGTCGGACCACATCCTAGAATTTTGGGTCGCTCGAGCTAGGCAAGGCTCTTAGGTGTGTCTAGGGTTGTTGGCAATCCCATTGTCAAGCACACAACCTTCAGTCCCATAATGCCCACTAGGTGCTTGATAAATTGTCTCAGTGAGCTTGGAGTGGTTTCTTTGGAGCCACTTGGTCTCACTGCCCCTACCTGGTTGTCAGGGGAGTTTCGAATCCCTGTGGGGGCAAGGCAACCCCTTAGTCACCATCTCATCCTCCCCTATACGCCTAATGTCGGGGAAAAGGCAAAAACTGACCTCAAAGAGAGGTCGCCCGAGCGAGGAGCCCGCCCGTACCTACGATCATGACAAGTTTGTTAACGAGCGTGCAGCCGAAAAGTTTGGCCTCATTTCAAAAAACCGGTCATTCATTAAGGAAAAGGGGTTTCACCACCCCGAGGACTTCTTCCACAAAACTATTACGGCTAAGGGATGGCGGCCGCTTTGTCAACCTCCTTACCCTACGCCGCCCAGGTGTGGTGCGAGAATTTTACATGATCTAGCCTCCATTGTGTTGAAAAGGTTCGGGTGCGCGGGGTGTTGGTAGACTTCAGTGCGCAGTTTATCAACCAATATTACACCCTTGACCCCGTTCCCTTTGAGCCCTTTGATAGGCTCCATGCACAGCCCGATTACACGGAGGTCATTAGGGTATTGACCAACGGGCGGGGTCAATAGAAGATGAATAGTGAAGGGCACGGTGCACTTCCAGGCTAAACATTTGGCCTACATCCCCAAATTCTGGCATCACTTCATCATCTTGCATCTCATTTCGACGACGAATGTGTGTGAGGTGATGGCCAAACGTGCCCTACTTAATTATGCCATCCTCCAGGATATCCCTTTTGACTTGGGGCAGGTTATAGAGGATTACGTCACTCATGGCAGGATGAAGGATGAACTTTCAGGGCACTCATGGCGCTCTCATATACGGTCTAGGCAAGCAAGTCGGGGTGCCCTTAGAAGATAATGAGGTGTGGATACACCCGATCAAGGCAATTATGGTCAAGCGTGACAACCTAGGTGTACCACGACTTGAGGCGGTGTATGACTCGGGCAATGAACCCTCGGATGAGGATGAGCTTCGAGAGTATCATGCCCAGTTTGGCCTTCAAATCGACCCTCCGGGTGGCATTGGACAGTCTTCCACCCATTTCCCACCACCACAGACATCCACCCATCCATCGCCATCCCAGTCGTCCCCGGAGATTCGATCAGTACCTCCAGGCCTCCACTATCCTCGAGGACCGCCTTTCGACCTCACGGATTCGTTCAAGGCTTTACGGGATGAGGCTGGAACAGAGTCCTCATCGGTAGGGATATATCCGCCCTTGATGACATACACCACGAGTCTGCCCGACTGGTATCTCCGCGTGACGGTCCCTTTAGGACTAGCTTCATGGTAGTCACTCTCCATGACCCTCGTCATTTTGCCACTGCCGTGATGTCAAGCCGATATCAGGAAGTTTCCTACACCCTCTCTTGTTAACCATAGCCATTGAGGAATGATGTCCACTTGTTTAGGGGGGTGTGTGTGATCGGGTTTTGTTCTAGTTAGGTTGTTTTGGTGTGTTTGTTTTGTTTTTGGGAAATATTGGTGTTTTCTACTTTAGTAAGTTCTAGGTTATAATTTTTGTGTGCATTTCTATTTAGTATTTTGAGTCTTGTGCTTAGTTATAGGTGTCTTATTTAGGGTTGTGTGATGATTATCGTGTCATCGGGGTGTATGCAATACGATAGGTTATTTTTTACATTTGCTATTTACGGGAGTTCGGAGCTTTGGTTGTTTCGGTTTTTAGGATTGTTTTAGGTAGTTGTGTGCGTGATGCCATGACTGCTAATCGAGGATCACTTTTGACCACTTTGAATCTTATTGGAAAAACACATATAATCAAGAAAAGATTCGTAGGTTGTTAGATGCTCGGGAATTTCAGGATGGACAGGTAGGGAGACAGAGTGCATCACCTCCTAGGTATTTAAGAAACCAATTCTCAACTAGGCTAACGCACCCACACACTAGTGATCTCTAGGATATGTCTAGGCTCCGAGCTCCCCTTACCAAGGTTCAACAAACCTTGGGGGTCTTTAAACACCAAAGTGATGGGACACTTAAGAAAAAGAGGATTGCCATCGAGCCCCAATTGAAAAAAAAAAAAAAAAAATAGATATATATGAATAGAATAAGTGGGAGCTTCTAATCGGAATCTCGGGCACGGTAGGGGCACCTGAAGCTCTAATGCACTATGTGGTACGGAGCCATTATTCAACGTTACATGGGACGAGGAAGGATGATGTCACGGAGTTTAGCGCCCCTAAGGTTTAGTTGAGTGTTCGAGGTGAAGTTAGGGGAACTAAATGCGGTGCCATAACCGGCCCGGTGAGGAGTCTGAATCCCTTCTGAGGGACACTCGACATTAACTGATCCACTTGTTCTTCTTTCATGTGTGGGTAGGATAGTTTGTAAAGGGGTGCGTTCTCATCCTTTAAGTAGATTAGATTCTTCAAATAGGTGAGTTGAATTCAAGTTTAGAGGGTCTGGGCAAGGTTATATGCTAGAGACCATGTATCTCGCATGCACATAGGCTTTTGGGAAAGGCTATTGAAAACCTAGGAGAGGTTGAGTCCTTGTCGACTAAGCGAGTGTTCAAGCGAATTCTCTCGAAAGTCAAAGCAACCCTATGGATCCTATGAAATTCGAATAAAAGGCAAGATTTCTAAGTCGGTCCATTTGATCCTGCGCCACAGCAACATGATCCATGATAAATGCTGAAGTCGGTTTAGTATGCTAGGGTATTGTGTGTCGGGTTTAGAGTCAGTTTCTTGCTTGGGGAAAAGCAAGAAGCTAAGTTTGAGGGTGTGATGAGTGCCTAAAACACTCATAATTATCTGGCTTGTCCAGCTCTATGTTTTAGTCGATTTTTACATTTAAATAAGCGCGTTATAGCCCGATATCTCATTACGGAGTCTTATGTGAATTACGAGGTGAAAGCGGGGTGGCTTTAGAATCATTTTGGTGAAAGAAAGGAGAAAACTGCTGACAACGCCGCGTCAGCGATGTTACAGCGTCGTGACGTTTGGTGCGGGGAAAATTCGACAAGTGACCCGATGTCGCTGCGAAGCCTCAGCGTCATAAGCTGTAACATCGAAAATACCTTAACAGTTTCGGACTTGTTTAGAGGGTATATTAAAAGTTAAATGAATTTTCGAAAATAAAATGAGGACAGGAAAGTTTACAAGTCTGAGGCAATCTTGTAATTTATTAAAGGATATGAAAGTCATAAAGAGGAAGATTGGGGTCGAATGAGAGAAATTGGCATAAGTTGATTTTTCAAAAAGGAAGAATTTGGGGACGAAGATGCAAATAAAAGTTAAGCCAAAAATGGGTTTATTTGCCAGCCAAAACATGGCCTTAACAAACATGGACTTAAGACCAAAAATTGGTCTCAATTTGGGAGAGAAAACCGTAGAGAGAGAGAGAGAGAAGAGCAAAGGAGAGAAGAAGAAGAAGAGGAAGAGAAGAAGAAGAGAAGGAGAGAAGATCAAAAAGAGGTATGGAACTATGACCTTTATCATGGATTCGATGAGATTATGTATGACTTTCCATGCTTGGCACAGTTAATAGCTTGTCCCCACACTTGGGGTTTTGCTAGGGTTTCATCTTAACCCAAAAATTATGGAAAGTAAGCTTGGTAAAACTTTGAATAGAACAAGAAACATATGAAATCCTCCCTTTGAGGTTGGATTCATAGTTCAATGGCAAGTAATTGAGTTAGGGTTTAGAATAAACTCTAACTAATTTATGTTAGGGTTATGTACATGGATCATAACCCATATTAGAGTGGGTTGAGAGTAATTCATGAAGGATTTTGAAATAAAGAGTGACAGAAGAAGAATTAAGTAAATTGAGGTTATAGGATGAATTTGGAGTGAATGCTTGAAGTGTTTATAAAGTAGAGTTGGTTTGGGATGAAAAATATGGAAAAATGGGAGAAAAACACACATTTGGGCATTTCGGGTGACATGTACAGTCTGACTTGAACATGTACGGTACATCGCTAATCATTCCTAGTCATTTTTGACCAACATGTACCGGTACATGTTAGGCATGTACCGGTACAACTGCTATTCTGTTCCCAATTTTGACCAGTTTTTGTATTTTGGCCATAACATGCTCATTTCTTATCCGATTTGAGTGATTCAAGTGGCCAATTAAAATGAACTTCAAAATCTCATATAGAAATAGACATCGTCAAATTATGACTCTAAGTGGCCTAAAAATCCACTCGAAGTGGGACCATGTGCAAACAAATTCTGGTTTGATGTTGAACATAGAAGTCCGGGTTGTTTCGGACGTAGCTTGAGTTCCGGTGCTCGAATTGGGGTGATTCCAGTTGGAGATAGAACCCTTAGCACCTTAGATTTAAATTATAAAGGAAATAGTGTCAAAATATGAATTTAAGACCCCGGAAAAATGAGTAATACAAACTGTCACTAGAAAAATCAGTAAAATGACTAGTTGGCATGAAAATGCCATAACTTTAGTTTGGATGATCCGATTGGATTGATTCCAATTCCTAAGTAAAATAGATTCATAGAGGAATAAGAATATATGAATGAGGTGTGATTTCATACACATCATACTTCATAAGTATATGAAGTGCTATATCGCAATAACCATGAAACAAAGGAGAAAATATAGAAAATGCAATATGTATAGATATGTTCATAAAACAGCAAGATAACAAATATTAATATAAGATATGTCATAAGATATGATAGGTATAAGTCATAAGATATGATAAGATATGATAGGACATGTCATAAGATATGATAGTCTAAAGTACACAAATGATAGGCACATATGAATATAAGATTAAATGATATGAATATATGATAGTTATACCGAAATGAATAAGATGGAACATGCTAGGAACACATGATAGAAATGCGTAAATGCTAAGAATGATAGAGATAAGTAAAAGATGACAAAGCATAAGAATAAGTATATGTACATGAATGATAGGCATAGTAAAGGCAGGACGGAGTAAGTAATATGGAACAGTATATGAATATAGCGTATACAATATGAATATATGAATAAGTAAGAGCATACATGATAGAAATATAGAAAGTATATGATAGATGAAGACATGACGGAATAAACAAATGATATAAAAGAGATATGAATATGAAAACTATATATGAATATATGAATACAAGAGTGCATAGATGCATTCATGATATATGATAGACAAAACAAATTGATAAAAAAAGATATGACTATATGTAATATAGAGATATATGAGAACTAATACGGAGTAAAGTAACGATAGTATATATTGCATAAGCGATTATGATAACAATAGTTATTCATGCTTATGAAATATGTACAGAAAATGTGATATGAAAAATATCTGGATTGTCTGCTTAGAACCTAGTAGAGGGATAGATAGGCATGCCTATTTGGGACACGATTCTTGCGGCATCTGAGATACGAGATCTGAGATACGGTCTCGAGGCCGTTTGGGTCGATGACATAGATCCGTTTGGATCACGGTGGCGAAGAGATTAAGCTGCAACACGTGGCATAGGTCGACATCGTGCGGTGATGATACCTTCGGTGCTCAGCGGATAGAGATCAGTCGTACGGTGATAGTACCTTAAATTTTATCTGGATAGAGATCATCTCGTACGGTGATAGTACCTTCAATTACCTCCTGAGTTATTTCCGTATCAGCTTCTAAGGTATTTAGACATGAAACCTAAAGGAAATGACTATGTATAGAACATATGAATATAGAGAAGCATATGCTTGCTATACGATGAGAAAGTATAAGACGAGTTACAAGAGCTTGAAGAAAAGTGCAAGATGGCGATTATATGAAATATGACGGTATATAGAAAGTACATAATTACATGAAAATTATCTGAACAAATACGGTATATGAAAAGCACGATTATGCGAAAGTATGAACAAGTACGAGTATATGAAAGCACGGTATCTGAAAGCATGAAAATTATAGCAGAAAAGCGGGTATATAGAGGAGCGATTTTGAATATAGATATGTAGAAATAGTATATGAGCAGTACATGAATACGGTATATAGAGAGTACAAGTATAGTACACGAGGAAATGAACAAGTAAAGTACAGAAAGTAGATAAAAGAGAAAGGTATATGAAAAGTATAGTATATAAAAGCACATGAAAGCATAGGTGAAAACATATGATAGTAGATGATATAATAGTAAAGTATAAGTCTTATACTCCTATGGGAGATATGAAAGATGAGAAGTATAGGGATATGTAAAGTATAGAAACATGAATACAGTAAAAGTATAGATAAAAAGATATGCCAAAGACATACAGAACATGTACCGAAAGAGATTGACATACAATAGGCAAAGTATATGTGATGAATAAGTAATTGAGTTATAGAAATATGTATAGATATATGAAATGCATATGAATAAGCTTGTGTGATGCATCGTGGTGGTTGTCCATGTATGTTCAGCTAGCGTAAAGCTGCCGCGAATTCAATCGGAGTGTAGGTAATGCCAGAAGAGGAGGCTGAGACGGGACATTCCATCGACAAAAGCGAGTAGGCTTCGGAGATAGGTGCTCATCAGTCTTTATCGCAATCCTACGAGAAGTTTTATAATAGTAAAAGTGTAATAGTACAAGTAAAGGGACTCTTGTGTATATGTGTATAAATTGTGATGGACACCACTCCTGTGGTAGTTCTTTGTATATGTAAAATAATTTTTGTTATTACAGAAATTATTTGTATAATACAGTACGAGTGCGACTCGAGAAAGAAACGGGTCAATGAGAGTCCCAGTACAGTAAAGGATATAGACAGTATACAGTATATAGTATAGATAGATAGTATCGCGCCCCGGACTTCGGTTCGGATCCGCCAATCTGGTCGGGCCGGGATCCGGGCGTGACAGCAACGTCTCAACGTCGCGACGTCAGCATGAATTTTTGCCTCTTAATTATAAAAAGGATTGGGGACCAGATTTCGAGGGCATCGAAGAACGTATGGACGGTAGCACGGAAAGCAGAGTAGTAAGGACTCGGATCATTGGAGAAGACACTTTCTTTTGTATTTCTTCTTTTCTGAAAAATTGTTGATGATTTATAGATTGATTATGTGTATATTCAAGTCCAGTATGTTCTAGATTCATATCTAGGGTTTTGTTGAACCCTGTCACAATTGAATAGTTAAAGTCACAAAATTATATTTTGATTTATTTATGATTTGCATCGATACATTTCTATATATGTGATTTTCAATACATGGTAATGTCTGGCCAACATTGGCATGATCATGCTGGGTATCCGAGATCGAGAGATAAGGACTCCCAGGGAACTGATTAGAGCGACCCTCGGTCAAATCGGTAAATAGAGATATCCCAATTTCGAGTGTGTCGATTAGGGTTTGAACATTTAATAGTTTTTGAGTATTGGGTCGGGGCAGAGATGCACCCAACCGTGCTTGCGAGATAGGCGGATACACCTCGAGAGAGGGTATCTCGTAGGCATGATCACCCCGTCATTGAGAAGTCTTTAATAGACAGAATAGTAACTCATCTAAGTAATAATCCATCAAAAGTGGCAGGGGGAGACAAATCCCTAGTCTCCACAGCAGAATAATTACTCAAGTTAATTTAGCGTTTAGTTTAATCTCATACATTAGTTAAGTAGTCATTGAGTTTTACGTCGGATAATATTAAAAGGCCAATTCCCGGTAATCAACGCTTCTCCCAGTGGATCGATATCCGTACTTAGGTACACAATATAACTTGATACGACGCGTGCACTTGCGCACATAGGCACTACATCTAGTAGTTTTTACACATCACGCTTTCGGCCTATCAGAGCTCAAGAATGCTAAGACAAGGAGACCCTCTATCGCCGTACTTATTTGTGATTGGAATGGAAGCTCTATCCTTAATTATTGATAAAGTGGTTGAAGGAGGTTATATCTTCTGGTACATGTTCAAGGGTAGAAATGGGATAGTTAGTCAGATTACTCACCTGTTGTTCGCGAATGATACTCTAATCTTTTGCAAGGACTCTGAGGATCAAATGACCCTTTTAAGTTGGATCTTAGCATGTTTTGAAGCTCTTTCGGGACTAAAAATCAGTTTGATCTCTCTTTTTGTGGTAGAGTGGATGTTGTGGAAAGGTTGGCCCTTGAGTTAGGATGCAACATCGGCCCCCTTCCAGCAATAACTTGGTTTTGCCCACAGGTTGAGCATAGGGCTAGTTATGTAGAGGATGGGGTGGGAAGAGGCTTCGCAAAAGGTTGGCGTTGTGGAAAAGACAATATATCTCTAAATATGGGATACTCACTCTCATAAAAAGCACTTTATCCAATATGCCTACCTATCTAATGCCCCTTTTTCTGTCTCCCTAGGAGGGTCAAACTAAGACTAGAAAAGATTCAATGGGACTTCCTATGAGGAGGTGGTAATCTTGAGAGGAAGTTGTACTTGGTCAACTAGGAAACATTTTGTCTTAGTAAGAGAAGCAGGTGGGCATCCATAATATCTCGAGTTAATGGGGCTTGCTAGGGAAATGGAGCTGGAGGTTTGTTGTGGAAGATAATTCTACGATGGAGGAATCTTATTAACACAGTATGCATGGAGTCGGGAAGGCGGGTTTCTATCGTCCACAGAGCTGATTACGGGGTAGGCTTGTGGAAGGAAATTAGTAAAGAAACAGTGCAGATTAAACAGTTTTGCTCTATTGTGTTAGGTGATGGGTGCAAGACCAGATTTTGGGAAGACTTATAGTGTGGGGAAACGACGCGCTGTGCCATCCCACTCACATATGATAATAGGTACAGTTGCAAAAAGCTAGGATAGCGGATCTCTAGGAGATTTTAGGGTCGAAGGGTGGATGGAAATTCATGTTTGAAAGACACTTTAATGATTGGAAGATGGAAGTGGTTCAAAACTTCTTGAGCATAATGAATTCTAAAAGCTGTCGTCCCCAACTGTGTGATAAGCTAGGGTGTAAAGAGACAAAATCCAGTTCTACTTTCATAAGTCTGTTTTGATCTTGGAAGGTAGGGCCTTAACATCGGGTGCCTTTCAAAATGATGCTGGAACCCCATTATTCCCATAAAAATTAGGTTTTGCTTGGGAAGTTTGGTGGGGCGATTTTGGCTATGGTCAAATAACGAGGATCTGGCATTTAGTAGGTGTCAGTTTTGGAAAGAAGTGAAGAGAGACAATAGCGCATTTTCTTATTCACTGCCCAAAGACTTGGAGCTTATGGACAACCCTTTCTAATGTGGCAGGAAGGGGTTGGGCTTGTCCCTTTTCGACTAAGGCTTTGTTTCTAAGGTGGCCTAGTCTCCCTTGGGGGAAAAAAGTCTAAGTTGTGGAGGGTCGTGGTGCCTCTTTGCCTGATGTGAAATCTAGAAGGAGAGAACAAGTTGTTTAAAGAAGATGTATTTTCTGCCTGACATAATAAAGTCTATTTTGTAGGCTCCTTTCAGCAGTTTGATTCATGATGTGGACAATTCTTTTTCATAGATGTATTATGTGTCTTCTCTAGTTCCCAGAAGAAGTTTGGTTTGTGTTTGTTATTTGCTCTGTGCCCTTTGTTTTTCTGGCCTCTTTTCATGTGTATACTACTTAAGCGGCCAATTTCATGGCGACTGCAGACTAACTAAAGTCCGCAGCGACCAATGCGCAGCTTGTTGACGATTTTCGACATGGCTACCAAGGACTAACTAAAGTGCAGCGCGACACCAAAAACTTGTTGACCAATTTTCGACAACTACCAAAGACTAACTAAAGTACCTAGCAAGCTGCTTGGCTTGTTGACTAATTTTCGACACGTAGCTACGAGCTAAACATAGTCCCGGAGCTTGATGGCAAAGCATAAAGACGAATGATGTATTGTATGGGAACATTTGGCCAAGGAAGTGAATGTGGTAAATACTTAAAAAACTGATTTTAAAAAGTAAGTGTACTCAAAAAATAAAATGAAAAGTATTACCAACACTCATCCCCTTTCTGAAAGTGCACGGAGTCATACAAGTAATAAAGTGAACTCTAGAAGTTCGGATATCGTACCCACGAGGATTGGAGGTTCTCTATAATTGGAATTTGAGCATCTCGATTACAAGGGCTCTTCACTATTTAGGCGATGATGAGTGTCTAAAACACTCATATTATACTCGCGTCGGTTTTTCATTTTCAGGTTTATTTTATGGTAATTACATAGTTTTTGTGGCTAGACTCCTAATTTGGTGTTTGGTTTGGATCTGCGGTGCATTAGACAAAAAGAATTCTTGCTGTTGGAAGCAGTTTTGGAAGCAATGGGGAGCAAAGCAAGAAAGTGGCTGCGATGGCGGCGTCCCAAATCATGACGTCCAATCGAAGCGTTGATTATCCGATAATCGAGTGACATTTAGAAAAGCGTATTAGCAGCCTCCAGCGTCGCTGACGTCTCAGCGTCGCTGACGTCTCAGCGTCAGCGACGTTGCATCCGACGTATTTTCGAGATACGCACCTCATCATTTAAAGTGCGAATGGCTCGAAATCGGGGTGGGCGTGCGAGCGAAGGCCGCGAATTCGGACGGTGACACGGACTTCGAAGAAGTGCGGGATTTATCTTGTTCTCATTTTGGATTTGAGAATGTTGTTTTTTAATACTAAACATTTCATTCTATCATTCGATATGTCTAGATCTATATCTAGGGGTTGTGTTAAACCTGTCATCTGATGATGGATTAAGAAGAGTGTAGTACTATATTGACCCCGATTGTTTATCATTTGGTTTTGCATCACTCTATATCTACGATTCCATTATATGGTAATGTCAAGTAACATTGGCATAATCACCTTCAGAATCAGGGTCGAGAGATGAGGTTATCGAGGATACAGGTAGAGCAGCCTTCGATTGATTCGATAAATAGAGATATTCCGTCTGAAGGTGGCATACTGAAGTTAGAACATTTAAGCATTTCGAATCTTGAGAGTTGGGATAGAGATATATAGCTCTGACTGTGAGATAGGCGAATATACCTCGAGAGGATATCTCGTAAGTAAGATCACCCATAAATCGACAACTTATAAATGTATTGAATAATAATATCTTTAAAGAAATAATCACATTGGCGTGACGGGGGGAACCTTAACCACTGATGCTTTGTCTGATAATTCATTAGAATCTAAAACTTGAAGTAAAACTTCACATATTCACTTTCTTTCCTAAAATCCTCTCTTGGATATTATCTAAAAAGCCCAGAGACCTTTGTAGTCGATACACACCTTACGTGGATCGATATCCGTCTTTGTCGTCTAACATATTACTTGGGCGACAGTGCACTTGCGCACATGGCGTGATACACACAGCACGTTTTTTGGCTGTCAAGTTTTTGCAACATCGCGCGGTGCCAGGAGTCAGCGACGTTGAAAATCTGGCGTTTCTGAATGTTGACTTTGCATTGTTGACCCAGCCGTCGTGGCGTTGGGGCAATGTCCCTTGATGGGACGTCGCGGCGTGCGTCTTTCTTGCTTTGCTCCCCATTGCTTCCAAAACTACTTCAATATGACCCTTTTGCTCCAATGCTGCATCAAACCAAACACCAAATCGAAGTCTAGCCACAAAAACTATGTAGTACCATAAATAAACTGAAAATGAAATAAGCCTTGAGTATAATGAGTGTTTTAGACACTCATCAGGCGACCAAATAGGATGTGGAATAAAATTAATTTAACTTAAATAAAAACTAATTTAAAACTAATCTAATTTACAAAATCTATCAAACAAACAACTCACCCAAAGTCTAAAATGTATGAAGAGAAGCACTAGGGATGGTGATAATCATTTAACAATCAATTTGCATTTCCTTGAAAGCACAACATTTGTGAGTTGAATGTTGGATTTGTCCAAGAGTAATGTAATATAGCTTGGGATAGAGATATACTCAACTCTATTCATGAGATAGCTTGGGGTTAGAACATTTAAGCATTCAGAATACTGAGTTGGGATAAAGATATACTCAACTCTATTCATGAGATAGGCGGATATACCTCGATAGAGGATATCTCGTAAGTAAGATCACCCCGCCATCGACAACTTATAAATGTATTGAATAATAATATCTTTAAGAAATAATCCATTGACGTGATAGGGGGAGACATAACCCTAGTCTTCAATACCAGTAATTCATTAGAATCTAAAACTTAGTCGACTTTCACATATTCACTTTCTTTCCTAAAATCATCTCTTGGATATTATCTAAAAAGCGAACCTTTGTAGTCAATACACCTGTCCCTATGGATCGATATCCGTACTGTGAGTACACTATATTACTTAGGCGACGCGTGCACTTGCGCACATAGGCGTACATTTTACAAGCGTTTACCCCGACTGTGAGTTTTGGCGCCGTTCTTAAAGTGGATAGGTTTAGATTGATATAGAGAAATTAAGCGGTGGAATGTTACTGCGAAATTTTCTTTACTTTTGTTTATTTTTACAAGTCTTTGGTAATTTGGTTTTGTTGGTTCGTGTTATTGCGGTGTAGTTTCGGTAAGTACATGCGGCGTCGGTCAGTAACTGACATCTGTTTGATCTGAGCCGGAAAGAGCTGCGCGCAGTTACGCCCGAACGGAGCGAGCAGTTAGAAACGACGACCATGGAAACAATGAAGAGCGAGAACACGGACATTGAAGCGGGCAGGCCACGGAGAGGTCGAAATCGAATAATGGAAGGAATCAAACGCAAACGTTTATAAACCCGGATGATCCTTTCATGCTACTAAGATGGTCGTTTTACCACAGTGTTGTTGAACTGACTATCGGACGACCACCCATTCAAGCGAACAATTTGAATTGAAGTCGGTAACATTCTGAGATCTTTGCGAATATATTGTTCATGGACTACCCCGCGGGAACCCAAATATGCATCGACCCGACTTCCTTGAAGTGCGATGCGATCAAAGTACAATGGAGTTGCGAGGGCACTCGGGTTGAGGTTTCCCTCTCACTAGGTGATCAGGCCAGCATTGTCTAACAAGTCAGCCACGGATTCCATTACCTCGTGGAGCGACATGCAAAAATTTAAATGAAGTTCTTCCCACGCTTGGTAACGTGCGAGTGATCAATGCTTTGAGGCGACTGGGGGGAGAACACGGCGGTATGGGGCGATTTCACGAATTACTAAGAAAGTGCCGCATCACGAGGACTAACGGATGGATGCAAGTCCATACTTTCTATAATTGGTTGAGGAACTGGCTTGCTGACGATGATTGATGCCTCGGTGGAGAGGCGGTAATGAAAACCACGGACCAAGCCTATGAGATTTTGGAAGATGCTGCAACCAACACAAACCAGTGGCCTAGAGAAAAGACTACACCAGTCAAAGCCATGGGTGGCACAGATAATGAGGTTCTCAACAATCTGGTTAATCATGTTTGCCTGGTACGACAACTGATTGACTAGGCGACAAGGTCTGACCAAATGCCCGTCTGAGACCCGACTATGGGAGTTGTGGTCACGTGGAGGAGACGACATAATAGCCTGAATGTCGGTCGGAAATCAAAGCGTAGAGCGGGCCCGGTCGTGTCGAGTTCAATCGAGTCGATCCGCAATGGCGGGGGCGGTATGGAAGTAATTACGGAATGAGAAGTCGAGGCGAGGTGGCGTAATAATCGAGAATCGAGAGCAATCCAGAACGAATCAAAGCGTATGGATGGAGGAATAATCAGAACAATATGCCATCGAACCGAGTTAGTGAACCACCTCCTGAGAAAAAAGTGGACTTAGAACAAGCCCTTGCACAGATGCTCACCTCACACACTGCCTTTATGAATGAGACAAGGCGAAGATATGCGGCAACGAACCGCAGTTCATGTCCAATGGCACGAGTTAGAGAAATTTGGAAGTGAATGGGTGAGTAAGCGTCTGATGACGAAAAGACGGGGTTCACTACGAAATTCGAGGTAAACCACAGAGGAGAAGGGAAGAAATCTTCATAAAGGCCGTCACTCAGGAGTGGGAAAGGAGTTGGAAACCGGGCCAGAAACTAGTGGTGAAGGAATTGGAAATTAAGGAACAAGACCAAAGCATCCGAGAAAGACGGATGAAAATGAAGCGACCAGGGTTATGAGAGCGGTAGGATATTAAAGCGGGGGAAAGCCCAGGGACAGGACGAACGGATGAACTTTGTCATACCCGATCCAGTATCCTCTCGGGAGGTTAAAGAAGGTAAAGTTGGAGAAGCGGAGTTTATGGGATTTCTTGACATCTTCAAGAAACTACATATTAATATACCCTTTTTGGAGGCACTAGAGAACATGCCTAGTTACATGAAATTCATAAAAAAGATCTTGGCGAGCAAGAAGAAGTTGGAGGAATATGGGACCATCGCCTTGCGGGGAATGCGGTGCCATGCCAAAGAAGCTTCCCCGAAACTTGAAGATCCGGTGGCTTTGCTATCTGGGTTCTCTATAGGGAATCGGGTATACGGAAAATACGTGTGACAGAGCCGACATCAACCCGATCTGCTTCGATGTTTAAAGGCTAAAAGTTAGGGAACGAAATCGACCCTGATGACTGCTGACTTGCGGACCGAGGTCATACCAACATCCTAAGGGGAATAATCGAAAATGTCCTAGTAAAGAAGTTGGTAAGTCGTCCTTCGGCGAGACCCGTCATTCTAGACATGGAGGAAGGCGACTCGGTCCCATCATGCCAGTAGACCCTTCTAGCGGCGGAAAAGCTTCAATTAATGTCGCGAAGGTGAGCTCAAATGGAGAGTCGAGGAGCGAGATTACTTTCCATGTATTCGGCCCATGGAAGCATCGGGATAACGATCCAAATGAAGATATCTAGGAGCGCACTAACGAGGAGATTTTCGCGAGGCAATGCGAAGAATTTTCGAGGAATAAACTGTGCGCACGAGAAGACAAGGAAGAGCGAGGCATGAGCGAAGATATTTCATCCGCTTGAGCATGGGTTATGAAGCGTTATAAGGGGATGCGTAAGCGTGCCAGGTTCTTTTAAACATGGCACATTGAGATTCGAGTCGTCGAGCTAACGACGTTAAACATAAGCGCTTCTTGGGAGGCAACGAGTGTTTCTTAAACTTTTCCCTTTTAGAGTGCGATTTTGAGTGTTATGTTTAGGGATATTGGTTTCTGGTTTCTCCGTGTCGGTGTTTACCATTTGTTTGTTTACTTTCGGGCTCGCGGACGCAAGTCTTTGGGGAGGGGATCCGTTTATCTTGTGCGTTACAAGTCAGAGAGTCACCTTCACAGTGGAGATAGTTTCTTGGGCGGTAGGATCTTTGATGTGCACATATTTTAGAAGCCTTCTGCGTAGCGTCGTGACGTTCTTGATCCAACGTCATGACGTTCTAACATCGCTGACGTTTCAGCGTGGCGGCGTGTACCCTTCTGCGGAGCGTCGCGGCGTGGATACCAAGCGTCGCGGCGTCGATTATTAGCGGTCTCTGTCCGCGTCGCGGCGTTGATATCGCGTCGCGGCGTTGTTTATAACACTCTGCGGAGCGTCATAGCGTTGCTCAAGCGTCGCGGCGTTGGCATAATCCCTTCTGTAGCGTCGCGACGTTTACTCGACGATCGTGGCGTTGCCACGTTTTAAGGCGAGCACGGGCCATTTGCTCTTCACCTTGCACCTCACGCGCCTGAACCTAGCACCCATCGCTTCCGTCCTTTAGGAGCTCCCGTCACGCCGGTTGGAGGCCCCTACATTGCCCTCCGACCACCTCTGTGCACCTCAGAGTCTATCACACACTGGTTCCAACACTGGTTCCTTGTTACCCTGGCATTCACACCACACTGTCCTCGGTTCTAGCACTAGTGTAGTCATCTAGGGTTACCATTGCTTTAGTAGTTGGTCTAGGGGTCTTCTAGTTTTACGTTTAGGGTCATATTAGGTCTATTTTAGGGTTTTGATTCCCATTTAGGGTCGTTAGTACACTTAGTAGTTTTGGTTTTTGTGCACGCTAGGTGTTTGTTGTTTGGTCTAGGTCTGTGGGTGACCAATTTGGTGCACCCACCACTTGAACTCTAGGTCCTAATGTCTGGCAAAAGACAGAAATTGCCTACCAAGCGGGGTCGGACCAGCGAGGGCCCGACCCCCACTTATGATGTCACAAGGTTCATCAATGAGGAGGCCGCCGGTCGGTTCGGCACCATTTGCAAGAACCGATCGTTCATAAAGGAGAAGGGTTTCCACCATCAGGACAACCTTAGAAACCATAGCGGCTAAGGATGGCGAGCTTTATTGCCAACCACCTCGTCAGTGCGATGAGTGTGGTGCGAGTTCGCCAATCTCGCCTCCCGTCTTTAAGAAAGTGCGGTGAGGGCATGTTGGTCGACTTCAGTCGCGGTCGATCAATAGCTATTATAGTCTCGATCATGTCCCCTACGGCCAGATTCGATCGGCTCCATGACACCCAGACTACCAGAGGTTATACAGTATTGACATTGGCCGGGGTGAGTGGAAAATCAATAGTGCGGGCCATGCAGTCCATTTCAAGGCCAAACATTTGGCCTTCGCCCCACCTAGGTCACGGCATCACTTCATCGCGTGGCGTCTTATTAGGCGGCGAGCGTGTGTGAAGTGGCTGACCAGCGTGCCACCTTCGACTCGCCATGCTACGGGATATACCGCTTGGTATTTGGGCGAGGTTATAGAGGATGCCATCCTCCATAACCGGGACGCCAAGATGAATTTGGGGCACCCCTTCCTTATTTTAGACGCAAGCGAGCGAGGTGCTGTTCGTGCCGGTAGGGTGAGGCGGAGATCGCGAAATTTGTTTCATATATTCCTCCTGCGCCGTGGTTAAGCTGCTGCAGGATAGTGGTCTAGGGTCGAACACGGGGATGGGTTTCATCCTAGGAATGACTTGCATCGATGTTGAAAATGGTGGGAGCTTTTTATTTGGATTTTAGTTTGTTTCAAAAAAGAACGGTGTGAGTTGTTTATTCAGCGATCAATTATAAAGCGAAAGTGGAGTGTGAAAGGTAACTTTGAAGATTTAGGTCACTAACTTGATAACATAGGGCAAACAAGTGTCCTCGGGTTTCATCCTCCCATTATGACAAGCAACCTATAGTCCAAGCCATAAACGGATCTTTGTTTAACTAGCAAACCTAACCCTAGAGTCACTCCTATTTGAGTCAACACAGGTAACATGCACTTACATTTAGTTTGAAACCACAACATTGACATCATTTCGGTGGCTCGTAAGGCCATCTAAGAACTTGAGTACATCTAATCAATAAGTATGCCTTGTATCTAAAGCATAGTAAGTATTAGCGAGTAATGACATTAAATGATATTGACCCTTGGTTTGAGAAGATGGGGAGCCATAATACGAGTACATGTAGCATTTAACACATAAGAATGACACAGGCCTTGCAGCCAAACTAGCCTTCCTCATCAAAGAAAAGGGGCTTGGCCAAGCATCTCTTAATTGTCATCCTCGAGAAGGGGTGTTTGACTAGAAAATAAGGGAAGAAGAGAGAAGAAAGAACCAAACCACTAAATGAAAGGCTGCGGGCTTTTATTCAAAATGCAAAATTACGCAGTGTCTTTCCCCCGAGTTGCTTAGGGTTACAAAAGGAAACTATGGGGTTTATATAGACCACCCAATGTATGAAAAGCTAAAGCCTAACATTTTGGCTAAAAACGGGACAAAGAAGTAATACGAAATGAGGTGGTTTTGCATTAATTACAAAGATGACAATGCACGGGGAGATTTCGCTAGAGCGAGAACAATTTCGCTAGGTAGCGAAATTTAGCTAACTAGCGAAAATTTAAGCTAGATAGCGAATCCAATTTAGCTAGCTAGAGAAATTTATTGCTAAATTCTTAGAGATAAGCGGCTTGTATATTTTCGCTAGGCACAGTGATTAGCGAAATTTTGAAGCCTAGCGAAATTGAGAAATTTCGCTAGGATTGCGAAATTTTCGCTATGATTGCGAAATTTTCGCTATGATTGAGAAATTTTCGCAATCCCAGCGAAATTTTCGCAATCATAGCGAAATTTCCTGGGTTTGCATATTCTTCACTGCATTGCCTCTTTGCTCCTCTTTGCATCCATTTTCATCACTTTGCCTTCGTTCCTTCACGAATTTTGGTATGTTTGAAGGGGTGATAAATGAGTTCAATCTTCATGGTTAAGCACATATCTCGATATTGAACTCTCAGGTACGCAAAACCTGCAAAACAACGAAAATAACCTGCGGCTTAAATGATACTAGAGACTGAACACCTCAATTGGCATTGCCAATATGAATTAGTGCGCAAAAGCACTAAAAACCTATCTGAAATAGGGCTCAAAATAGCACTTTTTGAGTCTTGTCGGTGCTTACAGACGACAATGAGGCTGGCTCCACCCCATAAAAGGCCATATGCGCCGAGAGGGACACCGGGGTGTCCGTGACTGAGGTTTATGATTCGACCGTAGGCCCTCGGATGGGGGCGAGCTTATGAGTATCGGGCTCGTTATGGATTGTAAGGCGATCGGGGAGACATTGGCCAGTCCTCGTCCCACCCACCGCCACCACCATCACAGAAGCCTGCGGAGGCACCTCACACGATCCTTCACCGTCCACGAGGACGGTGCTCCACTTGCGAGCACTTTGATGCATTACGGGATGAGACCAGAGAGCCTTGCCGAGTCCTCGTCACACGGGATATGGAGGCCCTCCGGAGTGCTAATATGCATATCGGCCAATCGGGCCAGCATTCTTCGGCTGGCGGAGTCCTTGCAAGCCCAGTCATGACTCCTTGCCTTCCACCTACCGCCACCACGCCACTTGCGGTATTCCGCGGGGAGTCCCTTCGCACCACACTTTTGTTTATTGCCGATTGGGGACCTTTGGATGGTATTTTGTTGGGGTAGTCGGGTTTTGTTTTGTTTAGTTATGTTTTGTTTTTAGTATTTGTGTAGTGTTTTTGTTTCGTTCAGCATATTAGTTGTGTGTCTGCGTAGTTTCAGTTTACTTTTTCCATTTATTTTGCTGAGTCATGTGTTAGTTTGTTTGCATGTGTTAGGTCATTCGTATATGTAGTAATTGCGTGTATGTGTGCCATGTTGAAAGTCGGATCTTTTTTTGGAATTTGAATTCGCTTTTGACATGGATGATTGGATGCATACACTATTGGATGCTCGGTAATTAGGTTGAATAGGTGGAAAGGTTTAGTGAACCAATCCCGGGTAGTCAAGAAACTATTTCTCGATGATCCTATCACATTCACACACTACCAACCTTCGGGGTATGCATGGAGTGTCGAGACCAGCTTCACAGTTCGACAAACCTTGGGAGATTCTAACCATCTAGTGATGGGACACCCCGATCGAGGATTGCCATTGAGCCCCAGCAAAGAAAAAAAAAATTAAAATAAAATAAATAAAATAAAATAAAATGAAAAAGAAGAAAAATTCAAAGAGTCGGGTGAGTTAGAATAAGTGGATCACCCAATGAATCAGTGCAGTCCGAGGGCCTTTCAAAGCCTAATGCCTAAGCGGTAGGTGAAGTCATTATTCTTGCCGTACATGGGGCCAGAAGATGGATTTTCCCGCAGCCTAGGGCCTTTGAGTTTGGTTGAGTGTTGAGTGAAGTTTGAAGGGAACTTAATGCTGGTGCCCTTAACCAGCGGTGAAGTACCAATGGATCCCTCTACAGGAACACTCAGCTAAAACTTCTTGGCACTAGGTCTTTCCATTCTTTTAGGTACTTAGGAGATTTTAGGTAGTTTGACAAGAATAAAATGGTGCGTTCTATCCTTTTCTAGTTAGTTTCTTCCAAATAGGTAAGGCGGGCTTAAGTTTGGGGGTGTCGAGACCTAGGCATACCTTGGAGGTCATTCATTATACGCACATAGGGTCATTAGGAAAGGTTATTGAGTACCATGGAATTTGAGGCGCTAGTCACTCCCACCTAGTTCAACTGAGTTATCCGAAAGTCGAACACTTGTATGCATCCTGGCCGAACTCGAGCAAAGCGAGGTAGGTCGAATCCCAGGTGATCCTCCTGCACCGACTGTGCATTACTACGTTTGTGTTAGTGGTAGTCCATAGGAATTAGTGTTAGGTTTAGAGTCCATTCTTGCTTGGGGACAAGCAAGAAACTGGGGTGTGATGAGTGTCTAAAACACTCATAATATCAGCGTCGGTTTTTCATTTCGGGTTTATTTTATGGTAATTACATAGTTTTGTGGCTAGACTCACGATTTGGTGTTTTGGTTTGGATGCAGGTGCATTGGAGCAAAAAGGGCTGCTGTTGGAAGCAGTTTTGGAAGCAATGGGGAGCAAAGCAAGAAAGTGGTTGTCACGTCGCGACGTCCCCACGTCGCAACGTCCCCACGTCGCGACGTCCCAACGTCACGACGTTGGGTCAACGCAATGCAAGTCAACATTGACTTGTCGTGGCCTCAGCGTCAGCGACATTGCAGTCGCGGCGTCGTCGAATTTGCACCTTGCATTGGCTCGACTCCTGAAATTTATTAAAGGGCTAGGTTTGCCACAAGAGGAGATGACCAAGATTTTAAAATTGGACAACAAGACAACAATAGCTTTGGCTAAGAACCTAGTCTTCCATGATCGAAGTAAGCACATTGATACTCGTTATAACTACATTAGAGAATGCATCACGAGGAAGGATGTGCAGTTGGAGTGAAGTAAGCACATTGATACTCGTTATAACTACATTAGAGAATGCATCACGAGGAAGGATGTGCAGTTGGAGTGCATGAAGTCTCATGATCAAGTGCTTCAAATATCTTCACAAGCAACTCAAGTAAAGACTTCTCAAGTTAAGAAGTTTGATTAGAATTAAAAAATCAAGTTTAAGGAAGTTGTTGAAATATAAACTTGATTTTGGATTTTAGGTCTTAGTTGAAATGATTTTGGATTATTAATTAAGTTTTGGGCTTAGTAGAACTAAATAAAAGCCCAAATTGTTAGAAACATATTAGTCCAACTTCTAAAAGCCTATTTTAGATATTTCCATAGAGTTCTATAGAATGAGGGTAGGATTGGAATTTTGTAGAGAATTCTAAAGAGTCATTTGTAACCACTAGATTAGATTTGTGTTGGCACAATCCTAACCATTGGTTAAGGAAGTGTTACTAGTATAAATAGGGTTGACCTCCTTGAGTTTGTATCAAGCCAAAAACAAGAAGCCTTCAATAATACAATTAGCCCCTTCCTCTCCACCATCTAGTCTCTCACATCTAGTTTTCCTCCATCTTCCTCCATTTTCCTTCCAACAAAGTCCTGGTTCATGCTTAGGAAGAAGGCACATTATAATGCTTGAATTTACCCAGTCTGGTTGTTAATGCAGTCCTGTTATCCCTCTAAGATTTGGCGGGTCCATGAAAAATCCTAATTCCTACATATATATTGTCTCATCTTTATATAAGATGACATAAAAGTGGAACTTAAAATTAATGACATATATTCTATTCTTGTGGTTTCAAATCCACTGAAAAACACAGCAGTCTTGCATAAAAATTAAACAAGGAAGAAGAAATTTAACACCATAGGCATGGGTAATGTCAGAGGCTACATTATCTCATCGTCACAGTGGCACAAACAAAGATATATGATAAACATGAAACCCTAAGTCGACCTTGTAAGCGTAACTGGCACTTTCTAGGCATGCTTCGAAGATCAAGATACAATGGAAACTGAGCTGCAGCAAAAAATGGAATGGACAGGCAGGTCACTGCATATACTGCAAATTCAATATGTTTCACTTTGCTCTCAAGGATAAGAGAGTGTGCTGCACAAAACGAAATCAGCATGGACCATATGGAAATGAAGAGAGCTGTCAGACCCCAGGCAAGCAGTGACAATTCTTTGTGAAAATCTTTTCTTGATGCCACCTGGATGTGAGGATAACCAGGAACATGATGAGGGAAGTCACTGAAAGGCAAGAGCAATAAGTGATGCAATTGCGAAAACTGTAAATCTCTTATCATGTTCAAGAACCGGTGAGTAGCATTATCAAAACTGCCTGGTATTTAAAAAGTAAAGGCCACAGATGCAATAAAATTGTAACAACAGGCCGAACTGGAGGTGTTCTTTAGCCATTTCCTCCCTTTGTGCACAAGGTTACCATGATTTTCTGAAGATCTCCTTGGGAGTCTTATTATGATTGTTGGTAAAGGAAAGAAATGGCGTGGCATCCGATTTCTTCACATACTGCACAAAATAGAGTTCAAGTTATGGCCTGTGTTGATACCATAGCATGCTCAAACACAATTAAAACCGAAAAATGAAAAAGAAGTCAACCAGGCTGATAACTTGTACCATAATCTCCATTGCATTTGCAAAGCATGGCCAGGAATATGCCAAGGTAGGGTATGCCTTAACATTGCAGCAAGATGCAATGCACTATTCCCGTCATTATCCACAACACTGAATACAATGTCTCTCATAAAATTCCTCCTAAGTAAAACTTCATATACATCAGGTTGTCTATTCTCCACTGCTAAAAGCACTGCATTCTTTCTTTCTGAGTCCCTTTCATGAATGGCGACAGGAAATAGATCAAGTATTTTCTCAACCATTTCCTTCACACCATTCTTTGCTGCAATCAGTATCGCAGCATCCACTTTTCCCACAGTTTTCTTCTTCTCTGCCAAGAGCACAAACGTGATTAAGGTTAATTAAACATTCTGTACACATTAAGCAGTTTGTCAAAGTGGTGGAGAGTAAATATGGTGAAATGTAACTGACTCAGCTGTGAATGGGAAGAGGAATACCACTTTTCTTGTGCTCCTTTGTTTATTCCCTGACAGACTTGTCTCAGATGCAGTGATCTCTTTATTTCTGTCTTTTTAATCTCGTTTTTGTTAGTATCTGAAAGGAGTTCATGGGAGTGGGGCCTTGCCTCTTCATGTTTACTGTATCTTGATGGCAGGGCTTCATTCCAGTCCAATACTCATACATTGGAAAACACTTTTGAGTAGTTCATCCATGATCTGACACGACCATGTTTCTCTTTCTTGTCTTTATTTTCTGCATTGGTTATTCCTGACAAACATGTAGATAAAAAAAAGGAAGCATTTCAATTAGTACTGTTTGGATGTAAGGAAAAAGGGAAATTGAGATGGTTTTATGGCATATATAATACCCAATCCTAAGACAACCAGCAGTGCTTTATTTGCAAGCCTGAAGAACTCAAAGATAACGTCATAATTTGGTGGCAAAAGTCTTTACTGTCTAGCTCCATTTCTTGATTGGTGACCTAAATATATATGTAAAGAAAAAGGGATTAAAATTCAAATCTTTGATGATCTGGTACAACAAATATGTCAGATAGAAGCCATTCTCCTTTGAAGTTACTTTAAAGGACAAAAAATAGTAATAAGAAAATAAAGGGTTGATTCAACAGTCACCTTCATATTTTCGTTCTTTGGGATTTTCGGAATCTATTAAATTATCTCTTCTTCTTCTACCCATTGAAACTGTAAAGCAGCTTAGTCATAAGTATTAATGATTAGGCATAAGAATTGGGATTTAAAATCTGCAAATACCGATCGGTAGAATAACTTTCTCACACAGTAAGGCATGCACCTAAATGGAGACAACAAAACTATGGAAAGAATTCTGAGATGAGAAGGTAAAACAGGTTTTCTTTTTCTGGGAAACATAGTGAGTTGATTTGATCTGATAAATATTTTGGACCACCTCGATAAATCTTCTTGACATGTTGTAATTTGAAGCTAATTAGGAATATTTTCTCCCTTCCATATATATCTCATACCTGGCATTTTAATTATCTTCCAGAAACTCATACAAGTTCTATAGTTGTCTGGATACCGGGGTTTCTTTTTGTCATCAGAAATATTGTAGGAACGGTTGAAGCCCTCACTTTTCTCCAGATTCTCCACAATTAGACCTTTCAAGTTAAATAACAATACGAATAAACAATTTGTTAAAGATAAGTTAATGATCTAGATTTGCTCCATTAATTCTATGTAGCAGCAGAATCCTCGGGTCTGATTGAAAGAGATTCCGACCAGCCAAAATTCAGCCCTCATTATTTTAACTTGGGATGTCTCACATTGATAAATGATATTGCTGATCAGCTGAGGTGATACCACTTCTGAACGCAGAGGCTTACCAGCCAGAAAATGCAGTGGAGTAAACCCTTCCTCATCAACATAATTAACAAAATTTTTATACAGATGTATTATTTGGAATGCTAAATCTGCCAAGAACCACAAAGATTTAAAAGGAATATAAATCATAGTGCAAGTAACAATATAAAGCATATGGTAAACCAAATATATAATGTTAATGAAGTAAGCCATTTATGTGATAGTTAATGAACGTGTGAACATTTATATGTGATTGCATCCCTCTGAAACATGCAATTTGCTTCCTGACAGATCTTACCAAAAAATTCTCCAAAAATGGCACAGTGAAGAATAGTTTTTCCGTCAGCCCTTCGGCCATACTCATCCCTTTTCATGCTGTCTGATATTTCATGAAGGCAGAGGAAAGCATGTTTCCTACCATGAAGGACAGCTGAGAAGAGGGGCGTTTCATGATCGTGGTTGCAGACACCGACCAATTTCGGATGCTTTTCAGCCAAACACTTGCATATCTTAACATTTCCCATTGATGCAGCTAAATGGAGAGGGGTGTTCCCTTGCTCATTTCTGACCTCCAAAGCATCAAGATCTGTTTCTCCGATCAATTCAACTAGTTCTTCAACAATACTTTCTTTGCCCTCTGAGACTGCAACATGCAATGCAGTGTCTCCGGATGCAATGATCTCAGTCTTGTAAGCCCTAGGCTGTTGCTTGCATATATTCACAACTTCATTCCATTCTCCTTGCATGGCATATTTGAACAAGCTTTTCTTAATTTCATGCATATTGGAATCCTCCATTGTAAATGCCATAGTAATCCAGTAGGTGTAGTTAGATATCTAAAGGGAACCAGACGAGTCCCCGAGAGGTCTAAAGTTATTGCCTAATAAAGCTCCATATCTGGGTCCCGATTGGGGACAAGAACAAGCATATATACCGTAGAAGAGACAAAATAAAATGCCATTACAACTCAACTTTCTATTCTTGTAACATCAACCGAAATTTAAAAATATTTGACCATTCTTTTTAGGACAAAGTAAAGGAAAAAGCTAAAGTGAAAAAAGAAAAGGAAGAGAAAAAGAAAGAAAAAGTTCTCGAGCTTCAAGATAAATTTGGTCTTGCACAGCCGAAAGCAAGTAGATTTAAAGTGTCATAGAGCAGATTTAAACCGTTTATTTCCTACTTTTGTTGATGATTGTACACTATTTTTTTGGGAGCATTTGATAAAGAAAAAAAAAATCTGATCTTCAGTCCATTATGCCTTCCTTTTGCAATATGATCAAGACACAATTTAATGCTGATATCAAGACACAATACTGTTTATTAATTATTAAGAAAATGTTCCAGATGAACACGGTTAGAAGTTAGGGTTTTATCCCCTTCAATTTCGATCTTGTATTGGGATGAAATTATGGCAAAAACTCGATCTCAATTTAGGGGTAAATTTGGGGAAATTTCCCTCTAAAAAGAGATATACACGTGTTGGACTACTAACCAGCTCAACTATTTCTTCAACAACCCTTGTAGGGCCATCATGGACGGCGTTGCTTGTATATTTTTACCGCTTCATCCCACTCGCCTTTCATAGCATGGCCGAATAAGTTTCGCCTATCCTCATCGTTCCTTTTAGATTCGCTTATGTTTTACGCCCTGTGGAACTCTTTATCACAAACTTGATCATCTTATTGATTCCTATATATAAATAAATTGGAGGTAGCTAGCACAGGATACCTTGCTCCACAGCATACAGGATCACGACAAAGGAGAAGCCATCCCAAAGTGCAACCATGCACATGAGTAAAAGTATACCATCCAATCATATTGTTTTGACATCATCTTCAAGCTGCCAGACTCTTTAATTTTCTTGAGGCCCTGTAATAGCTCTTAAACGTCTCCCAAAAGAGTTCTATATTTCATATCAATGAAGGAGGAGCATTAAGGCCTTGTTGTAAAGGGAAAAAAGTGCAAAAACTTGGGAATTGATTATAAATTAATATGGGAAAGTTACTTTCTTTTGTCATGTTGTAATTTGCTCTTACCATCAGCTTTATGTCCTTTAATATGCTGAGCAACCATTTCTGACATACAATTGGACTCTTCCAGGTTTTACTCACAAAACGACTCACCATGACCAATTCCATAAGCCACATCTGGTCTAGTACAAATCATAGCATACATGACCTACTACATTTGAATATGGGACAACCTTCATGTACTCAGATTCTTCTTCATAATTACTTTCCTTAACATAAGTTAACTTGAAATGTGCACCAATAGGAGTAGACCATGATTTTCATTATTGCATACTAAATAAATCCATAATTTTTGCAACATAACCACTCTAAGTAATAGTTAAAAGACCACTATTTCTGTCCCTACTAATACCCATTCCCAAAATCCTTCTTCCAAGCCCAAGTTCTTTCATTTCAAACTCGAATCGAAGCTACAGCTTTAAAATTTCATATTTATTCTTGCAAGCTATACATATCATCAACATAGATCAACAAATAAATGAAAGTCTTATCCTCTAATTTAGAAAGTAAAACACAATTTATCATGTTTACTTTACTAAACTCGACTAAACATGAAAATATAACACCTCCTATACTCACATTCTAGGATATTGTTTCAAATCATATAAGGATTTTTTTCAAAAGACATACCTTGTCTTCACCCCTCCTGAAAAAACATACCCTTATGGCCTACTACGATATTCTTCATTTAAACTACCATGCAGCAAGCGCTTTAACATCAGTCGGTACTAACTAAGCACCTCAATCGAACCATATCAAGAATTAGCCTTATGGACGTATTGCGAGTACCGTGGTTTCTAGGCCTAGACCCACTACTCAATGGGCCTAACGTCCGCGCGGGCCCACCACCTGACCCACCTCATGAAGCGGCCTAAGATGGCCCGCCATATTAAAATCACTCCCAAGAACTAAACCGACTGGTGATCCTGTAACCCTTCGGGACCCCCGAGTCCCCTAACCGGCCATCCCACCACATAAGGAAATTGTTATGGATAACTATATTAGGGAGGAAATCACGCGCAAGATATTTATCCACGGATCCCCCGATATCAAAATCTCTTACGTCTCAAAAACATTAATCCTTAATAAGGAAGAACTAGTCCTGATATGAAAGAGAGATCTTATCACCAAAATCATGAGATTATCTTTCCTAAAATCAAGGAGAAATTCAAGTATAAAACAAAGACTCCCCCCTCCCTTTCACCGACTTAACATCTGGAAGGTCGACACACCGCTCGGGTCCCTTTTCATACATCGCACAACCACCGCCCAGAGGACAAACGATTCAGGCAACAACAATTAGCGTCGTCTATGGGAACCGAACAAAAAGTCTCATCGACGACGGCAAGACGGGCTCCCAACGACTCTTCCAAGAGTCTCTCCGTTTCACTAAAGATAGCCCGACGGCTCCTTCCCGCATCCGGATTCGCCTCTCGACACAGCTTGCAATGACTAGCAACCCTGATCCACCAATTCGAATATCAATTTCTTCACTAGCGTCAAGACATGGAAAAGAAACAGGAGGAGCAAGCATATGTGAGGAAGAGACTGGTAAGATCGCGATGGATGATCACAATGGGAAAACGATCGCTTGCATGCCTAGGCCGAAAAGACATGATCTCGTGAAAGAGACGCAGCAAGACAATCCACAAGCCCGCGAGACTTCGAGAAAATTCTAATTTTCTAAAAAGTGTAAATGGTACTCGTCAAAATCCTGAGTTTTCTAGATCCCCTATTATGATACGAACTTCACCATAGCTCGAAATTTCATAATATGTCACCCTCACTTAATTCCAAGATACTTTTGATCACATTTTTCGAGGCACGTAGAGGAGCCGAGGATACACTTGGCACCTCGTGAGTGGCTTATGAGGCTCGCATGTGGAAATCATGAGCAAGTCACACCGAGCTCAAGTGGGCTCACATGAGACACACAGGTGACCATGCCATTCGAGGGAACCAATAGTAGGTGATATGATAAAGAACCCATTTGAACAAATAGTGAGCTGGCTGAAGTAGCATGGAGAAGACTTTTCTCGACCTCCATTCCAGTCTTAACTCGGTTTGGAGGGAAAGGGAGAGAGGGAAAGGACCAAATGAGAAAGAGAGAGAAAAGAGAGGATTTAGAGAGAGAAGCTCACCTTCTCTCAGATTCCCGATCATCTGACCGTCTGGCTTCCTGGCGAGGCAAGAAGCAAAGCTGCTCTCACTAAGAAGGACTATGGTGGGTACCTCATTAGAGCTAGACAACCTAAAAGGTAGGGTTCCTACTTGTTTTACTTTGCCTAAGGGCCATTTTAATGTATACTCATAAGGCCCTGATGGTCGCGGGTTCTCGCCCAAAAGATTGGACCTAGGAAGAAAACTCGTGTGGTTTTGATTTTACCCACCACTTCTCGTGGTCATGTTGATGCTGTGTTGCTTCCATGAGTAAATAACATGCCGATCAGGATTTCAGAAGGGGCTCAAGATGAAATGGTCTTGATTGTATATTGTGCCCATGTGAGCTAATTTTATGTTATCATATAATTGAATAACATGTAAGTTTGTTAATATATTAGTGCTTAGTATATTAACATGGATTGTATAACATGTGTTCAATGTTGTTGTGCCATTGCATGAGCATTTAGGTGGGGAGTAACCTAAGTAGGAAAATTTACCATCGGGTATCGCTTCACCCCGTCGATGAAAAACTATTTCGTACCGAAGACACTGGGGGATGGGATCGCGATCCTGTATTTTAGAGGCGGGGGAAGAAATGGGCCACATGTGGCCTTATTATGTACTTTTAAAACCGGGCAAGAGACCCGCTGGGATAATTTGTAATCAAAACAAATTGTAATTTGAACCTTTTCAGAGAAATGACATTTCTGTGTCAGATGGATGCAGGGCCCTATCGGGCCGCTTTACACATGTACGGGTCTCAAGGGATGTGACATGTAGATTACAAGACCCAAGTTGTCAACGGACACCCCGGTTTTGGGGCGCCACAGTTGGCACCTGACCGTTCGCAATAAAGGAAAGGAACCCATTGTCCCTGACAATATAGATGCCCCAGCAAATTTCAGTCAGTCTCCGGTACTCACAAACCCCTTCCCAAAGAAAAGCGCCAGTGGTTAGGTCATGCTAGAGACACTCGCATCACCCTCAATTCAGCAACACCGATAATGGCTTATTCTGTTGGACTAGAAGAGAAACAGGCCAAGGGCAGAACCAGCCAAATGAAGTGACTGGAAATGCATCTCAGATAATTTGGGCACAAGACTGCGCATGTCGCCAAGATATTCCCGCCTTCTGTGACAAGACCTACATACCGCCCAATCACAACCGGAGACCCGATGATATGCTCTCCTCGTCTCTAAGGAGACACATTCTCGACTACGAACCGCCACGTGGGTTTGTCATACCAACTTTCACTATGTTCGACAAGCCATCACCCTTACGATCATATGCTCCATTACAATCAAAGGGCGTTTTTGAAACGCCGGGGCAATGACCTCCTATTATGCAAAGTTTTTCTGGCTAGTTTGCGAGGCCCTGCTCTAGCTTGGTTTCACAAGCTCCCGTGAAACTCAATAAATACGTTTTATGAACTTTTGGGGAGAGTCATATCCATAAAGACCTATGCTAATGGGCGCCAAAAGGAATATTAGTTCCACAACCATTTTAAAGCAATTTAACAAGAATCTATAATATGACTTCACAAGGAGGTTCAAATAAGCTTCCGGCCCAACAACAGAATTTTACAAAGACGTGACACAATCCTTCGTAACATCGAAGAAGCCAGTCAGTAGAATTTCTTTTCCACTCATCGCCCCTGTGCCCACTAGCAACAATGGAAGAGTTTCAGACAGCGGGGCAGATAGATACTCATCATTGAAGACAACATCCGAAAAAGCAAGAACCTAGATAGAATAGATCACAAATCACCGACGAGGTGATAAGCCAACTGGAAAAAGTTGTTCAAGGCCCAACAAAGGTCGACCAGACCAAAAGCGTACCCTCGAGACTAGTCTTAAAAAGAAGAGCCCCTAGCTTCACCCCGATGATGTCCTTACACAAAGGTTGTTGCCCTATTCGCGACTTAGCAGATTTTTTGCTAAATGGCCTCGCACCTATCCATTAAACTCGCTGCTAAGGAGAAATAACCTACGATGATTATCACAGACTACGGACACGAACCGATCAGCCAAGTCTAAAGTTCCTAGAGGAAAAGTCGATCAAAGACAGACACCTCGTATTAGTACCTCGTAGATGTAGAATAAAGGTGGAGCCTGGGCACCCCACAGCAGAATTAGTTAAATAGTCCGATATTCAGCCCAAACCCACCAACCATGAACTATATCCTGGGTGGCCCGATGGATGACCGGTATCAATCAAAGCACTAACAGAAGAAACTCATCAATGCGGCTATGGTGAAGGCTAGAATGTCAGTCCACTCAAAGCGGCTATGGGAAGCAAATAATAGATGGATCCCATATCCTTTCCTCCGGGCAGAATGAACTGGTCATCAGACCACTATGATGCCCTAGTACTCACCTTCTGTATTAATGGTTTTGATGTGCAAAGGGTGCTAGTGGATCTAGGCAGTGCGACAGACTTATTTGAACTTCCAGCCTTCACGTAGATGAAGATTTCTTCTAACATGCTAAATTCAGTCGGACTAATCCTCTCTGGTTTCAACGGAGCAACTACAACGACAATGGGAGATGTCACACTTTTCGCGGGAAAGTCGAGCCAGTCACTTAACTGGTTTTGTTCTCAATCGCCGAGACTTAATATCTTATAATGCCATAGTGGGTCGGACCTAACTGCACTTTATGAAGGCAGTGTCGTCAATGTACCACCAAATGGTAAGGCTTTTATTTGACAAGCCAGTCGCAGTCGACATTTTAAGTAGCCGCTTGGCTTCTACGATGCCATATCAATTGACCCTAGGTGAACAGAGAGGAAATTACGATTTCGAATAGCCTCCCCTGGACGATCAAACACCTATATAGGAATCACAGTATGCTGCCCATATCATGGCGAAAGAAAAGGACCCACTGGCTGTGGATCCACTAGAAGAAGTGGAGTTGGACGGACTAGAGAAGTTCACCTACGTTAGCTCCCTTTTGTCCAATGAAGAAAGAGAATAGTTACGACTCAGGCTGCTGCACAACATTGATGTATTCACCTAGAGACATTCTGATATGGTTGGGATAAGTCCAACGGTGGCTTCTCACAAATTGAACGTCCTCCCCACTACCAAACCAGCAAGGCAAAAGGTGAGACGGTTCCACCCGGACCAACATCAGATCATTCAGACGAAAGTAGACAATCTTCTAGTAGTAGGTTTTATGAAGGAGGTAAAGTATCCTAAATGGCTAGCCAATGTGGTGGTGGTACCGCAAAAGGGTGCTAAGTGGCTTGTACGTGTAGATTACATTGACCTCAATGAAGCATATCCCAAGGATAACTTCCCTTTGCCACGTATAAATCAAATTGTGGACAACGGTCGAGCATGGCATTCTGTCATTTCTAAACACCTTCTCTGGGTACCATCAGATTCCTATGCATCCTCCTGATGTGAAGAAAACAACTTTCATCACGCCACACGAATTGTACTACTACAATGTAATGTCTTTCGGTATGAAAAATGCAGGGGAAACTTATCAAAGGATGGTAACCAGAATATTTCGACCACTGATAGGTAAATCCATGGAGGTTTATATCGATGATATGCTTGTAAAATCCAAAGAACGCCCCGATCACACAAGGCATTTACAACAAAGCTTCGAGTTGTTGCAAAGACATAGCATGAAACTTAACCCTTCAAGTGCGCTTGGAAAGGTCATAAATTCCTCGGGTTTTATGGTAAATACTGCAGGGGATAGAAATAATCTCATCCGCATCAAGGCCATAATGGATTCTCGCATCCTCATTTCAAGAAAAGGGTAAAAATCCCACTTGTCGGGTTAGCAGCCCTCGGGCTGCCCATATCTCGCCTACATATTGTTTGAAGTCGTTCACCCAAGGGAGCCCACTATCTGCTAGGAATTAAGAATGCAACCAAGTTTCCTTACAACAATCAAAAATATCTCACCGAACCAATTCACAGCTCTTGCCAGGCTCCCAAATCATGTGACACACTCGACCCTTTACTGCTACCAAATCTCTGAGGTTTGACGCCTTACCCTCCACCCTGTTAGCAGGGCTAACTTACTCAGAAAACCTTCCAACCCGGCACCCAATGTCAGGCGAGGGTGTCATATTTTTCTTTTTCTTTTCCTTTATCCAATAAACTATAAACTTGTTCATTCATATATTATTAAACATTTAACTTTAAATATATTCTATAGAAGTAGATTACAAAATATATTCAAACTCCATAAATGGGAGTGTTTAACATATACAAACTTTACATTGCTTACAAAAACAAAAACATATACAAACTAGACCAAAAAGGTCCTTAGTGGGCACCTAGTGTTGCGTTGACCTTGATTGCTGATGTGGATTGTCCTAGCTTCCATTTCCTTCTTCTGTACCTACATGGATGAAACACCCGTGCTAAGCTTATAGCTTAGTGGGAATAATACACGTGGGCAACCTTTAATAAGGGTCATCACACTTTAGACACATGCATATACATCTAACATATCATATACTTATACACATGCTTATATATGTTTCATACATATCATTTACACAAGATTATACATATCTTATACTTACTTATCATATCATGTTACCTTTCTTATCCTCATTCATATACATTTTTTCTTGTTCTATTAGACAGTAGTACTTTGTCATCGCACAAAGGCTTATGTTTCCTATCATGTCATTTATCATATTCAAGTCATTTGCATATTCTTGTCATTTGTTTTATGTTTCATGCTTGCATATACCTTATAAGTGGATACGGGAAACTATAAGGGCCCGAAGGCGTTGTTATCATTGTTTGAGACAATGACCTCTATAAGGGCCCGAAGGCGCTGTAATGACCTAAACGAGGCCAACTGGAACAAGATAGTCGTTGTAATTTCATCCCTATCAGCATGCCCATCTATCCCAATTACCAGTTCTGCGTAGTAAATCCACTTTATTTCGTTTCAATACATGTCTCATATCCTCGAATAACTATTGTTATCTGGTAGTCATATGCGATATTTATGATTTACGCAAGCATATTTACCCATGTATCATTTAGACATTTGTATATGTTTACTTATGCATTATTTGGACATTTAAGTCAATTCAATATGTATGGGCGTACATATTGTCATTTAACATGTCATCCCCTAACCAAGGAATAACATTACATTTAAACACATAATAGGCTTCAAAAGCAAGCCTCAATTAACCCCAACTAGGCCATGAAATCGACCTTTGGGCACAGACAACCCGAGCTTCGAACTGGGCTTTTGAAACAAATTTCGAAAAAAACACCGTTTCATCGAACTGGTTGACAACCAGTCGACCATTTGTCCCAACTAGTCGACCGTTTAATTAGTCCCAATTGGTTGATCGTTTCCATTTTGTACAACAGCTGGTAGGTACTGCATCCATCCCGAAGACCATCCGAACAAACTGGCTGGACTCCACCATCGATCGCTTCCTTTGGTACAAACAGACCATCGTGATCCAACCTGGCGATCCCATCGACAATTCGGCCAACTGGCTTTTCGTTGTTCGTTGATTTGTATCGATCCACCTGGATAATTCTTTCTGGCCGACCGACATCCTGTGAACCCAAAACGATCATTTGTGTTTAGGAAAAACACCAAACAACCTCTAGAACTTCTACAAAGCCAAAGATGGCTCCCAAATGGAACATAATCCCAAGTTAGGAAGAATCCCTTACACAAACAAAGGTTCCAACTATTATCCATACTAGTAATCCATACCCAAGGAAATATTCCAAACAAAAGACCAACTCAAAATAACCCATACATGAATTCCATATTACACGAGATTCCATACTTAAGATTCATACAAGTATTCCATACCTGATTTTCTTCTTCTCCTTTTCTTCCTTTCTTCCTTCTTCTTCTTCTCTTCTTCTCTTCTCTCTTTCTCCTTTTCCCCTCCGAATGCCCTAACTTCACACACCAAAATATCTTCCCCTCAATTCTAAGACCAATCGGTTGCCCATCTTCATTTCTGGAGTTAAGGCCATGCTCGGGTCGAGCACATTGGGTCAAAATGCCCAATTTTGCTATTTGGTCCTTTTATCATTCTATATGCCATTCCCATCTTATCAGTATTTCCACTTTTATCATATAACTTCTTAAATTATGACCTTTGGTCCTAAATTGTAAATTACTAATTTACTTAGCTCAGATAATCACGGGGTTTTTTATCCTTTTCACTTTTTGCACTTAATTTTTCGGAAAAATGCAAATTTTACTTATATTATACCCTAAACATGTAATAAAACCGTCATGGTATAATTTAGGGTGTTATAACTCTCCCCCCCTTAAAAAGAAATTCGTCCTCAAAATTCATAATTCGAATCGAGAAACATACTAGCTTCTCATACGCTTTCCTCGCTCCCTAAGTAGCTTCTTCCCCCCTATGGTGTTGCTTTGCAGCACTTTCACTAATCGCATTTGCTTATTCCCGCAACTCGCTTTCACCTTCAAGCCGACTGCTCGCTCTTTACCATATGAAAACTACAGATTCTTGTATATCTTGTATCAGGTATGTGCGACTCCATCGTGAGCGGTATCTCCGGCGACTCCACACATGAAACACATTATAGAAATTCAGGCTGACCTGCAGGAGAGCCAACGATAAGCCACTGTGGCCAATTCATTCTAGAATCTCATACGGCTCCTATGAACTCCTGGACTCAACTCACTTCTTACCAAACCGTAATTTTCCTCCACGACGTTATTTTTAAGAAGACTCATTTCCCACTTCATATTCAATATCTCTCCTTTTTAGATTGGAATATATGACTTTTATCGATCACTAGCCGCCTTTAACCTTTGCCTAATAACTTGTACTTTCTCTTCCGTATATTTTACTATGTCTGGACCAATCATCTTATGCTCATTCAACTCCGTCCAACACACCGAAGTTCTACATCTCCGACCATATAAAGCTTCGTATGGTGCCATGCCAATACTTGCTTGATAACTATTGTTATAGGCAAATTCCATCAATGGAATATACATATCCCAACTTCCAGGAAATTCCATGACACAACCGGCTACGTCTTCTAGTACTAATCAATCTCTAATCGCCCATCCGTCCGCGAATCGATGTCACTAAAAATCAGCCTAGTACCCAAGGCCGAGCGTAGTTCCTTCCGTAACCTCGATAAATATGGATTCTATTCAACACAAATGTACAACGATACACCATGCAATCGTACAATCTCATCCACGTATAGCTCAACTAGTCAATCCATAGACTAGTCCATCCTCACCGGTATAAAATGGGCCGACTTTGTGAGCTTATCTACAATCACCCAAACAGAGTCATGTTTCTGTTGTGTGAGGGGAAAACCCAACACAAAATCCATGGTAAAGTTATCCCACTTCCATTAAGGAATTGGAAGGGGATTCAACATACCTGTTGGGACTTGGTGTTCAACTTTAAATTGCTGACACGTTAAACACTTAGACACGTACTTTGTCACATCTCTTTTCATTCCTTTCCACCAATAATGCTCTTTCAAATCCTGGTACGTCTTATTACCTCCAGGATGCATGCTAAATACTGCAGATACGAGCTTCAAATAGCAACTTTTCTTTAAATTTTTATCATAATGCAATACACTTGCTTTGAAAATACAAACTTTCGCCTTCTTTGCATCAAAAATCAGTCTTATCACCATCTCTGACTATCTATACCTTCTTCTGTAACTCTACATCATTTTTCTGCGCACTTATCATCATTTGCTTTAAAATAGGTTACGTTGTTAATTGAGCTAATATAGCTCCATCATTTGCTAGTCTCCATTCACTGGTCAAGTGATATCAAGACATCACTTTTGGGTTAAAGTATCATACTACATTAGCTCTTCCGCAGAATTATTATATTACTATAATTTTAATAACTCAACCACCTCCCGCTATCTCAAATTTAATTCTTCCACAGCAAGTACTGAGACTATTGTAGATCCGTAAATTCTGCACTTTTCCCCATATAAGTAGTGTCGCCATATTTTCAAAGCAAACACTCACTCGCAACCAACTCTAGATCATGAGCTGTGGGATAATTTGTTCTACGGTTTCAACTGGATACATGTCACTACTTTCCCATCTTCAGACAATTATGATCATATTTTAGACATTTGTATATAAGCTTATTTATGCATTATTTGGACATTTAATTCAATTCAATATGTATGGCAGATATATTGTCATTTAACATGTCATCCCCTAACAAAGAAATACATTTATTTAAACACATAATAGGTCAAGCAAGCCCTCACTTTAACTTCTATAATCCAGGCCACATGAAATCGACCTTAACTAAAGCTTTCACAACCCAGTCATAAACCAAACAACAGCTTCAAAAGACACGCATTCATTGAACCAATGATCAACTGTTTCAACGCTTAGTCCCCAACCCACACCGCTTTCCGATTTTAGCAGAACTGGTGAAGCACGATCCATCCGGGCATCACGGGTAAACGCCAATCCATCGATCAACAAGTTTCTCGTACAGTTGCCGTAGGCTATCAAGATCCGAACCGTGAAGACCAATCATTAACCCACGATCACCAACCATTAATCAGCTTCTTGTTCATATCGGATGCTACCGCATCCAACCTGACACCCGGCCGACCGATTCATCCCGTAACCTAGAAAATGCATCATTCAGTGTCAAAACACTAAACAAATCCCCTGTGACTTCTAGCAAAGCCAAAAGATGGCTCCTAATGGAAACATTATGTTCAAGGTAGGGAAGACCCTATAACAGTGTTCCAACTAGTATCTACTAGTAGTCCATACCTAAGGAAATATTTTAAACAAAATGCTAATTCAAAATAACTCTATATATTAATTATGACACATGTAGATTCCATATTTAAGAGATTCATACAGCTGTGGTCTCCATACCTGGCTTTCTTTCTTTCTATCTTTCTTTTCTCCTCCCCCTCCCCCTCTCTCTCTCTCTCTCTCTCTCCTCTCTTCTCCTTCCTCCCTCCTTCCTCCAATTCCTTCATCTTCTTCCTTCTCCTTCTCTCTCCTCCTTTCCTTCCTCTCTTCTTTCTTTCTCTTTCTTTCTTCTTTCTTTCTTTCTTTCTCCTCTTCTCTCTCTCTTCTTTCCTCTACCCTTTCTCCTCCTGATGCCTCAACTTCACACACCAAAATATCTTCTCAATTTTAAGCACTCACTAGCTCATTTTGTTAAGGCTATGTTTCATCGAACACATTTTTAGTGGCTTCAAATGCCCAATTTGTGCTATTTGGTCCTTATTTCATTCTATATGTCATTCTAACTTATCGTATAATCTTTCTTAAATTATGACTCGGTCCCAAATTGGTACCATTAATTTACTCCTTAGCCTCAGATAATCACGTTTTTATCCTTTTTCACTTTTTGCACTTAATTTCTGAAATAATGCAAATTTTACTTATATTATGCCCTAAAAATTTAATAAAAATGTCAGGGTATAATTTGGGGTGTTACAGCGGCATTGTTCAAAGAAGATGAAAATTGAAAGAAGAGGCCCATATTCTTTGTAAGCAAGTCCCCAGTCCGAGAGGCGTAACTCGACATAATCTGCTCTCAAGGAGGCACTGCACTCTAGGTAGCCACAGCACTGGTCCCATTTCAGGCACACCTAATCATTGTATTCACCCAACCTCCTCGTAAAGTACTTATACATAAGTCCGACCGTCAGTATGATGGCTTCAGCGGGCACTGAACAGAGTCTTATTCAATAACATAAACTTCGCTTGGAATTAAAGGAGAAAATATTGGCCAACTTTTTGGGTAAACTAGACTTATAGAGAACAACCTTTTGAAATAAGTAGAGTTCAAATTCAGACCCCATCAGATCCGTAATATCATAAAGTGGAAGTGTTGTTCAGAGGAAAGAGTTTCATGCAAAGTGATTAAAGCAAATAAAATAAGAAGGGCTGATATATGAAATATGAACACATGAGTAAGACACAAACATGTAAATGACTAGTGCGATATCTCTAACTCGTATAACAACCTAATAAGCTCCGATTTCCCATATATTCCAGCGATGAACAAGCAGGTACCGCCTACGAGGGATTACAAGTTATGTCGCCCCATTCGCTGGCTGAAGCTACCTGCTTGTCATTATAGTGACTCCCGTTTGGGGTCATACAAAGATAGCATAGGCTCACTGGCCAGACAAGGATGTGGAGGTACCTTCGAGATATATAATATCTCCCGTATCCACGTCTTTGGAATATACAGGCATTAAAAAAAATGATATAAGATTATATGAAGCTTGACACATGAAAAGGCATAAAATATGCAAATGATACAAAATGTGCATATGATATGTAAAAGGAGTATATCTTTATAAGCTATTATATATGTATACTAAAATTAAGGATCACTGCAAGTGGTTCTATATGTTATATGTTTCCTTATTGCTTATGTTTAATACCTGCAGCCATCCAGCATCAAGAGGCATTTACAAGATCGCATTCGCTGCATTCAATGACGAAGAATAGCTTCCACCTGGCAGGTTCGGGGATTGCTTTTGTATATGTAAAACGTAAAAGCCTTGTAAATAGTGAAATTGTATAAGAACAAGTAAATGGACGGAATATATGTACAGCATTATGAACACCGCTACTAAGTGGTTGTTATAAGTTTCATTTCTTTATGACAATATATATAAATCAGCCCACTAATGCCTGAAAACAAGTTGAAGAGTCTCAACTGAGTTACTGGCCCCACTCTTTCTTCTCTAGGCGAGGGTAAATGGCTGTATAGAGGTCTGGAAACGGGCTAAAATGACATGACTTCACACGCCACGACGCTGAATCTCAACGTCGCGACATCAAGGATTTCACCTTAATGCCATTATGCCTTAACTTCGCTGACATGTACGTGAACTCCTCTTGAACGCTCGACGGCTGGTCCGAACGCCGCAATGTCAGCCTGGGCTTTTTTTTTTACCATCACCCTCATTCTTCTTCCCCACGCCCAACCCTGCCGCAGCCTCAAACCCCCCCACTGCAGAGTTCCGACCCCATTCAAGGATCGGCCCCACCGATCCTGGGATCGTCCGCGCCAGATCAAATTTTCCAAATTTTCAGAGCCTCCATCTCCCAGAGCAGCGCCCTCATTATGCCCTAGTTCAGATTCCTTCGGGCCCTGTGACTTGCCTGAGTCCTGGTCCATTCAATTCTTGTCTGAATTTTTGGGTCTCACAGAAGAGCAAACTTTAGGTGTGTCTAGGTCAAGCAACATCCCATTGTCAAGCACACAGCCTTCAGTCCCATAGTGCCCACTAAAGCTTGACAAATTGTCTCAGTTGAGTCTGAGGTTTCTTTTGGAGCCACTTGGTCTCACTGCCCCTGCCTAGTTGTTAGGGGAGTTTCGAATCCCCATGGGGGCAAGGCAACCCCTTGGTCACCATCTCATCCTTCCCTATAAGCCCAATGTTGGGGAAAAGGCAAAAACTGACCTCAAAGAGAGGTCACCTCGAGCGGTGGTCACTCCGCACCTACGATCACACAAGTTTGGTTAACGAGCGCCTCAAAAGTCTGGTCTCATTTCAAAACCTACTATTCATTATGAAAGGGGCCACCCACCCTACACTTCTTCCTGAAACATTATGGCTAAGGGATGGCTGTGAAGCCATCAACCCTCCTGACTGCTGCCACGAAGTGTGGTATGAGAATCTACAATCTCGCTCCCATGTGTTGGTATGGCCTGGGTAAAATGGTGTCGGGTAGACTCAAAGCGTAGGCTCATCTGGCCCCTCGAGCCTTGATGCTCCATGCGAGCCCACCATTAATGCAGGATATTTATTAGGGTATTGGACCATACTGGTAAATAATGGAAGCCGACTTATGAAGGGCACGCTGTGGCACTTTGTGCTGTTATTCGGGCCTACATCCATGTCCAAGATTACCATCACCCTAAGGCCTCATCTCAGCCCACGAACGTGGTGTGAGGTGACAGCCAAATGTGCCTGGTTTGACTATGCAATCTCTCCTATTATCCTTTCGATGGGGGTGTGTTATAGAGATGCCATCCTCCACAACCGGATTCTAAGATGAACCCTTAGCACCCCTTTCTCATATACTATATACGGGTGCTTCGGTGCCCTTAGAAGATAATGAGGCCGGATACACCGTTAAAGGCAATTATGGTCAGTTGACAAGTCAGCGCATCACTTTAATTGAGGCGTTGTATGACTGAGAAATGAACTCCTTATCAGATGAGTTTCAGAGCATCGCAGCCCATTGCCTAATCGACCTCCTCCTCCTGTGGCTGATAGTCTTCCACCCATCCTCACTACCATATCCACCCATCCATCGCCATCCCAACCGCCCCTGAGGGTGATCCATCAGTCCTCCACTATCCTTGAGGATCTGCGCTCGACCCACGCCGCTGAGGCTTTTCGGGGATGAGGCCCAGAACACCGAGTCCTCATCAGCTCTGATATGCCTACCTCCGTTTCAGACGCACACACTCGCCAACCAAGCACCATCCTCCTCACAAGAAGAACCCTTCAGACTGGGCCGCCAGCCTGCTCACTCTCCACCTACCGCCGCCAATCGTGTGATCCCACGATCACCGTGGAAGTTTCACACCCTCTCGCTCATCGATACCATCAGGAACAATGTCCAATTGTTTCGGGGGGGCGCTGGTGTGGGTGACTGTGCCTTGTTCTTAGTCGTTGTTTCGTGTGTTTCGTATTGTTTTGAAACATTGGTGCTTCTCGCTTAGTAAGTTCTAGGTTATAATTTTTGTGTGCGTTGCTATTTAGTATTTTGAGTCTTGTGCTTAGTTATAGGCCTTGCTTAGGGTCAGGTGATGATTATCGCCGTGGGTTACCTGCAGTATCTGCCTATTCATAGGTTATTTTTCACATTGAAGCATTTATTCCTAACTTTAGTTTGTTTCGCTTTTAGGATTATTTTAGGTAGTCAGGTGCGTGATGACATGATCTGAATCGAGGATCACTTTCGACCACTTCGAATTCACATGAAACACATAATCAAGCAAAGATTCAGAGGTTGTTGGGATGCCTTGTACCCAGGCGGATGTGCAGGAGACAGAGCGCATCACCTCCCGGGTATTTAAGAAACCAATTCTCAACTAGGCTAACGCACCCACACACCAAAGATCTCTAGATATGTCTAGGTCTTAGTTCCCCTTACCAAGGTTCAACAAACCTGGGGTCTCTAAAACACCAAAGTGATGGGACAGCTCTAGCAGGATTGCAATGTCTGAACTGAAAAAAAAAAAAAGAAAAGAAAAGAAAAGAAAAAGAAAAAAGAAAAAAATTTATATATATATATATATATGAATAGGAACAAGTGGGGAGCTTAATCTAATCCCAGCATGTACCGGGAGGGGCTTTTCAAAGCCTAACGCCCGAGCCAACTAAATGAGCCATCGACTTCACTTCCCTGCTACATGGGACAAGAGGATGGAAGTGTCCTGCAAAGCTTAGCGCCCTAGGTTTGAAGTTGGAGTGTCTGGGATGAAGTTCATAACTGACGCCCCGTGGTCTGCAACTAACTCGGTGGGAGTCACCAACTAATCCCCCACGCATAGAACACCTCAACACACCCATACCACCGGTTCTTCTTCATGACTAGGTAGGATAGCTGCATAAAAGGGTGCGTTCTAACTTTCGTAGTTAGATTCTTCCAATAGGTGAGTTGAATTCAAGGCTTAGGGTGCCAACCAAGAGGGCATGAGACCATGTATCACATGCACATAGGCTTTTCGGGAAAGGCTATTGAAAACCTAGAGGTTTAGTCACTTGCTCAACTCGGAACCTGTTCAATCGAATTTCTCAGTCAAACAACCCTATGGATCCTATGAAATTCGAATAAAAAGGCAAGATTTCTAAGTCGGTCCATTTTTATCCTTCTTCTAATTCGAATAAAAAGGCAAGATTTCTAAGTCGGTCCATTTTGATCCTTCTTCTTGCAGCATAGGTATCACAATCATGGCGTTGAGTTTAGTATGTCGTGCATGTTGTGCTCGTTTAGAGTAAGTTTCGGCTTGGGGGACAAGTAAAAGCTAGTGTCAGTGATGAGGCCTAAACATCATATAGTGATACCCACGCTCCGCTCTATGTTTTTAGTCGATTTACATTTAAAGGCCGTGGCTTATAAAATTAAATATCTACCTCTGGTCTTATGTGAATGTGTGTAAAGCTGCAGGCTTTCTAATCATTTTGAGCCAAAAGAAAAAGGAGAAGAAAACTCAAAGCAACGTCGCGACGTTGCAACGTCGTGACGTTTGGTCAACAGAGAAAAAGTCAACAAGTGACCCAATGACGCGATGCCTCAACGTCGCGACGCTTATAATTTCGCTCCGAATTATAAAAGGATTGTGACCAGATTTCGAGGCATCAAGAACGACGGATGGAAGGTGAAAGCACAAGGAAGAATCGCTCAGGGATCATCGAGTAGACACTTCTTTGTATTTCTTCTTTCTAAAATCGTTGATGATTTATAGATTGATTATGTGTATATTCAAGTCCAGTATGTTCTAGATTCATATCTAGGGTTTTGTTGAACCCTGTCACAATTGAATGGATTAAAGTCTAAAATTATATTTTTCAGTTTGTTTATGATTTCCATCGATCTGTTCTATATCTGTGATTTCACGAGCATGGTGGTCTAGCCAACATCGTACGATCCTCGTCGGGTATCCGAGATCTAGAGATATGATTCCTAAGGACCTCGATTAGAGCTTAATTTCTGGCCAAATCAAATAGAGATATCCCACCCGAGTGTGGCGATCGTGGTTTGAACATTTAAGCGCTTCGAGTATCGGGAGGCGTAGATGCACCTAACCCTTCACGGGCGAGATAAAGTGGATACACCTCGAGAGAGGGTATCTCGTAGGCACAATCACCCCGTCAACGACAAGTCTTTAATAGACATAATAGTAACTCATCTAAGTAATAATCCATCAAAATTGGAAGGGGGAGACAAATCCCTAGTCTCCACAGCAGAGTAATTACTCAATTTAATTTAACATTTAGTTTAATCTCATACATTAGTTAGCTAGTCATTCAAAGTTTACGTCTAGATAATATTAAAAGGCCAATTTTAGTAATCAACGCATTTCTCCAGGATCGATATCTCGTACTCTAGGTACACTATATAATCTGGATATGATCGCTGCACTACAAGCACATAGGCGCTACATCTAGTAGTTTTTACACATCACGCTTTCGGCCTATCAGAGCTCAAGAGGCTAAGATGTGGAGACCCCATCACGCACTTGTTTATGATCGAATGGAAGTTTCTTATCCTAATGATTGATAAAGTGTTTGAAGGTGGTTATATCTTCCTAGTACATGTCTATGCGTAAATGGATAGTTAGTTAGATTATCACCATGTTCTGCACGATACTTTAATCTTTTGCAAGGACTCTAAGGATCAAATGACCCTTTTAAGTTGGATCTTGGCATGGTTTTAAGCTCTTTCGGGACTAAAAATCAATTTAGAGAAAAGTCCCCTACTGCCTGTGGGTAGGGTGGATGTTGTGGAAAGGTTGGCCCTTGAGTTAGGATGCAACATCAGCCCCCTTCCAACTTATTAACTTGGTTTGCCCCTGGGTTCGAAGCATAGGGATAGTTATGTGAGGGATGGGGTGGAAGAAAGGCTACGCAAAGGTTGACGGTGGTGATAAATATCTCTAAAGATGGGATACTCACTCTCATAAAAAGCACTATATCCAATATGCCTACCTATCTAATGCCCCTTTTTCTGTCTCCCTAAGAGGGTCAATCTAAGACTAGAAAAGATTCAACGGGACTTCCTATGAGGAGGTGGTAAATCTTGGAGAGGAAGTCACATTTCATCAACTAGGAAACAATTTTTGTCTTAGGAAAGAGAAATAATCACATCCATAATATCTCAAAGTTCAATAGGCTTTGCTAGGAAATGAGCTAGAGCTTGTTATGGAAGATAATTTACGAGGAGGAATGTTATTAACTCGAAGTATGCATGGGTCTCGAGAAGAGGTTGTTTCTATCATCCCTAAGGGCGCTTAATAGAAGCCAGAAGAAACATTAATAAAGAAGCAAAGGCAGATCAAACAGCTTTTCTCTATCAGGTTAGGTATCGGTGTAAGACCGCATTGGGAAGACGTATGGTGTGGGAAGAACCCCTGTACTTCTTTCCCCTCCTATATGATGGCTGGTCTCTAAAGTTAGAGAGCTGATCTCGTGTGAGATTTAGGTCGAAGGGTGGATGGAATTTCATGTTAGAAAGAGACTTTATTGATTGGAAGATGGAAGTGGTTCAAAACTTCTTGAGCATAATGAATTCTAAAAGCTGTCGTCCCCAACTGTGTGATAAGCTAGGGTGTAAAGAGACAAAACTAGCCCTACTCCTCAGAAAGTCCTGCTTGATTCCTGTAAGGTAGGACGCAACATCGTGTGCCTTCAAAATGACGTGGAACCCTTACTGTTCTACAAAAGTGGGGTTTTTTGCTTGGGAAGTTTGGTGGGGTAAAATTTTGACTATGAATCAGCTCAAAAAACGAGGATCACCTTTGGCTAGTAGGTGTCCCGTTTGCAAAGAAGCTGAAGAGACAATAGAGCATTTGCTTATTCACTGCCCAAAGACTTGGAGCTTATGGACAACCCTTTCTAATGTGGCAGGAAGGGGTTGGGCTTGTCCCTTTTCGACTAAGGCTTTGTTTCTAAGGTGGCCTTTTCTCCCTTAGGGGAAAAAAAATTCTAAGTTGTGGAGGGCGGTGGTGCCTCTTTGCCTGATGTGGGCAATCTAGAAGGAGAGGAACAAAGTTGTGTTTGAAGATGACTGCTTCTCTTATAACATAATAAAGTCCTATTTTTTTCAAATTCCTTTCCAACCAGCCTTGATTCATGATGTGGACAATTCTTTTGTAAGATGTATCATGTGTCTTCTAGTCTCCGAAGGTTTGCTCATGCCTGCTGTTTCGCCTTGCCCCTTGTTTTTCCGGCCTTTTCCCACACTACTACTAATCCTTCCCACACACTGCTCAAAAGATCTGTCCTAGTTCATGGCACAAGGCAAAAACCCTGCTGGGCCAATTTTCCACATCAACACTGAAGATTTAACTAAAGTCCTAACGGCATTAAAAAACTTGTTTACCAAGTTTTCTACACGGCTACCAAAGACTAACTAAAGTACCTGGTAACGACACCAAAAACTTGTTGACCAATTTTCCGACATGGCTACCAAAGACTAACTAAAGTCCTCGGCAACTAAGAACAAAAATTTGGCCAATTTTTCTAATACTCCGCTACTAAAGACTAACTAGAAGTCCCTGAAGAACGGCGCCTAAAACTCGGCTGACCAATTCTTCCGACACGCCTACCAAAGACTAAACAAAGTCCCCCAAAACAGCAAGTAAAAATTTAGGAAGACCAAAATGATGCATTGTGGTCGGAACATTCGCCAAGGAAGGAATGTGGTAGTACCAAAACTCCATTTTAAAGTAGGTGTACTCAAAACTAAAATGAAAAGTATTACTACAATATCCCCGTCTAAAGTGCACTGAGTCACACAAGTAATAGCTTGGGATCTAGAAGTTCTGATATCGTACTCCACGAGGATCGGAGGTTCTAATTGAATTGAAAGCACCTGGACATAAGGGCTCTTCACTATTTAGGCGACCAAATAGGATGGAATAAAATCAATTTAACTTAAATAAAACTAATTTAAAACGAATCAAACTGAGAAATCTATTACAATGAACACTATAAAAGTCTAAAATGTATGAAGAGAAGTACATGATGGTGATAATCTGATTAATAATCAATTTGTATTTCCTTAAAAGCTATGAATATTTATGAGTTGAATGTCAGATTTGTCCAAGAGCAATGTAATATAGCTCGATTCGCCCACACACTATATATTTCATCATAGAGAATCATGTCTTCTTATTACATGGGTCCAATCAATTAATTACTTGTATGATATAATCCTCTTTCTAAGAATTGAGTATTTTTCCTTCAAGACTTCACATTTTTCTTAGAACAAGACCGCCATCATAGACGTGATAATACATACATTCTCCAATGTAATCGGGTATCTCAAAATATCAAATCTAATAAAGTTCTCTCTCTCCTTGATTAGATCTATGCTAACACTTTAATCAAGGTCATTCTATCAGTTGAGGTGAGACCTCTAGACATTAAACTAATACATCATCTAATTAATCCTCACACCATGAGTAAATTAGTGATCTATCAGAGTAATCTTTCAAAGTTCATTAGTTCCATAATATTATTCTAACATACCCCCAAGTAATTGCTCTATATTCTTAGGAATCTCCATCTCCGTGTCACTTAGAGGGCCTCCTAGAAATCAGAGCAAGATACATCTCTTTTTTAGGTACAAAGTACTAATATTAAGAACAACTCATTATATGAACAATACCAATTATATAAAATCAGTCTTCAAACCCACAAAATAAATTGAAAATTTGCAAATATGAATGTTCAACAATTAATTCTCACTTTAGAGGGTGTTGAATGTTCCACACTGATTCCAATCATCACAAAATCAATCAACAAGTAAGAAAATGAAGAGAAGAAATCAAGAGACATGAATAGAGAAAACTGCATTCGAGCTTCAATCTTGCCCCAACAAGAACAATTCAATTTTGATTACAACATCGAAATTCCTCTAATACAAATAAAAATATGCTCTTAAAACTATTCTAAGATTTTATTAAAAATCAGCCTCTAAGCTAAACTGAAAAAAATGGGTAGGTTTTTAGAGTGGTATAAACCTCATGAGAGATTTTTTTCTCTCATCCTCGTTTTGTTCTCAAAATCTAAAAATAGTATTTATAGTCCTCGGGTGAAAATGGACTTGAAAACATACCAAAATATCCATTTTCGAGCTTTTTGGGTTTTTTTCCAGCATTTGAGTCGTGACATTAGCATTGAGTTTCGTGATATCGCCAGAGTCACTATACATCACATTTTTTAGTCGACAACATTGTACCATGGCCTTGCATCAAGGCTTTGTCAGCCGCATTTTTTAAGTTATCGCGACATTCGCAATTTGAGCTATGCATATCAGCATTTTGATTTGTTGTTTGCTGGTCGCTGGCGCTTTTTTGCTTTGTCGCAACATTTTTTTTGCTCACCAGCAAGTTTTTCTTCTTTAACTTGTCAGGGCCATAACTTCTTCCTTTTAGCTCGGATTTGGGCGTGTGAGGACTCGTTGGAAAGCTCTTTGAATGAAGAATGCAACCATGGGGTAATTTGAACCATTTGATGTTCCATAGTCCATAGAAAAATTCATCTTCCAAGTGGCATGCTGTGAGACACCAAGTTGACTCTTCTTTTGGAAATATATTGCCCATTTCTTGCCAAATCACTTGCTTTCATCAAGAATCCTACAAAACCAAGTTTAGAGGAAATTTTATGAGTTTTACATGAATATGGATATAAAATGCTCAAAATAGCATGTGAAATGAACTCAAAACATAGATGAGTTTTACACTCATCAAACACCCTCAAACTTAAAGTTTTGCTTGTCCTCAAGTAAAGAAAAGAAAGAAGTTGCTTGTCCCCAAGCAAGGGAAGAGAAGAGTTCATTTCACCCTTTTCATTTAACCAAAACTGAGTAATCAAGCTTGTCAAGGGGTATGTGATATGCGTCTCCATAATTACCCTTACCAAGAATATGGAGAATATGATCAAGATTTATTTATTTTAATAGTGAATTAATCTCATAATAGAAAATTTTAATTACGGTTCTCATCAGGTCTCGTGTGTGGTCTTCCCCTATCCAATCAATTTGCAAGCTAGATGAGTTTATGAGAATTGAGATAAGTACGCAGATCTCCTAAGATAATATATTTAGATTTCATAGGCTTGTTGTTCTTATCACTCTCCACTAATGTAAGCACACACAACTCTCAAGATCAAGTAGGTATTTATAAGCTTTTTAAATAAGTACTGCAAGGGGTAGCTGAAAGTAGTCATTTTAGGCTAAAACTTAACCCAAACATATATATTTTTTGCATTGACATCTCTACCCATCCCGATTCTTACCATCACACAGTTGACACCGCTACACCCTAAAATCTATTTAGCATCATTCCTACTCCTCATATCACCTTATGCACAAGTTCTTACATTCTTTCGTAAACACCACAGTCTTTTCTTCAAGACAAGGTTATTAGATTGGTGCTATGTCAAATCCCTTAAGCTTTCTACCAACCCTTAGAGAGCTTTAAATCGCAGTTCCTGTGGATTGAATGGCTGGCCTTTAGTGGTACCAAGTGTCGAGATACTTTTAGGATTTACTTACTCTAGTGAAGGAAGGCTACGAGGCTACACTCACTCCTCCTTGACTTTTTATTCTATTTTTGCTTCTTTTACACTTGAGATTTTTCTTTTTTCCTTTTTTCCTTTGCTCCTTTATTTTTACCAACCTATTTTGATTTTCAACTTAACTCATTTCAACCAATTTGGAGTTATTTTTCCATAGGAAAATAATCGCCTAAACTTCATTCTCACCTACATTTCCTCAATCATATTCAAATCCTCATGTTACGGGTGAGTTTGTCTTTACTAAGGGATATGATGTATAGGAAGGTTTTGGCTTCAAACTGGTTCTATAAATGTAATTTTGGCTCTTAAGGCTCAACATTCTGGTATTTCAGAGAATAAGTAATAAGATATTAATGTGGTTAAATGAAAGACACAATCTTTCCAAAGATGGCCTATATCATTTCTCAATTGTTGTGTTGCCTAGCATTTTTCCTCAAGCAATAATAGAACGAGTTCTAGAACCTATGGAAATCAAAGATAGATGGATTCTCATAACCCTTCTCTAACCTAAGCAAAAATTTATTTTCAAGGGTATTTAGTGACCATGTGCATAGATTTGAGAAACCAATGACTAAATAGCCTATTAGAGAGATAACCCATTAAGCTTTAAGTCCTATTATCTCTAATATTGTCCATATCTCAAGGGTTCAATTATGGTCCTCATCGACATCACCACTACCCCAAGCAAAACTCAATTAACTCAAAGAATTTTTTTATATTAATTCTATTTTTATTTTATTTTTAGGTTTTCAAAACTTTTAAAATTTTTATGGGTTTTTCACAATATAAGCTACTTACTTACACTATTCAATCAAAATTGAGTGCATGGGTAGATAAAGGACTATACAACATGAGTGCTTAATAAATCAATCAACAAGTTTACTCAACAAGCAATGATCTCAATATGTCCCAAGAATGTCAAAATTGTATGTGCAATTTATTTGAGTGTATGTATACACAAAAACTCTAACTAACAAAATAAACCAAAACTAAGATGTAAGTTGGAAAGCATCAAACAAAGTCATTATCCATAAAACCACCATAAAATTTTATCCTCAAAGTTATCATGTGCAACATGTGGGGTGTGACATGATAAACTAACCAAAATAAACACCTCAACTGGGATGAACATTGTCCTAAATGTCTAGCAATGAGCAAAAGTGAAGCACTAATGAAAAGGGCAATAGAGAGAGTTTGGGAAAAGTGAACTCCTTTCAGTCTCGGTCCTCTAATAGGAACCTTGAAGATTTTTAGACCTTGACATTTGTGTACTACCCCTTTCTACACTCTTTTTACTTTAGCCATGAATGTGGTTGTGGTATTTTCTCAAACGCCGTGCACCAACTTCCTTCACCTCTCAAATGAGTGAGTTTTGATTCTTCAAAACCTCCTTCAATACATGCAACCACTCCACAATCACGATTCACAAAAGAACTCCAAAACAAACAACAAAGCACAAAAAAAAAAATTTCCATTGTAACTCTTCTTGATGCTCTGGAATGAAGGATGGAAAGTCAGGGTTCAAGAATGGTAAACTTGTGGGTTCGTGGATGGGTTTCTAAGTTTGAGATGATGGAGATGGATTGGGAGGGATGATTTAGGATTTGAGTGGATGGGAGATGAATTTGAAAGTGGTTAGAAGTTGCAAAGGTTGGAGGGAAAGAGTATGGCCGAATAGAGTGTAAAGTAGGAAGAAGAAAAATGGATTTTAAGGAGCTCGGGAGCCTATGTTTCCATTGATCGTGGTGTCGGTCACGCTCGCACTTCCGTCAAGACTCCTTGTTATTCTTCCAACTTGTCAGATTTTATATATCACCTTCATTTTAGCTCGAAATTGATGTGTAAGGACTCATTGAAAGCTCTTCAAAGAGAATGTGCTTTACGGGCTGAGTCAACCATTCGGGCTTCTCAATCGCACACAAAAAATCATGTCCAATGTTGTCTGGGGCAGGATGATTTCTTGACTCCTTAGGTTCTCCTTGCTTGGCCTCTTGCCCATATCACTTTCTATCCTTATAACCTCTTCATGCTTATATATTCTCTCAAATTCTCCAATAGCAACCCTTAATGCTTTCTAATATTCATGCTTAAACTCCCATCTTGTCTTCAATTCCTCCTCAAGCATGATCATGAAACCTTCCAACTTTATATTTCAGTTCAATTTGGTCCATTTCATCTCTATAACTTCAAATTTGCTCAACATCTCAACTCCATCATTTTAACACTTCAAGCACTATAAGTACATCAACCACTTTCCAACTCCTTGCCTTTGCTCTTGCAAACTAGTCATGACAACATGTTGAGCTTCAAACCTACTTTATTTTGAAAACATTAACAAACAAAGTTAAAATACTGTTGAAATTTTCATCCCAACAAGAAAAAAAAGAAAAGAAAAAGAGAATGGATAGAACTTTATTACTTAGCTTGGGTTGCTTCCTAAGAAGTTCTCCATTTTTAGAGTCCAATAGACTCATTGAAAAGTACTAGTGCTTCCATTCGCCAACCATCCATCTTGACATCACTTCCTCTTTATAACCATTCAAATTTTTGCTGATGATTTCTTCCATATTTTGAAGAAGGGAAATAAACCTCAGAATCCCCCCTTTAATTGTGGCTAATGGTTCAAATCCACAATTTCTTCAAAAACAAATTCCCTTATGTGTCAGAGATGCAAGCACATTCATGAGAAATGAGGACTCTTCAAAACATGTACCCTCTCGATGGAAGTAAGCTACAAATTCAGGCACATAGGTCTCTCTTGCTCCATCAAAGATAATGGTTGGTTGAGATTGAACTTATCTTTCTCCTCACCCACAAGCAAGGTGAGCTCCCCCTTGTTGATGTTAATCCATGCTTGGCTTGAGGAAGGAAGTGGTCTTCTTAATATTTGAGAATTTGTTAGATCCCCTTCAATGCCCCAAGTCACGCAATCCATGGGGAAGGTAAATGTGTCCATCTTCACCAATATGTTTTCAATAGCCATCACTTGACTTTCTTCTTCAAATTTAAGTTTATCCACTAATAACTATTCAGTTAGGAGTGTCTTTTTCTCAATTTCTAGCTAGTTTTCACTTTCTTCCACAAGTTTCAAGATAGGAAATTCCTGCACATTGCTCAAAGGAGTATCGAGGCATTCATTGGGATTTGTCAAAGTGTTACTAGAAGGAGTCCTAAAAGTTTTCTTGGAATGCTGTATCAAGTGTCCCATTTGAGCTTCTACATTTTTCAATCTAAAGATTGTTGACCTTAAAGGTATCTAAACTGAAATTCATGTTCATGAAGACGACCATCTTCTTTGCTCTTATCCATGTAGGTAAAAATCAAGCCCCAACAGAGACAACTCTTCTTCTCTTAAATGTGGAGTTTGAACTCCCTTGATAAGGCAATACTCCTTGCTCCATAAGTGAGTCATTGTGAATTCTTTGGTCCAATTGATGAAGAAGTAAGTAAAGCTTGGCTTCTATGGAGGCAAATCTATCTTCTATTGAATGTTCCTCCATAAGTACCAACAAATAAGAAGAAAAACAAAAGAAAATAAAGTACAAAATACTAAACAAAAATTTTACTAAGAAGCAAATCACAACCAAAAAATAAAAATACAAATACAAATTGCCTAAATTAGAAAATCACCCGTTCTTCAAAATGTCATCTTCCGATGAGAGAAAGTGAACCGCGCCAATCCCAGCCAACGATGCAAAAAACTTGTTGACCAATTTTTCGACGCAGCTACCAAAGACTAACCCCGACAACGGTGCCAAAAACTTATTGACCAATTTTTCGACATGGCTACCAAAGGTTAACTAAAGTCCTCGGCAACGGTGCAAAAAACTTATTGACCAATTTTCCAACACGGCTACCAAAGACTAAACTAAGTCCCGGCAACAGTGCCAAAAACTTGTAAGGACCAAATGATGTATTATATGTGAAAAATTGGCCAAGGAAGTGAATGTGGTAAATACTCAAAAAACTGATTTTAAAAAGTAGGTGTACTAAAAAACTAAAATGAAAAGTAGTATTATCAACACTTCATCCTTCCAAGTACGATCATACAAGTAATGAAGTGGACTCCTGGGTTTCCGATATCGTACTCCATGAGGATCGGAGGTTCTCTCTAATTGGAATTCTGGCATCCCGACATTACAAGGGCTCTTCATTATTTAGGCAACCAAATGTGATGTGAATGAATCACTAATTTAATAAAAAACTAATTTAAACTAATCCTAATTCTAAAATCTATCAAGCAAACAAATCAATAAAATATAAAATGTATGAAGAGAGGCACTAGGATGGTGATAATCATTTAACAATCAATTTGCATTTCCTCGAGCGGCAACATTCGAGTCGAATGGCCGATTTGTCCAAGAGCATTGTAGTATAGCTTGGATTCCTCCACACACTATACATTTCACTAATTAGAGAATCACATTCCTTCCAAATACATGGATCTAATCAATTACTTGTAGGATATAATCCTCTTTCTAAGAATTAGGTATTTTTCCTTTCCAGTACTTCACACCCTTTTCTTAAGACTCGAAGAATGTCATTTCATAGATGTGGATAATACAAGCCTTCTCCAATGTGGTATCTCAAATTCATCAAATCTAATAAAGTTCTCTCTCTCCTTCATTAGACTTATGCTAACACGGAACAAGGTCATTTTATCGTATCGAGGGCGCACTCTAAACATTAAACCGACATCATCTAATTAATCCTCACAATCATAAGTAAATTAATGACTTATCAAAGTAATATTCGTAGTTCATTACTGATAATATTAGTGTAACATACCCCAAGTAACTTCTCCATACTCTCAAGAATCTCCATCTCTGTGTCACTCAGAGGGCCTCTTGGAAATCAGAGCAAGATACAACCCTTTTCTAGGTACAAGCTACTAATATTAAGAACAACTCATTATATGAACAGTACCAATTATAGAAAACTAGTCTTCAAACCCACAAAATAACCGAAAATCTGCAAATTTAAATGTTCAACAATTAATCCCCACCCCTAGAGGGTGTTTAATGTTCCATTACTCGATTCCAATCATTCACCAATCAAGCAACAAGTAAGAAAATGATGAAAGAAACAGACAATGAGTGAGAGAAAATCAAGATTCAGAGTCGAACTGCCTCAACAAGAATAAATTGAATCTCACTTCGGAGTAAATCCAACAACAACTCCGACGATAAAGAGAATTCTCCACTATCTCAAAGGTACAACAAACTTTGGGCTTATATCGTTCTATTTTCTTCGATGATTACAAGCTTGTTGGAAACATCGATAGTGATTGAGCAAGAGGATGTGTGGATGATCACAAAGTACTACACTGCTTTGTATTCTAGCACTGAGACATCGTTTCACTGGGATATCAAAGAAGCAATCGATTGTCACTCTTTCACAGTGAAATATATGAAGCTCGCTACTTCATGCAGCTCGCTTATCGTTCGGCTCCTAAATTTATTAAAGGAGCTAGGGTTTGTGATTGAAAGCCCAAAGTGCACTCTCAACCCTATACAGACAGTTTTCAGTGCTTTTTGTGCACTAATCATGTCACACGCCAATTGAAGTGTTCCAAGCCTTCTGGGTGATCACTTATGCCGTTGTGAGGTTATTTTTGGCCGCTTTTATGGTGTTTTTGCACTTCTGGGAGTTCAATATCGAGATGTATGACGAATCATAGTTTGAACTCAAGTGTCACCATCAACCAGCCTACCGAATCACTTGAAAACTCGAAGGCAAAGGAAGAAAAATTGATGCAAAGCTGAAGACTCGGATGAAATGCAAGTGGGAGATCAACAAAGCCTGAATTGCTAGAGTCGCTTAAAATTTTCGCTAGGGACGGCAATTTATGAACCTTAGCGAAAATTTTTTCGCAAAACCCAGCTTAAATCGCCAATTTTCGCTAGACCAAACCAGCATAGTAATCGTTCCTAGCGAAATTTTGTATTTTCGCTACTCACTAAAATTTCGCTTAAGTTAATAAATTACCAGGTTTTTTAGCGAAATTTCCAAGTTGCTTATGCCCTCGTGGATTTCGCTACCTAGCTAAATTCTTCTCACTTAGCTAAATTTTCTTCGCCATGCTTTTGTATTTAATGTTGGAACCGACTTCCAAATTTGGTGTATTACCTCTCAGCCCTTAATCCAGCTAAATCTCTGTAGGTTTTCTATTTTCTATGTATCGAGGTGGCCTCATAAACCCCTCTCTTTGTAATAAATATAGAGAATTTTGGGAAGCAACATTTAGCGTGGGGAGAGTAAGAATTGTGAAGTTTTTGTAAATAAAGTCTCGGGATTTTTAATTAGTGGTTTTGCTTTTCTCTCTTCTCTCCTCTTTCTTCATTTCAAGTCAAGCAACACCCTCTGAGGATGACAACTCAAGAGATGCTCGCTGCTTCCTTTCTTTGAAGAGGAAGGAAGCTAGTCATGGGCAAGGGGCATATGCATGTCGCCCTCTTGTATTAAAGCCATAGGTATCAGGTTTATGACCCCATCTTCTCAAATTAGTGGTCAATAGCATCAATGTTATCGATTCGCCAATACTTCCATGCTTGTGGATACAAAGGTATACTTAATGCTGTATGCACTGTGGTCTAGATGGTCTCTTACGAGCTCTTAAATGATATTTAAAATGTTAGGTTTCAAATAGTAGCCAAATATTAGATGTACGTTACCCGTAAGGACTCAAATAGGAGGCATTTCAAGGGTGAGGTTTGCTAGTTAAACATAGATCCCAAGTATGCCTCGACTATAGGCTGCATGTCATAACACGAGGATAAACCCGAGGACACTTGTTTGCCCTAACTTACCAAGTTAGTGACCTAAATCTTCAAAGTTAACTTTTCACACTTCATTTTCGCTTACAATTTCTCGCCAACCTACTTCCACTGCTTTTTTTTAAACAAACCAAAGAGTCCAAATAGAAAGCCTTACCTTCTGCACTTATGCAAATCATTTTAGGATGTGAAAACCCATCCCTGTTCGACTTTCTAGACCACTATACTACAAGAGTTTTGACTACTACAAAGAGTAGGAACTTAGGTGTATATAAATTTTGTTTGATTTTAGCTCAAATTTTACCGTGGCACGAATCAAATGGCGCCGCAAGTCAGGATGGTGGTGCCAAACTACTAATGGTAAGTCAAGTGTACTGTGATCAACATCACAAGTGAAGGTAACTTTACCCTCACTCACTTGCAAGAATCGCGCCATGACTTAGCAAGAATTGCACCGTTTCGCCAACCGGCTTAGTTTTAATTTTTGTTGGTTAATTTTAATCTTTTTTAAGTAAGATAGTCGGGTTCTCTTTGTCAGTTCTATAATTTCAGAATGTGTTTATGCACAAAGGGGGATGTAGGCACATCGGGTGTATCGTGATAGAATTAGTACACAACCTCGACCTACCAAGGAAGCCATGGTACATACCGATACCACGGATCCCATACCCGAGGAACAACAGAGTCAAACCAGAACCCATGAATCCAAAATGCTTATGAATCCATGAGGGATCACATCCACCCTCCTAGAGTTAGTGCCCCATCTCGTATCATTCCTCCCGCCTCGAAGATGTAGCAAGGAGGCCTTATTTATACCCCTACTCCTCACATATCATGGTATGGAAAATGAAAATCCATACACTCATTAGTGGATTTTGATGAGTCCCCACTACCTTCAAGGAAGGTATGATGGATATGGATTTGCCGGTCTAGCATTTCCACAATTCAAAGGACAAGGCCAAGATTTGGTTAAACCACCGAGGCCTAGGAACTATTAGAAATCAATGAAATAAGCAGTGCACTTCAAGAAGTTCTTCTGCTCATAAGACTAATAATTTGAAGAGACAAATTTACACCTTGCAAATTTCATGATGGTGAGAGATTTTACCAAAGGTTGGGAGAGATTTATGGAAACCATCAAAGGCTCGTCCACATCATGGGTTTGACACTTGATGTCAGGAACCACTTCTATGGTGGTATGTCTCCCCGCCAGGCTTGGAAACCATGTGTGGAGGAGACTTTACGCATCCGGACGGCCATGGATTTTAAATTACGTGGTCAAACTTCTAAGGGTCAGATGACGCAACCCTAGAGAATCGACATGAGACCACCGGGCCAACCAAAAGGGATATGCACCGGCCGCACGAAGAAATGAGAGCTGGGATTTCAACCCTACTAGGAAGGTAGAGGAAGCCAAGGCAAACATCTCCAAGAGGTGCATGCAAAGGATCGGTAATCTTACATGGGCCCACTCTTGCACCAATTTAATCCATCAGACACCCAAGAGCTGTTCTATGGCCCCCCGCAAAGGAAGGATTTGATGTCGAATGTGCAAACACTCGTAGGACAACATGTTTCACAACAATCCAATGCTCCATATGGTAAATACATACACCACCTGAGGAATCACCCTTAACCTCGCATGGAGACCTAACACCCGCTTATGTAATCACCCTGTGTGCCAAACCCGCTGTCTCCCTCACAATACAAATAACCATCATCCTACTCCTCTGTGGAACAAGCCATATTGAATTTGAGTAAGGGCGGCAACTTTGTTGAGGAACAAAAGGAATCAATGTTCAATCGCACAAAGGATTGATACTGTGAGAAAGTACACTCAATAAGAGAATTGATGGGCTTCGAGAGCACCCCAACCGTAAAATTGACAACCTACAAGATTCAATCACCAAGATCAACAAGTCGTTGGGGAGGTACAAGAGAAAGGGAGGTTTCCATCACAAACACTTCCAAATCCAAAGGGAATCCATGAGGCAGATCATCCAACACCCGAATGGATGAAGTTAAGGCTATACTCACTCGAGGAGGGAAAAGAGGTTGATCAACCCATACCCAAGCCTGTTGAAGAATCCAATCAAGGAGAAGAATTGCAGTCTGAGCATATTCTCCTCAAGGAGGATTCAATGAAATACCGCATACCACCTCCATTTCCACAAGCACTTAGAGGTAAGAAGAAGGCATCTCAGCTAGCAGGCATTTTAGAGGTCTGGCGCAAGTGAAGGTTAACATACCTTACTGGACATAATCAAACAAGTGCCCGCTATGCAAAATTTTGAAAGATCTTGCACAAATCAAGAAGCGGATTAGGCATTGAGAAGAAGTTGGCATTTCACCGAACAAGTCGCGCCATAATCCAAAGTAAATACCCTGTCAAATACAAAGATCCAGGATCTCCACAATTTCACTAATATCGGGTGGGAATTGCATTGTGAGAAATCATCGCTTGATTTAGAGCCGCAGAACCTTTATGTCGTATTCATGATACAAGGGCTAGGCTTCAGGAACTTAAACCTACTAACATCACACTATCATTGGTCGATAGATCGAAAATCCCTAAGGGGATAGTTGAGGATGTCCTTTAGAAAATGCAAATTCTACTACCCAAGATTTTGTAGTGCTTCGACACCGAGCCAATTGCAAGTGAACCCAATCATGTTCCAATCATCTTAGAAGACCATTTCTGCCACAATAATGCACAATAAATTGTCACGAGTCATGCAACTAACCTTGGTAACATGACCTGAGTTAAACATCTTCCATTTGAACAACAAGCAAAATTTGTTAGAAACTCGAAAATCAAATTTCTCGAAGTGAAGTTGTTTCACTGATCGCTGTGCGTGAAAACACAAAGGTCTCAGAAATGCGCGAGTAATCAGCCATGGAGATGGTGAGATATTGGTCTTGCCATCAACATTCAACCGCAAGCCAATTGATCAATCTACAAGCCATCGCCGAGGAGCAAATAACAATCAAGCACCCAACACATCGAATCAAACAGTTATCGCAGGTCGAGGAGATCATCTTCCTGACCCTTGAGTAATGTTGAGATTTTGAACTGATTCGGTGTTTCCATAAACCGAATTGCAGTTCACAATGTTTGCTTTTTGTTTTTAATTCAGTTAATTTTAAGTACTTTTATTTATTTTTAGAAAATTTTTAACTTAGCAATTTTCATAATTAGTAATTTTGTGCTTATACTATAGTATTGTGTGTTCAATTCCACTATAGTCAGATATAATAATTTTCCTTATAATGTTTCAGATAATATTAATATTTAACCCCTAAAATTGAATTGCAGATGGTGTAATAGGGTTTGGGCCACCCGCTAAAAATAAATAAAATTCTGTGAGACTTTCTACCGCCACAAACAGTCCTATATAAACTTGTGAGGGTCAGTCCAAATTACCACTTCACATTCTTTTCCCCCCAACAACCCTAGTCCCTGCTCTAACACCGCCAACTCGGCCCCGTCGCCGACCCTTCCCCGAGCCTGGGGGCCCCTCACCACCGATCACACGGGGCCGGAGTTTGCGGCTCCCCGGGCACGACCGAGTCAGTGACTGTGAGCGCTCCAAGCCCTCATTTCGTCGCAGCTACTCGCACCTCCGGCCCGAGCCCCGACCGAGCTCTCCACCACGCGCGCACGAGCCCCGACCGCTCATCGGGCCCCAGCCGAGCCACCCTATCGAGCCTCTGAGCCTCCACCGCGGCACAGCACGTCGTTCCTCGGCTCGGGGCCTGTGCCCTCGCCTGGGGCATCTGGTCTTTCCCCGAGCCCTTATTTGCCGCCCTGTGGGCCGATTCAAATTTCAGAGCAAGTGAGCCCCGGGGTTCATCCCCGCTATTTTCTGGGGAGGCCTCGGGCCTTTTCCTGAGCTCCCCGCTCAGTTCTACGTTGCATCACCATTTTCTCGTGAGTCGAGCTTTCTTCCTGAGTTTTATCTATATTTCGCATGGTTCAGACCGGGTGGGTCCCGTGGTTCGGGCCGCGGTGAGATTCAAGACACCCGAGAGAGGCCCCACCCGGCCCGCCTCCAAGACACACGGGCCCCCGAGGTCAGACCCGACGAGCCCCGTGGATTTCTGACGCGATCGCACACCTACTGGACCCCGTGCCCCATCACTAAGATCAGAGGGAGAGTCTCTGGAGGCCCAGCTCCTCCGAAGCGCCCGCGACACGGGGCCCAGCGAAGTCAACATCCCTGGCCGCAGCCACCAACACATCCGCCGCGGAGGCGACCCCCATCACCCTCGCTGTCGCCCCCGCCCCGAGGATTCGACTCCGCCATTGTTCGTAGGGGAACCCCATTCCCGGAATGTCTCGACTCCATCGTTGCACTGCTCCATCGAGTCGCATTCACGACGCCCTCAAGACCGAGTGTCGATCCTGGGATGACCGAGTCTATGAGGCTGGATCGAGGAGCATTCACTATTACCTTATGACTCCGAGGCAAAGATTACCACCCACGATGGTGTCATAGCTTACCACTGATGACGCCTAGAGGATCACCTAGTCCGCGTGAGTTTCGGCCGCATTGATGATCGCCAAGTACTCGTAGCGCCGATATTTCGTTACTACCTCGCGTGTACCGCCGGCCAATGCAGTAGGGTTACGTAGATCGGGGCCCACCCGCCCATCACGAGATGGTTCGAAAGACTGCCATACCACTACTGACCAAGATTTTACAAGAGCAGCCTCCGGAGGCCATTAAGCAACACCGCTCAGACGGCTTGGCTCTCCGCTCTCAAGATTATGTACAGAGGAGGGGACATCTGAAAGGCCACTGATCTCTGATTTCAACAAACTCCAGCCTGCGATAATTCTCTGCCAGGCTTGAGAGAAGGTCCATCTAAGACTCGGTACGAGCAGAGAGCATTCCACTCATCATGCCTAGACTCCTGCGCTGTTCTCGAAAGCATATGGGATTCCTGCAGGGAGCCCAGATTGAGATGAGGGGTCTGATGCCCCCTGTCATGTCAAGGAGCGGTGATGACTATGCCCAGATATCTTTCCACTTACGAATTACGTGACCAGGAGTGAGGTACTGTAGTCAGGAGGCCGAGGACCACCATACGATGCTATACCTGCCCCGAGCTCCGAGATGCAGTCCTGGGCTCCACGATATCACCTTCATCCCTCCTCCACAGACCACACTGCAGCCCCGCAGCATACACCCTGGCCATCCTATTCAAAGACACCACCTACTGAGTACGCCATGCCACCGAGAGAGATACTGTACGGATGCATCCGCTCATTAGCATCTACGCATGTACCCCCAGATCGAGGGGTCGGGCCCAAAGTGGGCTTACCCAGTGCTGACATAGATTATGACGCATCTGGGTCTTCCTCGTGTCCCTGATCAGAGAGAGGACCCCACCACAGCCGCTTCTTCGATGTTCTCGTCGCAGCAAAGCAGCTGAGCTTTCAAGTCGCCACCACCACCACCACAAAGAGCAGGTGGTTAGGTTTCTTTTACATTTTTATAGTTATCACTTTATCAAATCAGCCACCTGATTTTGATTAGGATTTTGTATTAAATTATGTAGGTGCGATACTTTTGTATGTTTAGCTTGATATTCATGTATTAGCCATTTTAGTTCATATCATCAAAAGTTTATTCACTTATATATATAAGCCTTCGTGATATCATGTTTAGTATTTCCACTGTGTGTAACAGCTTTCTTTTCACCTGAATAATTGAATTGCTACACCGAATTGAATTGTTTTTGTTGGAAAATTAACCACTCAGTTGTCACCTTATGTTAGAGCAAATTCCATGCTCAATCCGCTTGTCACTATAAGATCAAGATGCCTAACTTGAAATTCCTCTCCTTTATGCCAATTCAATAGAATCGCACCTTGCATTATTTCCACACTGTGGACTTGTTAGCCTTTCGTGGTATACGGTCTTTACATGTTGGCAACCCAGAGTTAGGTTTAGAAATGACCCATACTTGAAGACCACTGTCGGCTCTTCCAAAAAGGAAAGTACATGAAAAGAAAAGTAAAAGGCAAGAAGAAAAGAAAAATACAATTAGTTTGCCTTGAAACCCAGCAGACGGTCCAGGGGTAGTTGATATAAAGCCTTGCAAAGCCCACAGTGTCCCAAGCCCACTGGCTGGAGTCATCGATTTAGTGTCTGCACGGGTGGGATGCAGAGTCTAACGATTTGTGTGCTTGATTTCAAGTCACACGAGTCCCAAGTAAGCCCGAGAGCTCAGGGTCAAGTGATCCTTTGGCTTGATGCCCTAAACCTAATTGGTTGGGGAGTCAGGACCCTCGCTACACCTGGACTTCGTGAAGCTCAATTTTTAAGCATTGCATCCCATGTTGTAGTTGAACAAAGAAAGAAGTGCGTGAACTATCCTTATCTAGATTGTTCAACATCTTGCTGCTATGTCAAGTGTTAGGTCGGGGAGGGACAATTTTGTAATTTATTGGCGTGAATCGTTATATAAAGAACCATTAGACTTAGGTGGAAATTGTTGAGAATCGATCCAAGATTGGACCTAGAATTGTTCCATGGATTTAGTTTTTTCTATATCGCTTTACAAATTGATGTCCATTTTTCAGTTCAAGCGTACTGCTTATATGTACATAAACCCATAAACTTTTGAAAATCACTAGATGCATCTCCTTTGTTTTTGCATCATATGAATCTAGCAACAAGCCGTGGTGATTAAATACCAAAAAGTGCAATTTCAACCCTATATTAGATAGAGTTTTGAGTGCTTTTGCACTAATCATGTCATTAATGCCACTGGGAAGTGTTCAAGCTCTCTTAGTATCACTTATGCCGTTTAGAGGTTATTTTTGGTCAAGTTTTTGTTGGTGCTTTCAAACAGCACTTCAGAGCTCAATATCGAGATGTATGACGAATCATGAAGTTTGAACTCAAGTGCAGCTATCAACCAGCCCACGAATCAATGAAAACTAAGGCAAAGTGAAGAAAAATTCGATGCTTGAAGCCACTGATTAAATGCAAGTGAGATCAACAAAGCCCTGAATTTTCGCTGTGAGTTGTTAAAATTTTCGCAGATCGCGAAAAATTTCCTTCGCAACCTTAGCTTAAATCACAATTGCTAGAATCGTTAGTTCACTAGGCACTGCTCCTAATAAATTTTTTAGAAATGCGCCACCACTAAATTCAAGAGTTAGCTAAATTTCGCTAGCTAGCTTAAATTTCCTTGTTACATGCCGGTGATTTCGCTTACCTAGCGAAATTTTCACTTAGCAATTTTCTCTCTCGCCTCGCCATGCTTTTCTTTTTTTTGTATTTAATGCTAACCGACTTCAATTTGGTGTATACTTTGTCCTTTAACTTAGCCAAATTTGTAGGTTTTTTGGTATTTTCATGTATCGAGGTGGCCTATATAAACCCCTCTCTTTTTGTAATAAATATAGAGTAATTTTTGAAGCAACATTTATAAAGGTGGAGAAGAATTTGTAAGTTTTTGCAACAAAGTCTCGATTTTTAATTAGGCTTTGTTTTTTCTCTCTTTCTCTCTCCTCTTTCTCTTACTTTCTGTCATTGAACACCTCCTTGAGGGATGACAACTAAGAGGATGCTGCTGCTCTCCTTTCTTTGAAGAGGAAGGAAGGCCAGGGTGGGGGCATATGCATGTTGTCCTCTTGTATTAAAAGCCAGAAAATTTTATTTTATGACCCCATCTTCTCAAATTCAGGCTGAATAGCATTGAATGTTATTGATTCGCTAATATCATGCTTGAATACAAAGTGTATTACCTAATGCTGGGGATGCACCGGTGGTTCTTTAGATGGTCTTGCGAGCTTCTTAAATGAGAGTTTCAAATTAGGTTTCAAATAAAGTACAATGTGTATGAGGTACTGGTGATCAAATAGAAGGTGATTTCAAGGTGAGGCTCATAGTTAAACATAGATCCCCATATGCCTCACTATTATGTGTCGATGTCATAACGCGAGATAAAACCCAAGGACACTTGTTTGCCCGAATCTTACCAAGTTAGTGACCTAAATCTTCTGTTAATCTTCACTACCACTTCAGCTTGAATTTTCGCTTTCAACCTACTTCCACCGTTTTTCTTTTGAAACAACTTAAAGAGTCCAACAGAAAGCCTACCTCGTGCACTTATGCAAATCATTTTGTGGATGAAACCCATCCTCGTGTTCGAATTCTCTAGACTACTATACCAAGAAGAGTTTGACTACTAGCAGAGTAGCAGGGGAACTTAGGTGTATATAAATTTTGTTGATTTTAGCTCAGCCTACTATGGCACGAATCAGTTTGCCACAAGAGGAGATGACCAAGATTTTTCGTGGACAACAAGACAACAATAGCTTTAGCTAAGAACCTAGTTTTCCATGATCGAAGTAAGCACATTGATACTCGTTATAACTCCAGATACAGGTAACATCCACTTAGGAACGATGTGCGCTGAGGCATGAAGTTCATGATCAAGTAGTTGATATCTTCATCAAGCAACTCAATCAAGAAGACTTCACTGCAAGTTTAAGAAGTTTATATTTAGAAATAAAAATCAAGTTTATGAGGTTGTTGAAAATATAAACTTGATTTTGGATTTTAGGTCTTATTTGAAATGATTTTGGTTATTAATTAAGTTTCTGATTAGTAGCACTAAATACAAAAGCTTCCAAATTGTTAGAGAGCATATTAGTCCAACTTGTAGTTTGTTTAGATATTTGCATATGTTCTTTAGAATGAGGTGGTGGATTGGAATTTTGTAGAGAATTCTAAAGAGTCATTTGTAACCACTAGATTAGATTTGTGTTGGCACAATCTCAACCAATAGTTGAAGGAAGTGTTACTAGTATAATAATGGTTGACTTCAGCTCAGACGTTTAAAATGCTAGCTTCCTCTCAAAAATACACTAGCCCCCTTCCTCTCCACCATCTAGCGTCCTCACATTCTGAGTTTCTCCATCTTCCATTTTCCTTCCAACAAAGTCCTAAAGAGGTTAGGAAGAAATGTAATATAATGCTTGAATTTTACCACCGTTGTTAATGCACCTGCTTATCCCTCTAAGATTTGGTGTCCATGAAAATCCTAATGCCTTACATATATATTGTCTCATTTTATATAAGATGACATAAAATTGAACTTAAATTAATTCATATATTCTAATTCTTATGGTTCAAACTACGAAAGAAAAAGCAAATAGCCTTCATATGCAAATTAAACAAGGAAGAAGAAATTTAACACCATAGTCACGGGTAATGCAGGCCAGCATTATCTCATCACACAAAGGGCACAAACAAAGATATATGATAAACATGAAACCCTAGAGATCGACTTTAGTTTATTGTAGAATTTTCCTGACGTATCGAGAAGATCAAGATACAATGGAAACCGAGTCATAAAAGAAAATGCAATGGATGTGCAGGTTACCGTGATATACCGAAATGCAATATGCTCTCACTTGCTCAAGGATAAGAGTGTACGTTTGACAAAACGAAATCAAAGATGGACTATATGGAAATGAAGAGAGCCACACTTGTAAGTTTATTAGGCAATTCTTGTGAAAATCTTTCGATGCCTGATGTGACACTACAGTGAAAGTGAGTTTATTAGTCATCGACCCAACCAAAAGTGCAAGACTCATGCAAATCATGATATAGATGCGAAGAAAATGGGCTGCAACTAGGCGTGGCTATAGGTATAACTAAAAGTTATAGTTATACTTTAGTCTTCGCCCTCTACTGCGTGGTTCGCCTATGACGGAGGCATTTTCCTCGGCCTCAACTAAAAGAGATGATTATGAATGGGGTTATTTGTTAGCCGCAACTAAAAAGATGTCTAGATGGGGCTATTTTCAACCGCGAACTAAAAAGGTGACTATGGATGGGACATTTAGCATACAACTAAAAAAATGGTTTATCAACTGCCGCTATGTATTAGGGCATTTTTTGGTCGTAAACTAAAAGGTGATAGCCTGACGGGGCTATTTTTCAGTCATGAACTAGTGGCAGGCTGCGATAGCATTTTGTCGCAACTAAAAGGGTGGTTTGGATGTACTATTTTCTAGCAGAACTAAAAAGGTGGCTAGCTGACGGGGTGCCGTCAGAACTAAAAGGCTATGGACGGGTTATTTTCACTGCAACTAAGAGGCTATGGATGGGGATTTTTCATGGGTGAACGAAGATGATCAAACTAAAAGGGTGGCTATGGATGAGACAATTCTGATAGAATTCAAAAAGGACGTGCTATAGATAAGATTTATGGTCAGCAACTAAAATGATGACTATGGATGAGAACTTTTGGGTCAAGAATTAAAGAGTTATTCACATGACATCGTTCTCGACCACAGAATCTTATAGGATATTTGACTACGAAAAACATATTGATTTATTTAGAGAACGCCTGTTTTATTTTAAAATTAATTTAAGTCGAGATAGCATTGAAACAAAGTATTCAACCAAAATATCCATTTACAAATATCCAAAAACTACATCAACAAAAATGAATAGCATTGAAAACAAAGTATTCAAGCTCTTGGCAATGTATCATTGTTTTAGCTCAAGAGCTGGTTATGACTTAAGTTAATACGAAGAGGCGAATTAATAATTCAAATAAGCACCAACAAGAAGAGATCTAATGCATCCACGATGACCAACGTTAGCAGAGGAAACCAAAATCGCCCAATCTTTTCTTCCGAACTGCAGATAATGTCAAACCAAAACCGATTTAGAGTATTGTGTGCAACATTCTCCTAATAAGAACATCATAATATCTGACAAGACACAAGGAAAATCAACTTCCAAAGACCAGATACAAGACTAAACCAAAAACTCTAAAATCTAATAGATGATAGTCAAATTTCCAGAATATACTGGGAAAGCATCAAACATCACCAAAGAGCATAACAATAACAATAAGAATAAAATATTTTTGGAGAATGAGTATTTATGTGCAATCTAAAACACTTGCACTATGCAAGATCAAATTTTTATGCAAAGAGACAAACTACAACCTCTCTCGTATAAAAGAAGCCAACGACGGAGGTTAACAAGTCCCAAAGAATGGCATTTATGAAGTTGCTCCCGTTTCTCGGGAAGTTCCCACAATCTATGCCGCAAGAAGAGCCGTGCAAGCACACTTGATTCAGATTTTATTTTATTTCTTTATTCACTTCATACTTCATGAATCACTAAAATAGATTCATGCTATAAGTCATTGATGTCATGTGTAGGCGCTCGAACTTTGCGGAGGAAGCTCTTTCCAATCTTATCCAAAGCTTAACTAATATCGAGGTACGATATATTGATCAATGGCTCATTTGAAGAAGTCTTTTCGATGAGGTGTTACATGTGAGGTAATTACAAGTCATTTAGAACATGTTTATTATTTATGAGAATAATCAATTTTCCAGATTGCATATTTAGCTGTACCTGCTATGTATATTGTTAGTCGGTAGTTAAAATTGCAGTATCTCAGGTCTTCCCATAGAAGATGCCTATAAGACAAGCAGAGGCACTCCCTCCAATCACATCATCAGCTAAATTCCAAATCATCTAACTTAGGTCATCAAGGCACCAAGTTTGAATATGCACCTAAAAAGTAATGGACAACCACAGTTAATCTCATCAACTCGTTTTCACCATGCCCATTAAGGTTCTCATCCTATCGATGGTTATCTACGCAAAGCAATTACTAGGTTTATTTTACACCATACATTGCCAAAAGACACCAATTGTCATGATAGAAAGATTGTACTCAAGTTTCTTAAATGTGCTAATTCCTCGCTGATAACCCAATCGCTCTTAAATCTCATCACATGGTCTATAATTAAAAGTGTTGAATAATATTGAACCTGCTCGTATGTGTGCAAATAGGATGAGAATGGTGATCAACTATTATTTCACTGTGCATACCGGTAATAAGTATTAATCCTACCATTATACAGAAGGTTATCTAGCAAGTGGTGGTGGGTGTTTCAGAAGGATAGAAACAGAAAAGAGAACCTATTGTGCTTACCTTGGAGTTTACGGAAGGAAAGCAACAGAAGAATCCATGAGGAGTGAAGTCGCCAAATGGATGCCATCGAAGTCATACAATGAATCATGAAATTGTAATGCATACGACATTTTTCCTAGATTCTACGATAATGATGGAACTAATCGGGGGACTTTACAGCCTCAATTTTGTTCTCTCAAGCCTCGTTTAGCTGCTGCTTGAAGCTGGGGCTTAATCTTGTTATAGGTCAGGCATGAACTCGGTTGTTTCAACTCTAGCATTTTAATTCTATGTCAGATTTTAACTATGCAGTTAAGCAAGTCATTCATTATCTCAGACAACTACTATATTAAGTCGTACTTTATGTCATCAAAATCAGATTTTGTCTACCGTACTAACAGTAATCTCTTTATCATCGCAGTTTCAATGCCATCGTAATGATGGAATTGAGACAAAATCATGCAAAAAGATAATCACACAAGGCATCCAAATAAGCAACAGACAGAGAAAATACAAAAAAAAAACAAAGACAAGTAGACAAGTACCGAGCCAACTTTACCTCTAGTTGCATAATTTCACAAAACCAAGTCGAGATATATGGATGGTTTAGAGCTCTAACAAGAACTTCCATTCCCTTCAAACGGATCTGAATTTTCGATGCAGATGATACCAAGAGTTTCAGCCTCCACCGCTTGTGGATTCGGTTTTAATGCCAAGTGTAGGTCCCAAGATGCATTCAAGAAATGGGCTGAAAAGAAGCTATCAATTCATCTAGTTTTTGCCACCATAAATTCTCATACAAATTAAATGCGAAGAGTAATATATAGTTATATCAAAAACATATGTGCAATTTCTTTTATCAGTAATAAAATCTAAGGTGAAGGGTCCTTTCCAAACTTTAAGAACCTGGCCAACAAGAGAAGAAAAACCATTTCCAACATAATATCAGAGATAAATATGCAGTGTATCCAATCAGAGGTACATCTCAAGGTATGATTAATCAATGTACAGAGATGCATACAATACGTAATATGAAGTTCGACTGATCACTAACACTTATTAACTTAATGACATCTACAGATGTTAACACAACATAGTTTAGTTTCACTATTTTCTCAACTGCTCTAGTTCGTAAGATATTGCAAGCTTAAAATCCTAACAACTCGTTAGATACCATACCGAAAGCATGGAACAGCTCTTACAAAGATACCAAGTATAAGTGACTAGCTCTAAGAAGACTATATCTCATGTTCTCGCATAAAACAAGAGTATCGATGGGGGAATCTCAATATACCAAATTTCAAACATTCCATCCAAAATTTGAGGAAAATAAGAAAATAAACTATGATAAAATATGAGAAGAAATGAAGAAATATTAATCATTCATACAATAAGAGATATTCATCCTCAAGGAAAATCTCAACCAACCTCTAGAATTCCACCGATCTTACAACACGCAGCTCCCGATCTTCCAGTATCTTCATCGAAAATTCGAAATACAACAAATGGGGCTCATCTAGCAGAACGTGTACGTCCGTTTCGACCAGGCCGAGAAACATCCAAAGGCAGCAAGAGCTTTCTCCGTGCACCCGCAGCTAGGGCTTGCGCACTGATCCATCAATTGAACTTCGCTGTAATTGCAATCTCCTTGGAAATGCAATAAAAGATCCATTTTGTGTCTGCATTTCATCAAGAAACTATCGATTTATATATGAAAAAGCATAAGATCAACTTATCGAATCCGTAGAAAGCTCACTGTATTTTCCTTGATGCAATGAACCGTAAATCAAACCGAATCTACAGTATTACGAAACTCTTAAACGCCAATTAATGCAAAGGATCAAATCACTAATAGGATTAAAAATCCCCGTGGGCGATTCTAAGCAGATCGGTATATGGGACCAGGAGCCTGAGTAGGAGCGCGATCCGTGATGGTGAGCAATTATAAGGAATTAGAAATTATCTTTAATTTTCTATTTCTTAAGCAGAAGATGAAAAACTAAACCCTTCAGGGAGATTGGGAAAGCAAGAGAATTAGAAGAAAAAAATTGAATCAATGAGCAGAAGAACAATGATTGAGGATTTGCAAATGGTGGAAGAAAATTAGTCTCGAAGATGAGGGTTCATGGAGAACGTGGAACAACCGTCAGAGCAATTAATCAAAGACATCGGTGAAGTCCACGTGGCTTCAGTGAAGTATTTGTAGCTGCATTTTGGAAGATATGGCTCCATATAAGGTTGTATATAGAGCGGTCCATTATTAGTTGCAAGTACCGGTGTTCCACAAAGCCATGCTTAATCAATTTCCTCGTATGTTATAGATTTGAATGAACTAATTTTTTACTCATACAATAAATAGACTCGCTGCCATACATCCTGGTGGTCATGGATTTTTTCGACGAAACCAAAAATTGTGTCTCCATATCTCTATTTTTCTTGTAGTGAGGATAACTGTGAACATGATGAGGGAAGTCACCTAAGAGCAAAGAGCAACAGGATAATTATAAAACTCGTAAATCTCCTATCATGTCTAAGAACCGTAGGCCAAAGAATATCAAACTGGTCGGTACATCGGGAGTGCTGGAAGTAAAGGCCACAGACAAGGTGGCAACAAATAGATCTAACTCGGGAGGTGCTGTTTAGCCATTTTCCTCCTCCTTTTGTGCACAAGGTTACCATGATTTTAGAAGATCTCCGGGAGTCTTATTATGATTGTCAAGTTAGAAAGAAATGGTGCGGGCATCGATTTCTTCACATACCGCATACAAAATAGAGTCTGCTACTGCCTGTGCTGATACCCACAGCATGCTCAAACACAATTAAAACTGAAAATGGAAAAGAAGCTAACCAGGCCGATCCTTGTATCTACTTAATCTCCCATTGCATTTGCAAAGGCGCTTAGGAATACAAGGTAGGGTACATGCCTCAACACTGCAGCAAAGACACGCACTATTCCCTATTGATTCATTGTTAATTTTGAATTATGAATTTGCCCTCCTTTCGGCGAAATTCCTCTTCCCCAAGCAAAAACTCACATACATCAGGCTGCCTATTCTCCAACGCTAAAAGCACTGCATTCTTTTCTGAGTCTCTTTCATGAATGCCACGCATTGCGAAAATAGACTGCCATTTTCTCAACCATTTCCTTCACACCATTCTTTACAGTGGTAATCAGTATCGCAGCACCACTTTCCACAGTTCTAAGAGCAATAAACGCATTAAGGTTAATTAAAACATTCTGTACACATTTCATAGTTTGTCAGTGGTGGAAGTGCAAATATGGTGAAATGTAACTGACCTAACTGAACGGGAAAGAGGGAATACCACTTTCTTGTGCCTTGCTTCATTCCCTGACGAATCCTGTCTCAGATGCAGTGATCTCTTTATTTCTGTCTTTTTTAATCTCAAGTTTTGCTAGTATCTGAAAGGAGTTCATGGGAATTAGGCCTTATTTCTTCATGTTTACTGTATCTTGGATGGCAGGGGCTTCATTCCAGTCCAATCATACTGCTACATTGAAGCACTTATAGTTCATCCATGATCTGACACGACTGTGTGTTCTCTTCTTGTCTCTTTATTTTCAATTACATTTATTCTAGACAAACACAGATAAAAAAAGCCAAAGCATTTCACCAGTACTGTTTTTGAATCTATGAAAAAGGAATTGAGATGGTTTATAGAAGATAATACCCAATCCTACAGACAACTGTTAGTGCTTTAGTTGCAAGCCTAAAGAACTCATATAGATAATGTCATAATTTGCAGGCAAAAGTCAGATACTGTCGAGCTTCCATTTTTGACTGGGTGACCTAAATATATATGTAAAGAAAAGGGATTAAAATTCAAATGTTTGATGATCTGGTACAACAAATATGTCAGATAGAAGTTCATTCTCCTTGGAAGCTACTTGAAGGACAAAATAGTAATAAGAAAATAAAGGGTTGATTCAACAGTCACTTATATTTTCTTTTCTGGGGATTTCGAATCTAATAAATTCATCTCTTCTTCTAACAGCATTGAAACTGTAGCCAGCATATATTAAATGATTAGGCATAAGAGTTGATTTTGTAACTGTAAAATACTGATCGGTAGAATAAACTTTTCACACAAAGTAAGGCACAAAATGAAATTGGGAGACAACAAACTATTGGAAAGAATTTTGAGGATTTAGAAGGTAAACAGGGGTTTTTCTTTTTTTTTTTAGAAACATAGGAGTTGATTTGATCTCATAAACATTTTGACCTCCTCGCTAAATCTTCTGACACAAAATAAGTGTAATTTGAAGCTAGTGGAATATTTTTTCTCCTCTACCATGTCTCATACCTGGCATTTTAATTATTCTTCAGAACTCATACAAGTTCCTATAGTTGTCTGATACTGGGTTTCTTTTTTTGTCATCAGGAAATCTTGCAGAACGGTTGTAGCCCCTCGCTTCTCCGTAGCTTCCTCCACACCAGACCTTCAAGTTAAATAACAATACGAATAAACAATTTGTTAAAGATAAGTTCATAATTCAGATTAGCCCACTAATTCTATGCAGCAGCAGAATCCTCAGGTCGGATTGAAAGAGATTCACTCAGCCAAAATTCAGCCCTCATTATTTGAACTTTATTGTCTCTTACATTGATAATGATATTGTTGATCCAGCTGAGGTGAGTACCACTTGAATGCAGAGGGCGACCAGCCAGAAATGCAGTGGAGTAAACCTTCTCATCAACATAATTAACAAAAATTTATACAGATGTATTATTTGGAATGCTAATCTGCCAAGAAACTACAAAGAATTAAAAGGAGTATAAAATCATAGTGCAAGTAACAATATAAAGCATATGGTAAACTAATATGACAGTTAATGTGAAGTGTTTATTTATGTGCTAGTTAATGAACGTGAACATTTGATATAGGATTGCATCCTCCGCTACTTAATTTAACTTCGATATATCTTACCAAAATCATAAAAAAAAATGGCACGGTGAAGAATATTTTTGCCGCCAGCCCTTCGCCATATCACCATCCCTTTTCATGCCGTCTGGATATTTCATGAAGGCAGAGGGAGTGCCGTTTGTTTCCTACCATGAAGGACAGCCGAGAAGAGGGGCGCTTCATGATCGTGGTTGCGACACCACCACTTTGATGTTTTCAAAATAAACACTTTCATATCTTACAAACATTCATTGATGCAGCCTAAACGGGAGGTGTGTTCCTTGCCTACTTACCTCCGCAGCATCAAGATCCTGTTTCCAATCATCTTAAATGAATTTTTCAACAATACTTTTCAGCCTCCGATACTGCAACATGCAATGCGCTGTTCCTGATGCAATGATCTCAAACAGAAGCCCTAGGTCGTTGCTTCTGCATATATTCAATCCCATTCCATTCTCCTTGCATGGCATATTTGAACAAGCTTTCTTTAATTTCATGCATATTGAATCCTCCATTGTAAAATGCCACACTAAGCCACACTGCCTCTCTTTACGCCATGTGGCGGCGCCTAGAACTCTAGGCCGCTTTTCCCACCGCCTCACAATTCCTCGAACACAAGGCTTACTTGGCACCTCTCCCAACTCGCATTTTATTATAGCATTAAAATACAAGATACTGGCAGCGTCTCTGCCATCTCTGGGTCCCATGCTTTTCTTTGATCCAACTCAGTAATATATATCTAACTGCTGGCACGCAGTTCTTTATATAGGACGCTCAAGGGCAATCCTCATACAATTATGACTAAGAGTCCTACTTAACTCTAGTCTTCAACCAAAGTAAGCCAAGACAATCTCTTCTCCTGCCATAAGAACTCGACCGAATGAAACTCCCATACAGCCACACACCCCACCACGAGTAGGAGTCTCCCCGCCAGAGTCTCCGTCCCGCCTAGAAGTCTTCGCCGGTAGATCCCCTCCTGCGCCCAGGAGTCCAGCCCATTTGGGGAGTCTTTCCCGCCTAGGAGAAGAGTCCTTCTAGCTTGAGGTTCACCCGCCCCAGCATCCCCATGCAACCTAGCCTGAGAACCCGTCGCACTCGACAGGCTTGCCGCCTGCTGCCTCTCGCCATAAATTGCCGGCATTCTCGCACCTCCGATTCCCAGAATGCTTCCGCGCCACGCCCAGCCCCTCTGTCGTGAGTGCCGTGGATTACCATTGTATGGTCCCACCGGATTACTACATTTCCTTCAAAAAGGCGTGCTCGCTCACGCCAGGCCTCCAGACACTTGTTTTCCCCTTCTTGCCTCGCTTCGATTTCTCAGAGGGCCATGTGGCCAAGGCGCCTTCATGCCAGCACGCACTCGTGTTATCTAGTCTGAGGGCTAACAAACCCTCCCCACTGTGAGGTATTCAACGCCCTCGTTGACTTCAACCGCGCATACTCATGATCCGATCTTCTCAAATCGCCATAACGTAGCACTCCTTTTCCCAACTTGCCTCACCGACAAGGCCCTTCCAATGAATCAAGTATCTTGGCCCACTTGTTCTTCCAGCCTCCCATCTCTCTTATCCCGTACAGACAAGCTCGCAACTTTGGCCGAACTCGACTCTAACCATAGTATGGTTCCGCTTGCTTGCACCCCATCTAGATTCAGGGATCATCGTGATAAGGTTTGAAGAAGCTTACATGGAAATGTCAGAAGTCAACCTCTCTGTAGCTTTAGTTTGTACATGCTCCTGTACGCTTCATAACTTCAAGCGGTCCATCGATGGGAATCAAACCCCTCTCAAACTCGCTTTTGCTCTCGATCTTTTCAGATCCGAGGAGTTAGCTTCAATGCAACTATCTTCCTTTCGTCAAATTCCTGCAGGTCTCCCGCTCCGTCCGCATACCTTCATACGCTACTGCTCTCTAGGCCAGTTCTCGTTTACTGCTAAATATTGCCGAGACTTTCAGAACCAGTGACGCAGCCTCTGCATCGCTACATCCAGTTACTCAAGAACTGGGCACGTCCCAGGGCGTACGCCAGAACCCGACATACTTCCCGTGCTGGCCTGACCGTGGCTGATCTCGCTGGTAGACATAGGACAACCGCGCCCCGCCCAGAAGTTCCAACCAATTTTTCCGAGAGGTTGCAATAAGGGCGCTAAATACTCTTCCAAAGACTGGGATTCACTCTCTCGTCCGACCATCGCTCCGAGGGAGTGATTCGCCAGCGAGAACTTGCATTATTACGTAATTCTAACATCTTAGCGCCTCAATCCAACCTCGTCAGGAACCGCTGATTCGACAAGATTATGTCTTCGGGGCATCCCAAAATGTTTCACAACATTGTCAATAAAGATGCCACGCCCGAAATTTGGGATGAAGACAACGTGCCAGAGAACATCTACCACCACCAAAAGCGATAAAAGCCCTCTGCCCCGAAACCCGCGATAATCCATCGATACACCTTTGCCATGGCTTCTCGGAATGGGCGGGGGCTGTAACAATCCACTTCCTTCTTTAAAACTCGGTCGCGTCAACTTGACAAACATGGCATGTCTTGACATATGCTTGCACGTCTTCCTTAAATCTTAGGCTAATGAAAAGCCCAGTACCAACTCTTGTAAAAGTTCTCCTCTCTGAATTTGACGGCCCATCTCGTCATCATGTGTCTCCTTGACTCCTGTGACGCTCGGCGCATATAACTTCCCTCCTCTGAGTAAAGCAACTCATTCTCGAGCCAGTATCACCTCGTGGTGCCATCTCTCACACCACTCTACCGGCTTTTGTCTGTTAGTCTTGTCGACTCCCGATTCTTCATTTGAAATCTGTCCTGGTAGAGCTCAGCGATCCACTTTATGTGCCACTTCCTTCTACTCAAAGCATCGGCCCACTTGGTTGTGTCGACGTGTGCACCCACCTGACATCAAAGTCGGCCAGAACTCTTGCCATCGAGCTTGCTTGGCGGGTAAACTAGCCGAGGTTGTGAAGAAGGTGTTATGACATTGTCGATCCTACTACGGGCAAGTTCCCGTAGTGGTGCTTCGAGTCTGAGAAGCGATGGATGGCCTGGTCATCTCTTTCTCATATTGTATACCTTTCCTGCATTTGCATTCAAGCTACCAACTCTCAAAGGCTCTTTGGATGCCCCTCTTGCTGTACTCCACCTAGGGCCACTATCAAGCGCATCTGTGTGCACTTCAAGCGGTAACTCCGTATCGTGCGGTCTGAAAGCGGAAGCTGCGGGGTGATGCGCGTCTTTGAGCTGCAGGCTGACTTGGCACTCTTCATCCCATTCCCTTCTCTCTTTTGAAAGGTCGGGTGAGCAACAGTATCTTGGAATAGCCCGATTATAAATCTCTTGTAATAGTAGTTTTCTAAGTAGAGGAACGTGAAGTGCTGTCACCTTGGTCGAGTGGCCCGATCTGAATTCTTTGCCACCTTACGTTACCATCCGTCCATATCACCGGACTTTGAAATCGGATGACCAAAACTTGATCACCGGTGCGGCGAGCTCACACTTCTCTTTCTTGACGCCTGCGCGGGTTCGCACCGGTCGCGTAGCACCCGACCCCACGTGATCTTGTAGAGCTTCGTCGTAGATCACTATGTCGTCTAGCATACCACCACGAATGAATCCTGGTAGCTTCTGAATAGGACATCATTCATGAGGTTACAAATGTAGCTGAGCATTAGTCAAACCAAAAGGCATAACTAAAAATTCATAACTTCCATACTGCAGCCATACATGTAGTCTTTGCCTTTGTCCTCTTCAAATGACGCACTTGCCAATATCCCGACGCAAGTCTGGGGCTGTGAAGTACTGGCCTTGCTCAATCGACGAATAGCTGTACTCAAGGTATCGGATACTTGCTCTGATCGTGACTTTATTCAGCGTCTCTGGTGAATCCACACACATCCAAGCGTCTCATCTTGCTTTTCGTAACAAAGACTATGGCTCCATACGGCCTTGAGATCGGACTGCATCTGCATCCAAAGAACTCCGCTAACTCGCTCGCAACCTCTTCTCAATCTCCGTGGAGTCATCTGATAAGGAGCTTGGGCAGGAGGTCTCGACCTTGGCACGAGCTCCATTCATGATCCGTCTCGCCTTTCCTTGGCGCTTTGGTAACTCGGAGGTATAACATCAGAAATCTCCTCAAGACGTGGCCATGGCATCCGCACTTCGACTTGCTCTGTCCTGGCTGATGCCGATCATTGCCGCGACATGTGTGCTCACCCTTCCTAAGGCCTTCTCGAGTTGAAGTGGCACAAAGTCTTCCTCGTAGGTCTCTTAGGCGGTCTCACAGTCATGCCGGGCTACAAAGCATACTGCTTTCTCATCCATGATCAATCCATTCAAGTGCGGCAACAAGGCTACCTTGGCTGTTTGGAAGAAATCGTTGCCTAAAATGAAATCAAAATCATCCAAAGGAACACTAAGGAAGTCGATCGTACCTTTCCAATCCCCCATCTGAATTGCCATGTTCTTAGCCATACCACGCGGCTCCTCAGGCTTATTATTTACTATTCAGCTCTTGGTCGGGCCATCTTTAGCTAGCTTCCAAATGAACCTGGTCGGCCTCCTTTATTGGATACAAAACTGCGGGTCGCCCCGACCGTCTACTAATGCCATACAATTTTTCGCCTCCGGGCCAAGAATCCTACATACATCGCTCCTTGTGAGTCACCCCACTCAGACGCATTCAACAACTAAAGAGGGTTGGCTCTTGTTGGGACCTCTACCCCATTATCTTCCCCATTATCAGCCATGAGTGCATTGAGCTTCTCCTTCTTTGGGCAATCCCTCGCTCGATGTGGCCCATCGCAGATAAAGCATCCCGACGGCCTGGTAGCTTGTGAGGAAGTCCCCTCTCCCCCACTTTAGCCCGCGTATCCCCGCGGGGCTCTTCCAACCCTTGCCTCCACTCGAGGTCTGCCTTTCCATCCGACTCTCCGGCTCGACTCTCACGCGCCTTCCCTTTCAGCGGGGCAGAAAGAGGTCACCAGAAATGATAGGCAAATTACCGGTTGCCATGGCTCGTGGCAAGCCCTGACACCTTGCCTCCTTAGCCTGCTTTGAGCCCATCCCTCGCATCCGACATGAAGTCGGGGGCCTTGTCTACTTCGCACACGCCCTCATGTCATGGATCAACGAGCTAAACTCTTTCACATAATCTCTGGATCGAGCCCGTCTCGCTTCAATTTCTTCTCGCAGATCTCGCCTTATCCACGTGTTCGTGGGTAAGAACCGACTCTTCGCCTCAAGATCTCCTACCCATCTTTGGTCGGCCAAATAGCAATAGCCGCTTCGCTTCCGTCCGCCACCAAAGCTTTAGCAACCTCGTGTCAAATACATAGTGGTTATTGTTACCCGTTCACCCAATTTATTCGAGAGCAAACATGAAGTATCGTCCATGTCCCAGAGAGTTCTCCAAGTCTTTTGCATTGCGCGCGCCACCAAAAGTCTTAGGCTCTGCACTGCACCTTCGCAAGAGGCGATTCGCAAAGGTCGGCAGCCCCGGTGACCACCGCCTCTTCTTGAACACTATCTCCCTGTAGATCTGATCCGTCCGAACTCCTCGATCATGGTCTCCGTGATTCGGCCATGGAATGACCCGATCCGCTCTCAACCCGCTTTCTGTCTCCATCAAGTCACACTGTGGAGTCAAGATGCGTGACTCCGCACGCCGATCCAGTCGGAAGGGTGGAGTTCGCCGCTTGTCGTGGCTTCCATTCTCAAGCCCGACACCCAGGTGCCTACCCTACTTCTATCCCCGATACTTTGCTCACAAATAGCTTCATCAACTATCCTTGCGTTGGCCATCCTTGACTCGATACCAACCGTCATACTTCTTGCCTCCGTGTGCGCCTAGGAACCCGCTAAAGCCACCCTTCTCAATGCCTCACACCCTCTCGAACACAAGGCTTACTGGCACTCTCCCCAACTCGTATTTTATTAGCTACTAAAATATACAAGACAATTTCGCAAAGGCCCTACATCCTGTGGCTCCATGCTTTCTTTGATCCAACTCTAGAAATATAAATTAACCTGCCGGGCACGCGAGTTCCTTTATATGTGATGCCCAAGGGCACCCCGATACAATTATGACTAAGAGTCCTACTCAACCTAGTCTTCAACCAGCTATTAGCCTCAAGCACAATCCTTCCCGCCTAGGACTCCCCTGACCGAACGAACTCCTAAGGGCCACGTGCCCCACGCAATCCCACCACGCAGGAGTCCTCCCCGCCTCAGAGTCCTAGTCTCCGCCCCAGAGTCTTCCCGCCGAGAGACCTTCCCCGCCTAGGGGAGAGTCCAGCCTCCCACTGGAGTCTTTTCCCGCCAGAGTAGGAGTCCTCCCGCCCTGAGTCCTGGCCTCCGCTCTAGGAGTCCTTCCCGCATAGGACTCCCATCGGGAACTTTGCTTCAGACTCGCGATTAGAAGTCACGCCCAAGGCCTTCCCGCCCATAAATCACGACATTCCCACACTCCATTCGCTATTCCCGAAGTGCCACGCCCACCCGTGAGTGCCGGTGGACAAACCCACAGCGAGTCTCAAAATTTGGACATTTGCTTGCCTTCCCTCAAAGCTGGGCTCACGCGAGCCTCTGCACACTTGTTTTCCTTCTCGTTTGCTCGATTTCCCTTTAAAGTGTGCCATGCAGTCAAGGCAACGCCCTCATGCCGCACGGACTCGTGTTATCTAGTCGATAGGGCCAATAAAGAATCCAAAGAGGGTGGTTAGATATCTACAGGAACCAGATTTGTGTCCCCGAGAGGTCTAAAGTTATTGCCTAATAAAGCTCCATATATCCGGGGTCCCTACTTGGGACAAGAACAAGCATATATACCGTAGAAGAGAAACAAATGCCATTACAACTCAACTTTCTATTCTCGTAACATCACCGTAAATTTAAAACTATTTGACCATTCTTTTTAGTACCAAGCAAAGGAAAAGCTAAGGAAAAAGAAAAGAGAAAAGAAAAGAAAAACTCCTTGAGCTTCAAGATACCTGGTCTCTGCATGCCCTAGCAAGTAGATTTAAAGCGTCATAGAGCATATTTAAAACCGTTTATTTCCTACTTTGTTGATGATTATACACTATTTTTCGGGAGCATTTGATAAAGAAAAATCTGATCTTCACCCATTATGCCTTCCTTTTGCACATGATCAAGACACAATTTATCGTCAGAGTATCAAGACACACATCGTTTATTAATTATTAAGAAAATGTTCCAAATGAACACTAAGTAGAAGTTAGGTTTTATCCCTTCAATTTCGATCTTGTATTGGGATGAAATTATGGCAAAAACTCGATCTCAATTTAGGTGGGCTTGTAAATCTCCAAGAGATATACACGTGTCGGACTACTAACCAACTCCAACCATTTCCTTCAACAACCCTCAGAGGGGCCATCATGGACTACAAGCTTGTATATTTCTACCGCCTATCCCACTCGCCTTTCATAGCATGGGCCGAATGTTTCATTTCTATCCTCATCGCTCCTTTAGATCTCGCTTTATGTTTCGCCATAGTCAGGAACTCTTTATCATAAAACTTGATCATCTCATGATTCCTATATATAAATAAATCGAGGTAGCTAGTTCAGAACACCTCATTCCACATCCGGGATCACAATGTGCGGGAGAAGCCATCCTAAAAACCATGCACATGAGTAAAAGTATACCATCCAATCATATTCTTTCTTGATACCATCTTCAAGCCGTCACTCTTAATTTTCTTCTGAGGTCTCGCAATATTCTTAAACGTCTCCCAAAAAGAGTTCTATATTTACATCAAATACAGGAGAAGCATTAAGGCCTTGTTATTGTAGAAGGGAAAAAAAAGATGCAAAAACTTTGGAGTTGATTATAAATTAATATGGGAAAGTTACTTTCTTTGTCATGTTGTAATTTAACTCTTATTACCATAAGCTTTAAGTCCCTTTAATATGCCTGAGCAACCATTTCACAGCATACCAGTGGACTCTTCCAGGTTTTGCTCACAAAACGACTCACCATGACCAATTCCATAGTCACATCCGGTCTAAGCATAAATCATAGCATACCCGACTCCATCAAGATTTGAATACGGGACAACCTTCATGTACTTAGATTCTTCTTCATAATTTACTCTTAATGATAAGTTAACTCAAATGTGCACCGTCAGAGTAGGAGCACAATTTTCTTATTGTGCATACTAAATAAATCCATAATTTTTAACATAACCATCTAAGTAATAGTTAAAAGACCACTCTTTCGTCCCTACTAATACCCATTCCTAAAAATCCTTCTTCCAAGCCCAAGTTCTTCATTTCAACTCCGAATCTGAAGCTTCGCTTTTAGCTTTAAAAATTTCATATTTATTCTCGTAAGCTATAAGCATATCAACATGTATCAACGATCAAATGAAAAGTCTTATCCTCTATTCTAGAAAAGTAAACATGGGCTTGTCATGTTTACTTACCAAACTTTGACTAAACATGAAAATATAACACCTCTTATACCACATTCTAGGATATTGTTTCAAACCATATAAGGATTTTTTTCAAAAGACATACCTTGTCATCACCCTTTGAAAACATACCCTATGGCCTACCATGTATATCTCTTCATTTAAACTACCATGTAGCAAGGCAGTTTTAACATCAAGTTGTACCAATCCAAGGTCATGAATTGGAACCATATCAAGAATTAGCCTTATGGACGTATTTGCGGAGTACCGCGCCCTGTGCCTGGGGACCACTACTCAATGGGCCTAACGTCCGCGCGGGCCCACCACGTGGCCCACCTTATGAAGCGACCTAAGACAAATTCATATTAAAATCACCAAGAACCAACCGCATCAGAGTCCTAGAACCCTTCTCGTGGACCTCGAGGTCCCCAACCCACCCATCCCACCATACTGAAAGTGTTACGGATAACAATATTAGTGGAGGAAATCACACCCAAGATATTTCATCCACTCCGATCCCGATATCAAAACTACAATGCCTCAAAACATTAACTTTAATATGAAGAACTAGTCCTGATGTAAGGAAAGAGAGATCTTATCACCAAAATCACGAGATTATCTTTCCTAAAAATCAAGGAGAAATTCAAGTATAAAAACAAAGACTTCTTCTAATTAATCATCTGAAGGCGGCTCTATACACCGCCGCCCCTTTTCTTTGCGTGTGTTTACATCGCAGACAACCGTTGCCCCCAGAGATGTATTTGATTTAGGGCACAAATAATTGGCGCCCGTCTATGGGAAGTCGAACAAAAAGTCCCATCAAGACGCAAGAGCCGCTCCACACTTTCCAAAGAGCCCTCTCTGGCCACTGCAGCCCGGCCGGTTCCTTTCCTCACATCTAATTCGTCACACAGCTGTAAATGACTAGCAACCAGGGTGATCAAGTCGCCCAAGATCACTCTCACTCGCCAAGACATGGAAAAGAAACGTATGAGGCAAGGCGTATAAGAGAATCATAAGATCGATGAAGATCTCAGAAATTAAAACTATCGCTTATGGGCCTAGGTTGAGAAAAGACACGATCTTGGCGAAAGAGACGTGCAAGACAATGGTCAAGCCTGGCACTCAACCATTCGCGATAAAGGAAAGGAACCCATTGTCCCTGACAATGTAGATGCCCCATCAAATGACGAGTTGTCCTCGGCAAACCCGCTCAACCCCCTTCCCAAAGAAAAAAAAAACCAGCAGGGCTAGGTCATGCCAGAGACACTCGCATCGCCCTCCATTCAGCAACACCGACAATGGCATATTCTGTTGGACTGGAAGAGAAACAGGCCAAGGGAAAAATAAGCTAAATGAAGTGCTTGAAATAAGGCTCAGATTACTCCATAGGCGCAGTGACCGCAGCATGTCGCCAAGATACCCTACCTCTGCAGACCTACATATCGCCTCCAATCCACGATCCCGAGACCGAAGTGATGCTCTCCCGCCTCTAAGGAGACACATTCTCGAATTACTTAACCGCCACGTGGGTTTGTCATACCAACTTTCACTATGTTCGATTGCTCTACTGACCCTTACGATCATATGCTCCATTACAATCAGGCGATGACTTTGAATGCTGGCAATGACCTCCTATTATGCAAAGTTTTCCTAGCTAGTTTGCGAGGCCCTGCACTAGCCTGGTTTCACAAGCTCCCGTGAAACTCAATAAATATGTTTTATGAACTTTGGGGAGCTGCCTATCTCATAGCACCTACGCCACGCGTCAAAAGGAATATTGGGCTCCTACAAACTATTTTAAAGCACGAAGAAGAATCTATATGGGACTTCACAAGGAGGTTCGAGTAAGCCGTCCAACAAATAGAATTTACAAAGACGGACATAGTCCTTCGTAACATCAATAGTTTCGTCAGAGACTCCTTTTCCACTCACTGTCCCTAGGCCCACTAGCAACAATGGAAGAGTTGTACAGACGGGCAGATAGATACTCATTGCTGGAAGACAACATCCGAAAGGCAAAGAACCTAGACAAAGAATGACTGGCAATCAATCACCGAGAAAGATAAGCCGGGCGGGGAAAGTCGCCCGCGCCCAACAAAGGTCGAACGGAGACCGAAGTGACCCCGAGGACTAGTCTCAAAAAGAAGAGAGCCCCCGCACTACACTTCCGATTATCTCATACGAAAGGTCATCGTTCTCATTCGACTCTACCGATTTCAAATGTGGTCGCACCCATCTAGACAAATCCTGTTAAGAGAAATAAATCCTTACAATGCGATTATCACAGAGACCATGGACACGAAACCAATTGGTGCCAAGTTCAAAGTTCCATAGAGGAAAGCCGATCACACAAGACACCCCAAGGTACCCGTAGATGGTAGAATAAAGGGTGATTCATGTACTTATGTAAGAAGACATACCACCGAGAGTCCACCAAACCCAAAACCAACCATGAAATCATATCCTCGGGCAACCCGATGGATGACCGGTGATCAATCAAAGCATCAGCGAAGAAACTCACAAGGCGGGCATGTTGCTTGGGGTAATGTCGCCCACTAAAAGCGGCGGGCAGGGAAGTGTAGCTAATAGATGGCCCTATTATCCTTTCCCCTCCGCTAACTCTAACTGGCCATCACTCACTACGACGCCCTAGTACTCACCTTCAGACACGGTTTTGATGCATAGGAAGCAAAGCTGATCTAGCAAATATGGGCGTGATTTCATCGAACTTCCAACCTTCACGTAGATGAAGCTTTCTTCTAACATGCTAAATTCAGCCGGACTAATCCTCTCTGGTTTCAACGGAGCAACTACAACGACAATGGGAGATGTCACACTCCCTGTGAAAGTCGAGCTAGTCACTCAACTAAGCCTTTGCTCTCGCCAAGGACTCGGGGTCTTATAATGCCATATATCGACCTAACTACACTCTATGAAGGCAAGACACAATGTACCACCAAATTGTGTTATTTGACAAGCGTCAAGGTGTTGACCTTTACAACAAATGGGCTTCACCACAAGCAGTTATCAATCGACCTAGCGAACAACAGGAAATTACGATTCCGAATAACCTCCCCTGGACGATCAAACACCCGTATAGAAATCACAAAGATAGCTGCCCATATCAAGGCTAAGAAAAAGGACTCGCCGGGCCGTGGATCCACTAGAAGAAGCTGGAGTCGACGGATCAGAGAAGTTTCCACCTACTAGCCCCTTCTCGTCCAATGAAGAAAGAGAATACACATCAAAGCACGCACAACATTGATGTATTCGCCTAGAGACATTTTGATATACAGACAGTCCAAATATATTTCTCAAATCAACGCTCCCCACTAATACCGCCGCAGAAGGCAAAAGGCAGAGATCGCTCCACCCGACCAACATCGTAATGATTCGTGACGTAAAGTAGGACAATCTTCTAGTAGCGCATTTTATGAAGGAGGTAAGTATCCCCGAATGGTCACACAGTGGTGGTGGTACCGAAAATGGTGGTAAGTGGCGCGGTAAGGGTGTAGATTACATTGACTCAATGAAGCATGTCCCACAGGATAACTTCCCTCGCACGTATAAATCAAATCATGGATTTAAATCTGCACAAGCACACATGCTCATTTTTCTATATAGACTAGAAACCCCTCAAATTAACATAATTACAAGAACCTTACGCTTCTCTTGTATCCATATTTACTTTGGATAATTTTAGCTGATAAAAATAATTTTCTGCCAATATTTCATGATTAAAAATAAGAAGATTGTTCATGACCACACCCAATTCTACGAGGCCATTACAAGTAGGGAAAATAACAGATATAAGTCAGGTATCATTCACCAGGAGATTGATAAGCTAATTTAGGATCCAACTACTTTACGACTACTAAAAATTTCCCATACTATTTGGACTCAAAACTTCGCGTGAAGGTTTTGCTCAAATTAGCAAAATTAATCCTATAATATTTAAAATAATCTCAAAGCTAAGCAAAACCAGTAACTAAACTAAAAATAATAAATTACTTTATATAAAATGGAATCAAATCGATTTCCTTGAGAAACGAAAACTATGGTAAAATCTGATAAAAGCAGGTGAGTGGTTACCGATGATTCACAAGTACATTTGCTACACATTACATATATGGATCTGGATTGACCTCCAGGGTGCCACTACACTTAATTGTGGAATTGGATTTCTCATATTCATAGATTAGATGTCGCACGCTTCTCTAGAAGTAGTCAAACCCCGGCTACGTATTCAGATTCTCTTACGAGATAAAATTATTTTTCTTTCCGATGCCACCCATTTCATTGGCTGGCGAACTTTTGCTTTTCCTTCTGGATTTTCATGATTTCTATAGTGTTGGCTCAACCTCCAGTTATGGGTTATCACTTTCCGCCGATTAGATAAAGCTAACCTGAGGGTTGGAGTTTCTGCTTTAATTAAAGGGGAACTCTCTGAGTATTTATATTTATTAAACACACCCTCGACTTTAAATATGGCGAATGGGGTTGCTCAAAGGCCAACTCCTCGGAGCTGTGGTTCGTCAATGATGAGTCGAACATCACCTGAAAAAGAATGCTTTGGCTCTCGGGGATCTCAGCTCGCTGTATCACTTGTGAGGAGGGCATCACGTATATCAATTAAAGATGCATTCCCTCATTTGGTATTGGGTCTGCTGATGGGAACTTATCCATTCAACGACACCAATTAAAGTAAAAATCGAACCCCAATTAATTCTCACTTGAAATTTATGGAAGAACATGGCTTACAAATGTAAAATCAAATCCGTGGGGCTGCAGCTCACGGTCTTTACATTATGGTGGGAATTGAGTGCAGATCCTGCACTTTGATATTATAATTCTGATAAAGCGAAGAAATGAATTGAAATTTGTCTAGATTTCATAAATTTTCATATGGCTAATATAAGAAAAATAATAGAACCCAAAATCCCCATTCTACTGCGTCTACGCACGAGTTCCATGGAGGATTTAAACACGAGAAAATTAAACTAAAAATATAAAAAAATAAAAATCTACTCTGCAAATATACCTTTGAGTTCCTCTCATTTCCCCTTTTACGGTAGTGAATTCAGGAGCTACTTTTTACTCTTAAGCTATCTATTTATCTTTATAAAATTTTGGGTGATCCACTAAGATGCTCGAGTGGAGACTCGAAAGAGCTGACTCAACATTACGTATTTGTGACCTTCAGTTGATGTCGCACGACATGGATTTTCTCTTGCTGCTTTCGTGATTAATTAGCAACCTCATTATCTGCTACAATGGTTTCTTTACAGCTGCCTTTGATCGATGTTGATGGCGACATGTGGTTGTAATCGCGCCCGACCTCATTTGCTTTCGATGTTTCTTGATGTGATGTCGCGACCTCATGAGATCGCCCGCGACCCTCTTTGTCTTTCTCTTCTTCTAGCTTCGAGTTGCCAGCGGAGTTTTAGGATTTAGGAAACCACCTTCTATTTATAAGGCGGCTTCATGTTGTGACCTTGATTTCTTGGTCGCATTTGTATTCTTGGCCTTCACGGTTTCAATTTTATATCGACCTCGCCGTTCCTCCACGACCTCACTTTCTTTTTAATTCTTCTTTTTGGTATGACCTCGGGTTCTGTTGCAGCGATTTTCTCTTTTCCGCACTTTATTCAAGTCGAACCTCAAGAAGGTGATATCGCGACCTCTTTAACTATCTGTAGCTCTTCTTCCAGTGCGACACTGTCGATGGTCGCGACATCGCATTTCGATCCTTGATTAGTAAAGGTCGCGAGGGTTGGGGTTTCTTGTAGTGCCACAATTGGCTACAGTTGGAAGCCTCCTTTAACTCTATTTTGAGTTTGCGCTTTGAATCTTCACATTTTATATATTGACATCATAGTGAGTATCGCGACAGCAGAGGCGTAAACCTTGCACATTTAAAGAAACTGAATTTTTGGCCTCATCTTCTTTTAAAGGAGCACCTCTCTTGTGGCTTCATAGGCGGATCGCATGGCGACCTCGGTGGTGCCGGCGGCGCTGATTCACTATCCTTTTGGCATCGCGACGTAAAGTGATGCGCGACGCGGGAGGAAATTCTTCCTTTGATTTATTTCACTTTTGTCGACCCGAAATTTTCTTTATCGCATCCTCTCCTTCTTGATCCTGACTTCGCTGTTGAAGGAGTTTCTATTCTTCTTGGCAATTTTTTTTGATGCAAATGACTTGCAGAATGGGTTTGGCAAGTGAGCTTCCTGTGGGGACTTAAGTTTTCAATTGTGAGCTCAATTACTGCTGCCCGAAGGGTTTGGTTTTCTTGTTTTGCTAAGATTTGAGCTCTGAAGAAGTGGCACGTATTTTTCATGCAAGATATAAGAGTGGCGATAAGAACTCTCCACATTCTGCATAAACAAATCTAACATTTATCTCGTAACCATCACTCGAGAAAATGGATTAAAATCTAATGAGTTTTGGACTCATCAAATTCCCTGAACTTAAAATTTGTGTCCCCCCCGAGCAAGAGAAAGAAAATTGTTGTCCTCGAACAACAAATAAGCTTAAGAAATTTTTAAGGACATTTTTCATTTCATACACCCATGATCTTTCATTTCAAACCCGATGCGGAATTAAGAATGCCAACATCCATTTTAAATTTCGGTTTGGATTAAGAATGAACGCCAGGTAACCTTCTCCACCAAGATTTCTTGATTAACTAATGTATTTAAGCGGTTGGCTAACAAGTCTTGTTACGCGTGTATGTAATGCGAGTCTGATCCTTTCATATTCATGTTGAAGATATGAATTATTCTTACGGAGTTTTCTTGGACTGTTTGTCAAAGATCCCTTGGAAACTTCTTTTTCATATTGAATCTCCACTAATGTAAGGTAAATTCAACCTTTAAAAATCAAGTCTTTAAAAGCTTATAATGTCCCAGGCTTAGGTAATTGGGTAAGACAATGGAAATTCAAGTTACAGATCTTGGAGTTTCCACTTTTTATGTTGTTGATTCTCCTCAATCTTGGCAGTTCTTCTTTTGAGATTCTTTTTATGGAATTTGATTTCCATATGCACTTTGTTGGGCCGGTTCCTTTGTTCTTGAACTCTTTTTTGCTTTTGTTTCTAAGGTTGGGAATAGTGATGTTTTGTCTTCTTAGGCTTTCTATTACTCTTAGAGAGACTTTAGGCTAGCAACTCCTGCAGTTAGTATTAGGGTACTAGAGTGTTAAAACACCTACAGGCTTAATTGATTCGAGAAATAGGCCACAAGACCGAAACTTCCGCACTCACTAATTCTGCATTTATGCTAGCCGCCTCCTTCATTGTAAAAATTTGGAAATATTTTCCCCACAGACTTATTTCTTTCTTTTATATTGGACTTTGATGCACACGGGCTGGATAGGGTGGTGGCTCTTTCGCTCTTGGGATTTATTCGAGGGAAGAATTTGGGTTTAGGTTGTTGTTTCTTGAAGAAATTAAGGCTTATTTATTTCGAATCGAGGAACTAGATGTGCCTTGACATGTGTGGGGGTACAGACCCCAGAAAGCTCAATACGCCAAGGATGAACTCTATCATTTCTTGTTGGGCATTTTCTCACAAGATTTAGCTGATCGATAATCTAACAAGTTCTGGGACTATGGACTCTTAGTCTTGAATTTCCCGGGGAAAGACATTCTACAGAATTCCTCTCAAGGTTACCACTTAAGTTTTGCGTTGACCTAAACAGTGTATTATTTAATAGCCACAAGAGACATGTTTATTTCTTTGTCTGCGTACAACTCAGCCAAGTATTTTGTTTCATCAGTGACCAGCATTTTCAGTTTTGCAGTCTATACGGCGTTTACAAGCCATGATACGAGGGCGAAACTCCATTCGGTTTAATTATTCACGCCCTTAGGAAAGAACATAATTGTTTATTTGATTCCTTTTGCCTGAAGGAAAGAGGCATTTATTTACATCTATCATGCTAAAGCAAAATGACGAAACAAAAATTCCATATATCCACTTATTTCATGAAATTCATAGACAACTACTTATCCGCAGTAATTCTCATTAAGCCAGTGAAAACAATCGACAAGAAAAGAGTAACTAAAATGAAAATTGATTAAACAAAGATGAGTAGAGGATTAGACTACAAATGGATTTCCCACTAAATTTTTGAGAATTTATGGATTGATAACACTTAATGAAAAACTTTAGTTTCCGTTTCTTCTTTTATGGCCTTTTAGGTGATGTTGGGAGAGATCTACCATCAAAAGCGAGCCTCATTGGGATCAAACCTGAGGAATTTGATTTACAAGCTTTTTGTCACTCAGAAAGCTGTAGGGGATTCTTGCCTTTTATGTGAATAATGTTTCTACCATTGTGTTGAGTTCACTTGCATGAATAAGCATATCTTGTCTCTTTCCCGCTTTGATTAAGCTATTCCTTCCACCTCGGAGATACACTCTAGCGACAGGCAGAAGATTCTTTATTGATCGAAAGAGTCCATGCTTTTACAACCAGGTTTTTTCTTCTATACTCATCATCATCTTCATTTGCTGATCCTCTTTCTCATTAACCTCTCGGCTCACACTTCCAGGCAGTTCATATATAAAAGCTTGAACCATCAATCTTCATAGCATATTATTTTCCATTTCTTTCTCTTCTCCTTCATGATGTGGGGTTCGATGATTTAAGCATCCCTTTTGAATTGATTATTTATAAAAAGCTTGCATACTTGTCTTTGTCTTCCCTATCATCTTCTTCTTGTTTCTTGACTCCTCGTGTTCACTTCTCTTAATTCTTTCTCGGGGTTGCTCTCCTCCATAAACAGTTTTCTTTTCAACATTTCTTTCTTCCTCATGTTGAGTCTCTGTTTGTATTTCTTCCACTGCCTCGACACTGTCTCGCATGATTTCGTCGATCAATCTGACCAGTTGGGCGTCTTGCGATGTCGCGGCCATTAGTGAAGGGGTTGCAGGATATTCTTTGAGCTTTTACGGTTCTAGGGTTTCAAAATTTCAAGAAGATGGATGTAGAAGTGGAAAGGTTGGGCTGAATTATTAGTTTTGTGAATTTGAAGTTGACGGAACCTTTGGGTTTCCATCATGATTTCGATATAGAGATCGCGACATTAAATATTAAGCCTCTTAATTAATGATTTTACAATGAATTTTGTTTTTAATCTTTGAGGACGCCCAAAATGAGAAAGGATGCAATTCCCTCTTTTATTAAATTTTAGACTATACGGTAATGCACGAGATTTTTATTTGCGACACGAAGAATTTCAGTCTTCTACTTGATCAAATTCACCTTTTAATTTCTCTTTATTCAAATTCAATCAAGACAACTATAACTTTGATTCATCTTAAATCATGCAAATATTAAACAAATTCATCCTCTATTCCATATACATTCAAATTTAATATTAAAAACAAAATAAAATTGACTTTCAATGTATATATTGGAATAAAGGAATTTAAAATAAAATAGAAAAGTATCTTGCCCTTTTCTCTTATCTGGTGGGGAGTTTGATTATGGAGCCTAACTCTCCCCTTTTGCAAAAACTTTCTTTTCACTAAATGAATAAAATATTTACCTATTCTTTGTCGAATATGAATCAATTTCTTAAAGCTATGATGTAAACAAAATTATGACTTCTCTTTGATAAAATTAAAAACAATTGGTGTGGATTACATTCCATAAGAGAGGCTTTGCTCGATTTTAGTCTTTTGGTTGAGACTTTACTGGCATATTTGATGCATTTCTTCATTTCCTTATTTATTTCATAGCCAAAGAGGGGTTCACTCTTCGTTGCTTTCTCACGAGGCCACAGTAGCCTTTAATCTCGACCGGTAACTTTTTGAACTCCTCATGATTCTTTGGTTTATAGTGTGTTCGCTTTACTAAGCGTGTGCTTGATACCACTTGTAAAATGGCGTCACTTTCCGTTTAACGGGTTCCATCTTTCTGGAAAGAAAGTGCCGATACAGAGTTAGATCGAGATCGATCTCACGCGCGAATTTCCCTCCTCGCAATTAAGATTGATCGTGGCATTGACATCGCCGCTAGATTACAGCGCTTTATCGCAGGCTTTGCATTTCTCGACTCTTACGAGATTCATTTAACCCAGAGGTAAGCATCGCACACACTTAACGCTTTGGAAATCAAAATTAAAGCTTCTTGATATTTTTGGCTTTATGTTCACCGGCTCCGCGAGAGTGGGTGACCGGGGTTTTCTTCGAAGACGAGCTTTGTATAGAACATTCGATGCGGGATTAAACGGATCCGTATGCACGAAGTGCATCACATCAACCACACTGGCGACCAATCTTCTTAGAACTCACAGTCTTTTCAATTCTTTTTATCTCACATTTGAATTTTAACACTATTTATTGTTTTTGAGATGAAAAGCCCGAGCTCATAACATATATTTGTCATATCCCTTTCTGTGAGTTTATCAAACACTTGTGCAAAAGTGAGCCCTCCACGAGCCGCTGGAATTCATGGTTAAGTTGAAGTGTCCCCCGATCCCTCAGGGAATGTTTCTTTGCTTGAAATCCACAAGCGTGTTGGCGAAAATAATTTTCTTTTTGGACGAAAATTTCTTTCACCATTTTGATGTTACACATAATCACGAATTTGAGGGTATGTGTATATGTTCAAAAATGGCTGAGAGAAAGGGACCGTAGGAAATCAATTCCCGAATCACAGTAGAACGAATTTGTACCACGAGAGGATACCTTGGGGCATCATTGCCTTTCGCTGATATTCCATTCATTGGCGATGATACCTGCTTCACCCATTCAAAGCAGTCCCTTAAAAATAGTATGACGTTAAAGCACATTTGAAAGAATTTTGTAGGCTGTTTATCTACAAAATATCCTCGTATAGTGATGCATGACATTCTTATAAATTTTACTTCGCTCTGCATGGTACATCTCCCTTATAATCAGATGCGACTCCTCTACCCAGCGATATTAGTAAAATCTCCTAGATGCAAGTGATACGCATTACATGAGTCCTTAGCTCTTTTCTCTGTTGGTAGTGAATTACGGTGGTGTAATTCACTAAGCTAAGAGTTCACAATATCGGCGTACGGAGATTTGGGTGACATTGGAATATTTTTCATCTATTTGGAAATTTTTGCTATTTCTCGCCTTCCTCTTGTCTAATTTGAGTTTCTCTCTTGTAGTGATGGCTATCACATTTGTCATGACCCATGTATCTTTTATTTTCTAAAATCAAATTCACAAATAATAATTACACTTTGATGATCTAAGGCTTTCCTTCTTTCTTTGCCATTAGATACTTATTCTTTGCACTTCGATCGGTCAATATTATAACAACACTAGGACCTAAAATATGGCCCTATTTTTCATGCAAATACTATTGCCAGGCATCTCCAGCACCCCATTAGTGATGATAGTTTTCTTGAACTTCATTAAGTTTCTAGCATGATGAATGGCGCCAGAACATATATGCTACGTCGACCACAGCTCCCATTTACCAAAATCTTTGGCATCACCACGTGATTTAATTCTCTATTCGAAATCGGTTTTTGCCATGATGATTGACTAATGGTTTTATTTCTTCCAAATGCGTTGATGGTTCGTAAATAGAACTTAGTGTCTTTTTCGTGATGCGCATATTGGTGCAATTTTGAGAAATCTACAATAAATCTTCTATAAATCGGTATATCTTTAAAGAAACTTCACAATTCCGCCAGTGTAGTGGGTGGCATTCGTTCTTATAATTGAAACTTTTTCAGTACATGACCCTCTATTTGAAATCATGTGCCCGAAAGACTGATTCTACATACCTTGACATAAATGGCATTTTCCTAATTGAGCTAGATTCTTACATCTGGCTTTGCTTTGGAAATCTTGTCCCCGGGTTAACTACGGAGCCTTTGTTTCAAATGGATCCATACCACTGCATAAAATCATCCATGAAGATCTCCATAACCTTGCTGAATGGAAAATATAGACATCATCTGTCTTTGGAAGGTACGGGGCATTACAGGCCAGTAGCATTTATAAAAATAAAGTACGGATGACTTAAGAAAGTGGTTTTCTCACGATCTTAGGTTACCGTAACTTAATTTGGTTATATCAGAGTATCCATCAGAAAACAAAATGAGGGTGTCTTGCACTGATAACATGACTATCAAATCAATGAAAGGCGAAAATGATCGGCACTTCACGGTTCTGATATTAGATTTTAATCAGTTAATACACCCTCCATCATCAGGTTCTTATGTATGAACCGTTCATTCTTTTCATTACGATCCGCGGTGAATCCACCTTTCTTTGAACCACATGCCTTTAGGCTTACCGAGAACTATCGATGTAGCATATATAAAACGCATTTAACCATTGAACTTCTTTTGGCGGCTTTATGCTTTGCATCCACTAGGATTTGGCCACTCGGCACGGTGCGCCGATGGCGTTTTGCATTATCATCCGGCAATATTTTATGCGCCGTGGAGGTACGATACCCTTGGATCTCGATTAACTGACCATGGTGCTTGCTTTGTATTTTCGAATTACAGACTTATTCTTGACGGTCCCGATCACGGTGATACGTCATGGTTTTCTTTTACAGTTCTAAAAACTCATATTTAAATGGTAGGCAATTTTTCAATGTTAACCCATACGCCTTGGTTTTTCTGCTCCTTGAGTTTCTTTGTTTGTGCATACTTCATCTTCTTTGTTTTCATTATACTAAAGGGGCCATTTCGCCGATGAACAGATTGAAGGCAAAACTTACAACGAGACTCTAAAGATGTGAAAATTCATCGATTTCATTGATGAGTGTTGAAGGATCTGATCGGTCGATTCAACATTGGGAAGGCTATTGTTTCCACTGCACAACCATACTGGCCCATGCGCATCTACATACAGCCAGATATTTCCAAGCTCACATTAATAATATTCAAAATGCGCGCTTCATTTCCAACCACACGGTGTTCCGGTTCACCTTTCTCTACATCTATCGAGGCGGCTCCGATTTGCCGAAAGGTCTTCGACAACGAAAGGGCAGGTATCTTCCTCCATCCACTTTGATAACAAAATCCCTTTGGGAAGATGAATTTCTGACCTTGGCGATATCTTGAGGAATGCCTTCTACAGTTGCATGCCATTGATCATCGACCATCTGCAGATATGATTTCTTTGTTGGGAATGTTCCCCAATTAGGTCCTGCGCCTGTACGATGAGGCAATAATTTATCACAGGCGTAAAATCATGAAGCTTTCTTGAATTCATATTTCATGGATGGGGAATGAGTGAAGCTGCGAGTCCTTCATCTTTCTTTGGGAGCTTTTGTTGGATAATGGCAGCTGTATTGGAAATTGGATGTGATTTGCATTCCACCATCGGCTATCTCTTCCTTTTCTTTTCATTATCTCCTTACGAAAATTTTGCATAAAAAGGCAATTTTGTTTTGAATTGCCTCTGAATGGGATCATTTATTTCTAATACTCTTGAAAATGTCAATTTAGAAAATTACATTCTTCTCTTCTTGACAAAAGTCTACGTGAAATGGCACTAAAGGTGTATAAGGTGACCTCCCTTCCTTTACTTTTTAGTCATTGCCTTCCTTTATTTTATTCAATCAGGTCTTTCTTCCTCTCCTTATTTTAGTCTCTACTTTTACGCCTCGAGTCTCTTCTTTCGCTACATCCTTTTATTTCTTTGCTCTGATCAACCACTTCTTGAATTGAATTGCCATGGGTCTTTTGGAGTTCTTGAGTATCCTTTGGGAATGTACCCTTGCTGCGATTTGGCATATTCAGGCCGGGTTATACTTATGTCTCCAGATTTTCAACGAGGCACTAGCATTTCTTAAACATTGATGGGTATCAGACTTAAGCTTCCGTGGAACCGATTTAACATTCATGGAATTATAATAGCCTCTGTTGTCCCATGATTTACGGCGTTTGTTCCTTGAATGGTTGAGTCCTCCTCTAACTTTATTCATTACGCTTTCACTTTCTGCCGATCACTGCTAGCTTGAACCTTGGTAGTTCTGCGTGCTCATGAGAATCTTTGTCTGAAGTACCTTAGACATGCCCTTGGCTGCTCCACCACTGAGAAATTCTCACTTGGTTCTGATCTTTGGATTGTAGTGTGATGAGATTTGGATTTGGCGAAATGGTAATTTCTTGTCGTTCGCGTGCCAACCTCTTGGCTGCAAATCTTCGCCACGATGGCACGCCAGCCGCTACCATAAGTTCTGCTTTCCCGCTACTCTGTATTTCATGAAGCGATGCCATCTTTCTCTTGTTTGTCCATCATTTGGCCATTATGGCATCGACTTTGCCTCCATAGGCATCATCTTGCGGCTCCATGACCCGCACTCTGCCATTGTTTCCGCCGAAAACTTCGGATGGAGCTTTCATTGCATTTGGCGTGATCTTACATCGGATCTCTGACCTCTTGACTGCTTTTTCTTTTGAATTATCCACAACGACATTGATAATGTCATACGAGTGTATCTTATTTTAGCATGATACACTATATATCATCTGGATCTTGAATCCCTATTCATTAAATGGGGCACCTCTTGGGCAACCTCTTGAATCTTACAGAGCTACATGCGAACCTCATCTTTACTTGTTGAGAATATACTATTGGCATCTCTGTTAACCTCTCTGAGGGAGTGGAGATGGGAAAAGAATCTTATGATGAGCTTCTGCTGGCTCTTCCAGTATCGCCAGAAAGAACCACTTGTGGTAAGCGTGGATTCTTACTTCACCATGTGTTGCTTTATCTCTATCAAAGAAAATGGGAGATAAGACTTGCCTCTTTTCCCAGTCCACCAAGAATTTACAGTTTCATTTGTGTTACAATCTAAGTCTTTGGGTATAAGTTTCAGATATAGGTCAGGATGACGGTGGTAGTATTATTTGAACAATTTGTGTCATTTGACTTTGGTTGATGTTACAATGATCCACGGTGGGATTTGTCTGATTGCTAGATACTCTTCTTTTGAATAATAGGCCTCCAGGAAATCCTCCATTGTATTAATTAGTGGGAGATATGCGAGTTGTTAATCCTCTGATGCATTTGTCACGAATTATGTCTCCATAATGCACCCATATTTCATTTCTTATCTTTTATCTCTTTCCTTAAAGCTCATTGTCTCACTCGATCTCAGTGTCTGTTTTGGAATGGTCGAATCTGTTTCCACTGTCATTAAAGGAGTTTTCTTCCGAAATCAAACACGCTCGATTAAGCCGGTTAAGTCAAGAGCTAAACAAATATTTTCAACATGACATTAAGATTTGTGGTATTCTTTGCCAACTATTTTTGCATTCTTAGTTTAAAATGTCAATTAGCATTTCCTTCTTTTGTGGAATAATGATCTAATTAGTGCACCAAATGCGCGGCGGGTATAAAACTTGTTTGCCTTTTTCTACTATAGACTAAAACCCCTCAAATTAACATAATTACAGGAGACCTTTACATACCTGCCCCTTATCCATGTACTTTGGATAATTCCACTTGATAAAATAATTTTTCTCTTAATGTTCATGATTAAAAATAAGGAGTTGATCTATGACTTCTTGCAAGTCTGCAGAGGCATCTAGTAATCAAAATATGAATATGAATCAATTATCCATTTCCAGAGATTGATAGCTAATTACGGATCAACTACTGACTACTAAAATTTATACTATTTGGACTCAAAACTCATAGTGAAGGTTTTTATCTAAACAACGAAAATTAAAATCCCTATACGGTAAAGACAATCCTCGAACTAAGCTTCAAAACAAAAGTAACTAAATAAAATAAATTGCATATAAAATGGATAATCAGTTTTCTGCAAGAAGCAAAACTATCGATGAAATCTGATAAAGCCGGTCCGATTCCATTGATTAAGTACGATGCAAAGTTCTATATATGGATCACAGTTATTGTCGAGATTTCTAATTATTGGAATTGGATTTCTCCGTATTCATAAATTAAGATATCCTTGCTTCTCTCGAAGCGAGATCAAAACCAGCTACCACCATGTTCTGGAAATTCTCTTGCAGATCTAGGTAATTTTCTTTCTCAATACTTCACACCCATTTCTTTGTGATAGCCAGAACTTTTTGCTTTCCTTCTCGGGATTTTATAAGTTTCTACCACTTAATTGGTGGCTCAGCCTCTAGATCCTATAGGTTTATGACGGTAAGCGTGAATTGTATAAAATGCAGCCTATGTGCGCAAGTGCAAAAGCGTGCATTGATAATATAGTGCATTAGTGATGTGATCCAGCGGGGATAGGTGTGTTGACTCTGGAGATTTGCTTTTCAAATATTATCTAGACACATGTATTGTGTGAAGGGTATTAGTGTCTGAAATGTAAACTAAAACAAAGTGATCTGAATTAATTCACTGTGTAAAGGAGATTAAGAGGCTATGTCTCCCCCTTTGTCACTTTGATGGATTATTTCTTAAGACTAATATTATTCAGTTTATTTTATGATTTATTATTGGCTAGGTGATCTTACATTTCACGAAATCTACTCTCTCGAGGAATTATGTCCAATATTTATCTACTTCATTAGAGTTAAAGTGCCAACCATCTTTGCCCTGACTCGATACTCAGAAAGCAGCTTAAAGAATGTTCTAGCCTTATGTACCTTCGGGATTGGAATGTCTACATTCTGGAATCAATGAGAGGGAGTTTGCTCTACTACCAATCCATGGGTATCCCTCGTCCTCTCGAATCTAGGATCTCAATTATAGTCATGCTGTCATTGGCCCCACACACACATCTTTGTAATGATTAGTAGATACTCAGCGGTCTTGACAAATTATAAACAACCGGAATAATATAAATGACCCCAATCTTTAATCCATGAAAATATGATAGGGTTAAACAACACCCCAGGTATAAGATACAGAACATGCGAGCGAACGAATAGTTAATCATGAAACATAGTCTTTTTGTGCGAAGAGATGAAGATGCAAAATGATGGCTTCTCTTGAGCCAAATCCTCCGCCGCGATGTTACTGTGCCTAGTTGGTCGATCTCCGATCTCGCCGATCCTCTTCTCGATTCGCCTCACTACTTTCTGCAAGATAAAATTTCGCGACGTGATTCGCAATCGGGTTGGGTTCTGTTGTGAGACCCACCGCGGATGACTGGCGTTGTTGAATGATCTGTTGGAGACGATCACTTTCTGCGCGTTGCAGGGACGTCGATGTGCTCCAGTGCCCATCTGCCTCATCCTCCGCCTGATTTAACCTATCAGCTGCACTTTTTGTTCACTTGCATTCACAGTATCTGTCGGATATTGAGCTATAAAAATATGTTTTAAATGTAAAGAATAATGCTGAAAGGTAAAGCGGGGAATGGCGGGTATAGCACGGAATTGTTTTGGGCTCTCACTCCCCCGAACTTAGCTTTCTTGCTTTGTCACAAGCCAAAGGCGATAAGTGTTACCCACTCTCTCTGCATACTCTAATCTAACACCCAGAAGATATTGTTTACATCTTGATAAGTGAAGATCAAAGATAAGATAGACTCACTTCTTTGTAGTTTTGTTCGAGTTCCATGAGATACGCAGTTTCTTTCTAAAACACTAGTTGGTCACAATGAGAGTGACTATTGCCTCTCTCGACCTCACGAAGTATTCAATGCCATTCGAGGACCTTATGTGCGTAGAATAAAATGACCTCTAAGGTATACAGGTTTGCAGAAAAACTAAACTTGGGTTCAGCTCACTAGTTGGGAAAATCTAACTGAAGGCTAGGCATACCCAGTTTTCCATTTACGAATAGCCTGCTCTATATGGAGAATAAAACTAGTGCTTATGGGGTTATGCTAAGTGTTCATGTGAGGGATTAGTTTGGGCGACTCCCAACGGTTGAGTTAGGGCATCGAGGCGTCGGTTCCCCTCGAGGCGTCACCGGGGGCGCCAGCTAAAACCCTAGAGCCCTAAATTTGTGGATGCTTCCATGTGCATCACAGCAACGGGCGGTGGGGAGTCAATGACTCCGGCAGGTTGTTTCCGAGGGCATTGGGCTTTGAAAGGCCCTCGGAATTGTGCAGATTAGGTGGAAGATCCCACTTATTCTATGCCTAAATGCTCTTTTTTTTTTTCTTTCTTCTTTTTATTTATTTATTTGTTATTTTTATGTCTTGGGGCTCGAGGCAATCCTCTTTTGTTGACCCCACTTTATCCTATCTCTTTGATGTAGTTTACAGAAACTCCCATAGTTTGTTGGACCTTAATGCTTGGGTTGACCTCTGGGCGCCACTGAAGTCATGCGTATTAGTGAGTGGGCTCATGAAGCAGTTTGAATGTCGGAGGTATGAATCCACTGCGCGCTCTCCACAGATCAACTGATTCGGCGTCAGGCACCACATATGAATCCTGTCTGGGAGATATACTCTGTTTCATGACGTTGATGGATCAGCTAAAGTGATCTTCAGCTCCTCAGGCACCCAGCACACACTTTGACTACCTAAACTTGAAGTACCCGCTAGGCTTACCCAGATATGGTCTACGAGAGCACAAACAAAGCTAAACTTTTTATGACTTCGACAACTAAAAATGAAGCGCATGAAACTAAACTGAAAACATAAACTAACATCAGCATGGCAAAATTTTTATAACAAAAATACGAAAAATCAAAACGAACAAATACTAATCTAAACGAAACGCCCGATAACTCGATCACCACCCACACCCCAGGCAAATGCTCCGAGTGTCTACGAACAGCGAAAATAACGTTAGAGGTGAAGGGCTCACGGTGGTCGGGAAATTGCAGTCATGCTAACAATTTGGTAGCGAGTGGAAAATTTGGTAGATTAACGGAGGAAGCTAGGCTAGCAATTGAGTCTGGAGCGACTCTTCTTCTTGAAATCAAATCTTTAGTTGTGAGCCCCGAGGAGCTATCACGCATGCTCCACGTAGCGAAGGGCCCCTCCATATTCTATCATGATGAGTTCAGTGCTCCACCAGGTCTCATCCAGTCATCAGCGCTCGATGGGAGCAAGGTCCTCGAGGTCGGTCATGGATGGAGAGAATTTGCCTCGTAAGCCTGCTTTCTCTACGAAGTGTGGTGGTGAGAATTGGTGGTGTTGGTGGGTGGGGACGAGATGCCCAATGTCCCACGGGGATCGCGGGGTCGAGAAAGACTTGATGGTCGTGGGAGGAAACAGTCCTCGTCAGGGCTCATGGCTGAATCGTAGGCCCCCTCGGTCGTGGGTTGCCAGTTTGTCCCTCTTAATGATGCTGGCCTTGATGGGGTGTGACACGCCTCACGTGTTGCCTCTAGGGGCACACAGGCTCGTTTGTAAGCCGTGTAGGAAAGGAATTTGCCCCATTAATTCAAATCATAGCATCCGGTTATGGAGGATGGCGTCCTCATAACTTTTGACATCAAAAGGAATATCTGCAGACCAATGGCATGGTGAAGCGGGGAACCGCGGCCGGCGAATCCCTTTACACAGTTAAGTCGTCGAGGAATGAGATCGATGTGATGATGATCGCAAGATCATAGGGATATAGGCCCGAGAATGCTTGGCCTTGAGTGGAGACCAGCATAGCCCTCGGCTGGCCCAGGAGTTTCCACTGCCCCGATCCATTAGTCAAGACTGAATGGCCTCGGGGGGGTAGTTAGGGGTAGCTCGTCGTAAAATCGACGGCTCAGGGGACATATGATTAAGATTATAATAGTGAGTTGATCGACCGCCTTGAGTGACCAGCCACCTCCACGAACCTTCGAAAGCGGCGTGGGGCTGGATTAGTAAATTCTGCACTTTGGCACTATTCGCGTTGGATGAATTGGTTGGCGGCTGCTGCCATCCACGCCGGCGCGTAGTTTGGAAGGAAGTCGTCGGGGAGTGATGAAAACCCTTTCATAATAAATGACCGGTTCTTACGGATGGTGTTTTGAAGCCGTCCCGGCTAACTTCCTCGTTAACGAACTTACGGCGTTACATCGTAATTTGGGGTGGATTATCTTCAGCTGACCGCGGCTGAACAACACGCTTTTCGGACATAGGTGAAAGACCTAGAGCTCCTGAAGGTCAGCTGAACTCATTAATTTTTAAGGTGGTAATCAGAGTAAGGCGAGATAATATCGCCGAGCACTGATGCACTACCACCTGGGGCCCCGAATAGGCCACGTGGCGAAGGCACGGCCGAGGGCGTAGGATGCACCGAAACTTGACTAAACTGAGCCTAATGTGAAATCCTCAGGACCCGGTGGGGGCTGGGCTGAAGGGACACCTACGTACGGTGTCGCGAAAGCGAGACCGGACCAGTGGACTAGGAAGTGTGTAATTAGTGGCCAGCGGTGCTCGAGAAAGAAGTGTCGGAGGGAACCAGGCCTCCGGCCAGGAATTAGTAGGGGACTCGGCGAGGAGTCGGTGTGGAAGGGTGCTGGGGAGGAGCTAAGGTTAGGGCGGATGATCTGAGGAGATGAAGCGAGGAAAATGGGAGGTGTTTGGCGCCAAACGAGATGGCGTGCGGCGTTCGGATGCAGCCGTCGCGACATTCGAGAGAGGGAAATCTTCGACGTCGCGAGAGCGCTAGGGGCAGCGTCGCGGCGGACCCGGTGCAGATTAAGTAATAATCAGCGTCGCGGCGTTGGATATCAACGCCCATGACGTTCGAGGAGGAGGGGGCAAAATCAGCGTCGCGGCGTTGAGATCTCACGCCAGCGACGTTCGGGAAATTATTGGCGTCGGCGATGTTGCGGCGTCGCGTATTCTGGCGTTGGGATATTGAGATCCAAGCGTCGCTGACGTGAAAGCCAGGAAAAGACCCCACGAAAATGTACATTATGAAACGCATGAATTACAGAATGAAAACTCCCTGTGTAAATGGAAGCTCTCTAGACTTTTGTAGTGCTCTGCGTGAAGCGGATCCTCCAGATCTCATCGTCAGCAGTCGGCAGGGATGATACATCCAAAAAGTTCGGATTACGGTGAGCAATGGACCATATAAATTAAAGCAGGATAATTAAAAAAAATCTAGACAGAGAGAAAAGGAATTTCGAAAAAACAGGTTGCCTCCCAGCTATGTTTAATACGTTATTGCAAAGCGACCCTAAATTTGATGTCACGATATGCTTAGAAGAAGCGGGAAATGCCACGCATCCCTTATAATTACTCATGACCCGTACTCGAGGTAGATGAAATATTCTTATTCATGCCCTTGCCGCTTCTCGAATTGTCTTTACGTGCGATGGCGAAACATTCACGAAAATTTTACATGCCTTTACCAAATCTACGTAATGATTCGGTTGAGTTCTCTTCATTTGGATCGTTATCTGGATGCTTATAGTTTGGAATACATAGGAAAGTGATCTGTCTCCTTGGACTCAAATTGGGCTCGCCTTCTTTGCACATTAATTTTGGGCTTTTCGGGCTGGCTGGGAAGGAATTTGCCCAGAGTATGATGGGGTGGGTAAGTCTTATCCGTATCCAGAATAATGATCTATTTGGAAGGGCAGATTTACCAGCTTTCTTTGGGGACATTTTTCGATTCACAGGGATGTAGTATGACACTGTCTGAGTTTGCAAGCTGATTGCGGTCGATTTTTGGTTTCCCCCGACTTTGGCCTTCAAACATGACGGCATCGGGTCTGATCTTGGCTTTCCCCAATTACCAGGGCTTTTCCGGAATGCACGATTTATAGAGAATGGTATATGAAGCTACGGATCACGCCACGGGTTTGGGAGCTTCTTTGGGATAGCCTTTGCATTCCTGAGTTAAATGATGTAGTCCCATATTCCTCCAACTTCTTCTTACTATAGCGAGATATTTTCATGAATTTCACGTGTGGGCATGTTCTCGATGCCTCGAAAAGTATATTAATGCTCACCAGTTTGAAGATGTCGAAACTTTCTGAGCTCCTTCTCCGAGCTTACCTTTTCCTTTAACCTACGAGGATCCCGGGGATTAGTATGACTCATCTCTTTTTGTTTGTTTCGGTTTTCTTCCACCTTTATTATCCTTAGTACGCTCTCATGCTTTCGAATTTGCTCGTTTTCATGGTCTTTTGGGATGCTTTGGTCTTGCTTCTTAATTTTGTTCTCTTACCGCCCCAGTTTATTCAGGTTTTTAACTCTTTTCCACTCCTTCGGTGATGGCTGCGAAATTGCTCTTTCCGCTTCCCCTCTGGAGTTTATACGAATTAGCGTAGTGAACCTATTGCTTCTGTCGTGAGGGCGCCATTGACCATCCTGACCTCAATTTCTTAAATGTCTTAGCCAGTTGTTTCAATTGGTGGCTTTGTGCTGCATGTCGCCTTTGTCTCATTCATAAAGGCGGAGTGTGTGAGGTGAGCATCTATCACGAGGGGCTTGTTACAAGATCACTTTTTCTGGGGAGGTGGTTTCCTCCCTCGCAGGTTGGTGGAGTGGTGTTACGATTATTCCCTCAGTATATCCTTGACGTTATTTGTTCGGTCCCACGAGTTATTCTGCCGCGCCAGCCCGATTTTAGCTTTGTCAATTGTTTCCCATCATCCTTGTTGTTGTGGTTGGTTCGATTGGATCTAGACACATCTGGGCCTTCTCTACGGATTTAGTTTTTGGCCCGACATTACATCTTTATTATGTATCCTCCTCCCCATGAGTGCCTGACTCCCTCGCATGGGTTGATACGCATGGCGTTGCAGTTCTTTAACTCTGTCGATTGTTGTCCGGTGTGCAACATAGATTAACGGTCGGCCGAACCTCGTGCTCCGTGCCACCGTGGATTTTTCTTGTTGTCTTCTCCACTGAGCCAGATTTGTGATAATCCTTGACATATTCGAGATTTCATAAGCTTGATGCGGCGGTTTCCTCTTCGTTGGTGCTCCTCCGGTAGGGCATCAATCAGCACATTCTAGTTGCGTTCCTCGGACCATTATAGAAAGTATGGACTGCATCCATCTTATTGGTGCGTGATGTATGACGCTTTCTTAACTGGATTCGTGCGAAATACATCCCGACTACGCTGCGGGTTCTCTCGCCCCAGTTGTCAAAGTATTGATCTTGCACAAGTTGTCTGATTTTAAAGTGGGAAAAACTTGGTGAAGAATTTACGCTGATGGATTCCATGAAGTAATGGAATCGGTGGCTAACGTGCCTTGATGCCCAGCTTTCTATCACTGCGGGAGTGGGAACAATCCGGGGGCTTTAGAGTGCTTCTTGATGACCGAATTATACTTGATGGTATCACGGGACCAGGGATGAGTGCGGATCATATTGGTTCTCATGGAATGATCAGAGCTAAGATGTCACGACATACATGTCATTGCGACTTTGACTCGGGGTGCATTTGCACAGACTAAGTGGTCTTGGATAGGCTGTTTGTACAAGCCCCCATGGCGGTCAGCGAACCTCCTCTGGCTCTTGAATGGATGCATCCCCCAGGTATACTCATGGCACAGGCTGGCAATTCCCTTCCATTATTCCCATTTGAAGCCCCTATGTGGCTCATTTTTGCTCCAATACTCAAATCACTCTTCATTATTTTCCATGTTTGCCTAGATTTCTACAAATGCAATACAATTCTTTGTTCTCGGCGTGTTAAATGTAAAAGTCCTTTTTGGCTCGAGGATCAAACAAATCATTGAAATGACGATCTGTCGTTGCATGTACTCACAGAGCCTTAACACTGCAATCACACATGAAACAAAAAAACCAAATGCGGCCTGCTTTGCAAAAACAAATAAAAACAAAGGAAATTCAAGTAATATAATTTGCTTTCTTCTATGTCACTCTAGAAACCTATCACGGCGGCATGCTGAAAACTTAATGATGAGCGTGGTGTGTAAAATGTACGCCTATGTGCGCAAGTACATATCGCCCGCGAAGTAATATAGTGCAATACTACGGATATCGATCCACGCAAGGATAGAGTGTATTTGAAAGCTAGAGTTTGCTTTCAAATATTATACAGATATATGTGTTGTGTGAAAGGGTACTGGTATGCAAATGTAAACTAAATGGCGATCTGAATTAATTCTTTGTGAAAGGGATTAGGGCTATGTCTCCACACTGTCACTTTAGATGGTTATTTCTTAAAGATATTATTAGTTTATTTATGATTTATTATTAGCTAGAGTGATCTTGTTTCTGAGAGCCCTCTCTCGAGGTGTATCTCTTTGCTCTAAGCGCTAGTAGAGTTGAGTGCATATCACTTTGACTCGATCTCGGCAGCTTAAATGTTAACCTAACCACGCACCTTCGGGATCGGGAATATCTCTATTCTGAATCAGCGAAGGTTGCTCTGAATCCACTGGATATATCATCTCTAAGATCTGGATCCTCAATTATAGTCAATATAATCTTGGCTGGCACATCACCGTATAAATGATTAGTGAATGCTCAGCGAGATGTTGACAAATTATAAACAACTTGAATAATATAAATGACTAATCTCTTTAATCCATGAAAATGCTGGCGAGGGTTCAACAACACCTAGGTATAGATCACAGAACTTATCTTGAAGGCAAGAAAACACGAATAGTTAATTTATAGAAACACTTCAGATCTTTTTGTAAGAAAAGATGAATCTGAAATGATGGCCACCTCGAGTAAAATCCACTGCTGTGATGATTTACGTACACTTTCGTTTCGTACGTCCTTGTTCTCGATCCCTCTGCTTTTAGAATTCTCGCCTTTTGCTTTTAATGTTGATGAGGAAGAGCGAGAGCTGTGTGAGCGTCGGACGTTGAGGCGTCCGCAGCGTTGCCCACTGTTCAACTTTTATATTAGTTGACGGCGTGCGGCGTTGGGGATTACAATACTGGCGATGGGGGCGTCGCACGTTGGGCGTCGCGGCGTTTCCGATACATCTTTGTCGCAGCTTTTTCATCCTCTGCTCTAGAATGCTTCAGCGCATCCTTTCGCACCTATTTCCACTGCATTCCACATAAGCTGTCGTCGGATATTGCAGGCTATAAAAATATGTATTTAAATGTAAAATAATCTTTGAGGCATTAAATGAATGTGGTGCCAACGGTATTTTAGGCACTCATCGATTTATCACTTTCCTTGATTAGATCCCTAAAGCTAACACGGGGTTGGAACTTACCTTTAGAATAAGGGAACTCATGATTATTTATATTAAATACCCCTCGAGCTTCAATTATGAGCAGATAGAAGTTTTATCAAAATGAACTTTCGGGCTATTGTGGTTAAAATTCGATGGTAGTCGAACATACTCGAGAAAAGAATGCTTACCGACTCTCGGAATCTAAGTCTACGCTGTCACGGGGGACATCACATATCATGAGTAAGATATTCCCTCGGTAGTATTAGAGTACTACTGTGGGAACTTATCCATTCATGGCTCAACGCAATTAAGTAAAAACCGAACCCAATTACTTCTCATGTTTAATGCGGGAAAAGTGCAACTAAATGCTCTGCCAATCAAATCCAGTAATTTGCGCTCTAGTCTTTGCATTTGCCGAATTAAGAATGATCACGAATCACGCACAACCACTTGTAATTTACGATGGCGAGAAGAAATTAAGATTCCTATAAATTTGTCTAGATTTTATGAATTTTGAGGCGATAATACTTATGAAAATAATAGAACTAAAAATCCATTCCCTACTGTCTATACTTACAGTTACGCAGATTTAAACCAGAAAATTAAACTAAAAATATAAAAATAAAAATATACACTGAGTTCCTCTCCTTTCCTTTTACATGTTTAGTGAGAGGCGGAGAGCTACTTTTACTCTTCTAAAAATTTGTCTATTTATACTATAAAAAGAATTTGGTAGAATCACTAAAATGCTCCGGTGGAACTCGAAGAAAAAGCCCGACTCAACATTGCAATATTTAGAGCCTCAAATTTGATGTATGACGTGGATTTCTCTTTGCTTTCGTGATTAGTGCAACCTCGTATCTCTTGCTACAACGATTTTTCACTTTGTGCTATGATGATGATGGTTGCGCGACATCGTTGTATTACGAATCTCATTTTGCTGGTGTTCTTGATGTTGACTGCTGACCTCTCAGCAGGCGTGATGTCGCGACCTCTTTTGTCTTTCTCTTCTTCCGACCGAGTTACGAAAGCGGTTGGGTTACATTCACACCTTCTACATTTATAAATTTTGGCTTCGTATTGTGACCTTGATTTCTTGAAGTGCTTGATTGTAGTGAGAAGTGGTCTTCGGCCTTCCGCGGAGTTTCAATTTATCGCCGCGACCTCATGGTGATCTTGCGCGACTTACCTCTTCTTTGCCCATTTCTTTTCTTACGAGTACATGACCTGGAGTTCCTCACGGCGGCGGAGTTTTTCTCTTTCGCGCGCTATTCGAATTGGCGACCTCGCGGTGATATCGCGACCTCTTTGTATCTGCCCAGCTCTTAGCAGTCCGCATTTCAATCGATCAAAGTGCGACATCATTTACGATCATGATTCGTAAAGGTTGCAAGTTAGTTCTTGGCAGTGCTTCCTAAGTTGGCGCTCTGAGTTGGGCCCTCACTTTCCCAAACTATTTTTGGTTGCACTTTGAATCTTCCTGTTTTAGCCGACATCATGGTGGTGTCGAAGCATGAAATGGAACCTTGCATTTTAAAAACTAGTTGCAACCTCTTTCTTTTTGCAAAGACCTCTGCCTTTGGCTTCATAAGAAGGCGGATCCTTGTCGCGACCTCATAGTGGTGTCGGCGACGCTGATTCATATCCTTTTGGCGTCGCGACATCAAAGTGATGCTTGCGACGTTCTTCGCGTTATTTCTTTTAGTCGACGAGTGCCTCTTCGCGCGTCTCATCGCCAGTCACGACACGTTCCGAAATTTGTTTCTTAACTTCCAAGCCAAATTTTTTGATGTTGTATGACGGAATGGTGGAAAGTGACTTCATCGACTTAGGTGAAATGGGTTGTGACCTGATTAACTGCGGGGCTGGTTTCTTATGATTTTTGCTAAGATTTGAGCTTCTCTTTGTATTTTCCATGCAAAGATGAGGCTTTGAATTAAAATATCCACATTTACGTAAAACTTTCGTCAACATTTATCTCGCGTAATATCGCCAGGAAAAGTGAATAAAAACTTGGCCAGGTTTTTGGACTCATCGACTATGGCGATACCATCATTCTGAACACCTTCTCACGGTCTGTCGGATGATATTGCATCCTCTACGATCACGAGAAAACATCACCTCTTTTCATCCATACACAGATTTATACTACTGCGGCGTATAGATTGATAATAAGCGTAGGGGTAACTTATCAAAGGATGGCAACCATAATGTTTGGAAGGCCACGATGGGTAAATCCACTTCAGGGTTTATATAGTATGATATACTTATAAAATCCAAGAACCCCAGATCACAAGGCATTTTACACAAGAAACCTTGAGTTATTTGTAGACACAACATGAAACTTAACCCTTTAAAATCACGTGTTTGGTGCCCAGCTGGGGCAAATTCCCTGGTTTTACATAGTAACGGAGGGGATAGGCTAATCCCATCCGAGATCAAGGCCGTAATGGATTCACTGAGCTCCATGACCCAGAAAAGGGTACAGCGGTTGGCGGAAGCTGGCACGACCTGCCAGGCGGCTCAGGATCTAGCCCCCTTATCGTTTGAAGAAAGTTTCTTTGCCACCTAAAGGGAGACTCGGCGGGCTGTGAAATTAAGAGTCACGGCCAGGAGCTCTTACGATGAGTAAATGATATCTCAGACCACCAGTTCTTGTGTAGCCTGAAGAAACGGGTGACACACTCATCTTTACGCACACGATCCTAAAAATCTACGGGGGTGAAGATAGAACATGCTTGCCTCCACCACCGGTGTTAGTAGGGCTAACACTAGTAGTAACCTCTAACGACTTGACTTCAGCGAAGGGTTTATCTTCTTTGCTCTTTTCCTTTATCCAATAAACTATAAACTTCTTCATTCATATATTATTAAACATTTAATACAAATATATCATTCTATAAGTGAGAATTCTGAGGCATTATCATTTAAACTCTTACGTAAATGCGAGGATGTTTAACGCCTCCTGAGCTTTGCATTTAGCTTACAAAACAAAAACACCTTTAAAGCTAAACCAAAGGTCCTCAGTGGGCACCTAGTGTTGCATTGGCCTTACTTGCTGATGTGGATTGTCTTGGCTTTCATTTCCTTCTTTTGTACCTACATGGATGAAACACCCGAGCTAAGCTTATAACTTAGTGGGAATAATACACGTAGGCGACCTTTAATAAGGGTCATCACACTTTAGACACATGCATATACATCTAACATATCACATGCCATACCTTGCCATATATGTTTCATACATATCATTTACACAAGATTATACATATCTTATACTTACTTATCATATCATATTTACATTTCTTATCCTCGTTCATATACATTTAGCTAGCATTCTTGTCACGATTGTACTAGTCATCGCATATGGTGCTATGCTTCCCATATCATGTCATTTATCTTATTCAAGTCATTTTGCATATTCTTGTCATTTGTTTATGTTTCATACTACGTATCGTAGAAGTGAATCGGGAAACTATAAGGGCGGGCGCTATTATCATTGTCTTGAGACAATGAGCCTCTATAAGGGCAGAAGGCCACATTATCGATAATACAAGGCGATGACCTCTATAAGGGCCCGAAGGCGTTGTAATGACCCAAACGAGGCCAACTGATCAGTATGTTGCAGACTTTTATCCCTAATAGGCATGCCCATATATCCCTCTACTAGGTTCTAAGCAAAAAATCCATTTTTATTTCATTTTCAATCATGTCTACATTATCGCCGAATAAGCTATTGTTATGCGGTAGCCATATCGCGATATTTACAATTCTGCCATATTTACCCATGTATCATTTAGGCGTTTGTATATGTTTACTTATGCATTATTTGGACATTTAAGTCAATTAATATGCTTAATGGCGTACATATTTGTCATTTAACATGTCATCCCTAACCAAGGAATAACATTACATTTACAAACACATAATAGGCTTGAAGCAAGCCTCGATTAACTTGACTAGGCCATGAAATCGACCTTAGCGGTTACCTGACCGGGCCGAGCGAGCTTGAAAGCGAGTTCTCGAAAGACCTTTGTTCAGCGAGCCGGTTGACTAATCCAAACAAACGGTTGACCTACCCGATCGTCGTTTCCTCTTGATGGTGCTGGTAGCTCACGCATTCAACGGAAGCCCACTGATTACTCGATCAACGGAGTTCTTCGTTGTTTCAGGGTTGGATGCTCTTGCATCCCAATCGGATGCCACTGACCAGTGATTTATCCAGCCCAACCCCGAAAAATGCATCATTTGTGTTTGGAAAAAACACCTAACAACCTCTAGGACTTCTACAAAGCCAAAGATGGCTCCCAAATGGAACATAATCCCAAGGTAATAAGAATCCCTTACATAAACAAAGGTTCCAACTAGTATCCATACTAGTAATCCACCAGTATTCAAACAAAGACCAACTCAAAATAACCCATACATGAATTCCATACACATGTGGATTCCATACTAGTATCCATACCTGATTTTCTTCTTATCCTTTCTTCCTTTCTTCCTTCTTCTTCTTCTCTTCTTCTCTTCTCTCTTTCTCCATTTCCCCTCCGGATGCCCTAACTTCACACACCAAAATATCTTCCCCTCAATTCTAAGACCAATTGTTTGGTCTTATCCTCATTTTGGAGTTAAGGCCATGTTTGGCTGAACACATTTTTGGGTCAAATCTTGATTTTCTTACCATTTGGTCCTTTTATTTCATTCTATATGCCATTCTATCTTATCATATTATTACTTTATCATATAATCTTCTTAAATTATGACCTTTGGGTCCTAAATGGGTAAATTACTAATTTACCCTTGGCCTTTGTATTAATCACGGGTTTTTATCCTTTTTCACTTTTTGCACTTAATTTTCGGAAAAATGCAAATTTTACTTATATTATTGATAGGCCGAAAGCGTGTTGTGTAGAATGTGTACGCCTACATGCGCAAGTGCACGCGTCGCCTCAAGTAAAATAAGGTACACCTAGAAATACGGATATCCAATCCATGGGAGAGAAGTGTCTTTAGTCGACTTTACACTTTAAATATTATACGGACCTAAAATGTGTAATTCCGATTAATAAAAGAAATAAAAGAAAAAATAATCCTATATTATTTGCTAAATCAATTAATTATGAAAACTAGGGTTTGTCTTCTGCCTTTTCGATGAATTTTAACCAAAGTATATTATTCATTGTTATATTAATTGATTCTGTTGTGTGGGTTGATCGTGCCTACAAAGATATTCTCTCTCGAGATATAATGTTGCCTATCTACTTGATAGGAGTGTGTGCATCTGCCTCAACCCTGGACTCCGAAATGCTTAAATGTTTAAACCCTTAATGCCACACTTAGAACCGGGATATCTCTATTCGCCGATTGACCAAGTGTTGCTCTATTCATATCCCCGGGGGTCATCATCTCTCGATCTCAGACTCCCAACAAAAACAGGCCATGTTGGCCAAACACTACCATGTAAATAAAATACAGATATCGAGCAAGTCGAGATAAAATCAATCCATATAATGAATGAAAACGTAATTAACCATTAATCCATTCGAAAGTAGCAAGGCTACAACAAAAACCTAGAAATAAATCTAGAACATCTCTAAGTCAAAGAAAAGCATCAAAAAAGAGAGAAACAAAGAAAGAGGATGAGAATAAACGATTTTGAGTGAAAGCGTCATCTCTTTTTCTTCAATATCCTTCTTCTTCAAGCTTTTCCCCTTCAAGATGTGTACTGAGGTGTTCCACCCTAAGAGGGCTTCTCCCCTTCAAAAAGCTCCAAAATCTGTCACAAATCCTCCTCCTTTTCGATCCCTCCGGTTTGAGCTTTAAAACTCTCCATTATGGGCTAAAGTACCCAAAAACCAGCCCGAGCGTTCGGCATGGTGGTGCAGCCAGCGTCTCGGCGTCGAGATGCTATGTTTACGCAGCGTGGGAGCCAACATCGCGACGTTCTTTGCCGATCCTGTTACGCTCCAACTTCATAAGGCCATAACTTTGTCATCCGAACTCCGATTTTGGTGTTCTTGGTGCCGTTGGAAAGATATTGAAGTATAGAATCCATCCATATATGTTTTGATTCAATAGGAGATCATATGATGTTTGAAAACGTCAAAATACAGTAGCCTCTCCTTCTGAAGGTGCTGCAATGTTTGTGAATTTTCATGAGTTTTGGAACACATAGCTTCTTTGTTCGAACTCTAATTTTGGTGTTCTTGGTATCCCTGGAAAAATATTGAAGTGTAGAATCCATCCATATATGGTTTGATGAAATATGAGCTCATATGATTTCTGAAAACATAAAAATTCAGTAGCCTCTCCTGTACAGCCTAATGGCAGTTTTCCTGTTTACTGATTACCAAATGGTTGACTGATCATAAGCGTGAACTTTTAGAGCATTAGGGCACTTATTTAACATAAAAACACTAGAAAAACTAACTAAATCATAGGGATAAAATGAGTATTTAAGATACTCATCACACCCCCAAACTTAAATTCTTGCTTGCCCCCAAACAAGAGATTGACTCAAAACAAAACAAAAATTGAAAATGACATGAAGTAAAAATAATGAGATGAGTATGATAACATGATTCCAAATAGAAGAATCACTATGAACACAATTAAGCATGTGGCCCTTTTCAGCCAAGGTGAGGATCCTTAAACTTTTAAACTCTAGGAACATGGCAAAGCCAAAGCATGGTGAAGTAAGCAAATCAACCCCCGAGTCCATGTTATTCTTTCCCGAGGAAACTAAGTGTGAGTGATAGCATGATCTTCAGTGTATAGCAAAGGTCTAGCACCCCCAAACTTAAGCTCAACTCACCTATTTGGAAGAAGCTAACTAAGAAAGGATAAGAACGCACCCTTTTTATTCATACCAAAATACCTAAAAAATTCCTAAATACCAAAAATTGAAGGAGAACTAGTGCCAAGAAGTTTTAGATGAGTAGTCCTGTAGCGGGGATCTATTGGTGACTCCCCACCAATTGGTTAAGGGCACCAGGCATTAAATTCCCTTCAAACTTCACCCCGAACACTCAACCAAACTCAAAGGCCCTAGGTTGTGGGAATGATCCATTTTTACACTTGTCCATGTAGCGGGCGTGAGTCAAATGAGTCCGGCCCGGTGGATTAGGGCATTAGGCTTTGAAAGGCCCCTCGGACTGTGCCCGAGATTCCGATTGGATGATCTACTTATTCTAATTCACAAGCCTATTTTTTTTACACTTTTTTTTCTTTTTTCTTTTTTTTCTTTTTCTTCACTTTTTCTATTGTTTTTGTATTTTGTTTTTTAAGTTGGGGCTCGATGGCAATCCTCTTTTTGTTTAGGTGTCCCATCACCTAGGTTGCTAGAATCCCCCAAGATTAGTTGAATTCAAGGCAAAGGGTTCGGGACCAAGGTATACAAGGGACACCAAAATTTTGTGTGTGATAGATTCCTTGAGAAATAGCTTCATGTAGAACAATGGAGGTGACTAAGCTAAGTCACCCATACCAAGCAAATGCACAATTCCGGATCATTTAAAAACCTAAGGGTCTATTCCTCCTCTTTACACTTGGCATTTTTGAATAGTTTTGTTCAAAATGACCTTCTCTTAACCAACAAGGCATCAAACTCACTCATCCCCGAGACACAAATAAATAAAATAAAGAATAGAAAAGCACATGAAACTAACAACCAAACAACTAACTTCAGCAATTGAGGAGAAACAAAAAGAAAGTTGGATTTTGGAAATTTGTTTTTTTTCTTAATGAATTGTTGAATTCACCCCCCAAACTTGAAATGAACATTGTCCTCAATGTGAAACAAAAGCAAGAATGGATAATGAGTACTCCCCTGAGGTTGATCAAGTCTCTGGAAGTTGCTCAATGAATATGGCTCGCTTTGGGAGGCAAGAGGTGTTAAGAGAGGTTAGACTTTAAGTCGAATGAGATCGCTTGAGATATGGTTTCCTCTTTGATTCTTTAAGCCTCCCATAATTATTGAACTTCAAGCTTTCAACCTTTTAGCTTCCAAAACCAGATTTGAATCCCTAAAAACCTGAAATTAAAAACTAAAACACAGAAAAACAAAATCAAGCACGAAAATTTATTAAACTCAAAACTAACTATGAAATAGAAAAAAGGAAAGAAAACTTTTTAAGCTTGGGCTGCCTCCCAAGGAAGCGCTCCGTTTTTCGAGTCAGCTGAAGCTCCACCAACTCGCGGATGGGTTGGTGTTTCGCGCCTCCATCCTTCTCTAGAGGCGATAGTTGTACTCGATCGGTAACTTGAGCACATAGTCTTATAATCTTATTATTTTTTTTGATTTTCTATTTTTTTTTTTTAATTATTTGTTTACAATGGTTCCCTCTCAATTCGTTGTTCAAGTGAATGATGTACTCATCCACCTCGAATTTGGGATAAATCTTCTCATTTTTCAATTCTTCATGCATCTCATCCCGTAAGTCATCTCCAAAAAAAGTCTCTCTGACTTCCTCTTTTACCTTTTCATATGATTAAGGAGAAGTTGACTCTTTCTCCTTTTCAACTAAGTCTTTCAAAGTTTCTGCATCATCATCCTCCACTTTTTGAAGCTTCTCAAGTTCTTCATTACCTCTTGAAGTGATTTCTTCATTGTACCTCTAGTTTTCTTCTTTTGTATTCACCCCAAGAGTAGATGGCGAACTCTTATGTTGTCCTTCAAAGGACATTGTAGCCATATTCTCTTGTTCATTCATATATTTTGCCACTAGTTCTTCTATACTCATACTCTCCTCTTCTTTAGATTGTTCTTTCTCAAATGTAAGTTGAGTACCAAAGTGGCATTGGAGCCATCTCTTCTTTGATGTCGAATGGTGTATCTTTGAATTTGAACATTATGCCTTCGATTCCATGAATTGAGCTTGAGATGTCACATTCGCATAGACTCTTTTCATTTCAACTAATGCTGCCTCTAACTTTGTCATTCTCTCATGTGAAGGTTGACTTATCACATTTAGATAAAAAACTGAGGCAACCTAACTTGAGAGTAATCCATTTCAGCCATTGATCTTGAAAATTCAGGTTGTGCCATGGTAAATGCAGTTTGAGCTTTTCTTAATTCATCCATAGCGTCTTCTAGGCTTGATCTTTGGACTTGTGGAGATTGAAGAGTGTTATAGCTTGTATTCCATGAGGTGTTTGGGTGGTGGCTCCATCCAAAATTATGATTGCTCAAGTATGGGGTACCTCCATATTGAGCATAATCAATTGATGCATATGGTTTCCACACTTGACTTTGCAATTGAGTTGTCACTCTTCTTTGATGCTCATTAGCCAATTGCCGCATTCTTAGTTGCTGCTCAAGGTGAGCCAATGCATTTGTCAACTCGATGATAGGATCCATTGTGATTTAAACTTGTGCTTATCTTTGCCTCATGTAATCTATTTATGATTATCTACGACAAGATCAAAGGAACTAGTTTGCCTTGACCTTGTTTGTCGTATACACGAAAAATTAACCTCCTGAAACACACAAATAAACAACAATAGAGACCAAGTCACAAGAACTAATGTAAAATAAATAAAATTAAATAAAATAATAAAGTAATAAAAAAAATAAAAAATAGATTGATCCCAGTAATATCTAAGTCGTTGTTGTCAATATGAACCTGCAAAACTTCTCCCCGACAACGGCCAAAAAGCAATAGGCCAGAAGCGTGTTGTGTAGAATGTGTGCGCCTATGTGCGCAAGTGCACGCGTCGCCTCAAGTAATATAGTGTACCTAAGTCTACGGATGTCGATCCCACGGGGAGAAGTATCTTTGAAATCTTGACTTTATGCTTTAAATATTATCTGGACCTAAAATCGTAATGAATCACGATTAATAAAAAGAAAAACTAATTCTATATCATTTGCTAAATCAATTAATTATGAAAACTAGGGTTTTTCCTTCACCTTCAACACTCGATGAATTTTAACCAAAATATATTATTCATTCAGTATATTAATTGATTTACGCTGACGGGTTGATCGTGCCTACAAGATATTCTTTCTTGAGATATATTTGCCTATCTTGCAAGTAGGGTGTGTTGCATCTCTGCCTCAACCCTGGACTCCGAAACGCTTAAATGTTTAAACCCTTAATGCCACACTTAGAACCGGGATATCTCTATTCGCCGATTGACCAAGTGTTGCTCTATTCATATCTCGAGAGTGCGTCATCTCTCGATCTCGGACTCGAAATAAGCAGACATTGGCCCGAACCTTCATGTAAATAAAATCTGAGAGATAGAGCAAGTCGAGATAAAATCAATCCATACTAATGAATGAAACGTAATTAACCATTAATCCATTCGAAAGTAGCAAGGCTACAACAAAAACCTAGAAATAAATCTAGAACATCTCTAAGTCAAGAAAAGCATCAAAAAAGAGAGAAACAAAGAAAGAGGATGAGAATAAACGATTTTGAGTGAAAGTGTCATCTCCTTTTCTTCAATCTCCTTCTTCTTCAAGCTGTTCCCCTTCAAGATGTGTGCCCTAGGGTGTTTCCACCCTAAGAGAGGGCTTCTCCCCTTCAAAAAGCTCCAAAATCTATCACAAATCCTCCTCCTTTTCGATCCCTCCGGTTTTAGTTTTAAAACTCTCCATTATGGGCTCAAAATGGGCTAAATATCCACCCAAAACCAACCCCAAACGTCGCGACATCGTGCAGCAACATCGCGACGTCGGGATGCTACGTTTCTGCGTCAGCGGCGTTGGTTCTCAGCGTCAGCGGCGTTGTTTACTGATCCCTATTTTGCTCCACGACTTCATAAGACCGCGCTTTGTCATCGAACTCCGTTTTGGTGTTCTTGGTACTTGTCGACTCTTGAAGTGTAGAATCCATCCATATATGTTTTGATTCAATAGGAGCTCATATGATATTTGAAAACGTCAAAATACAGTAGCCTCTCCTGCTGAAGGTGATGCAATGTTTACTGATTTTCTTCAAGTTTTGGAACTTGTATAACTTCTTTGTTCGAACTCCAATTTTGGTGTACTTGGTATCCCTGGAAATCTCTTGAAGTGTAGAATCCATCCATATATGGATTGATGAAATAGGAGCTCATATTATGTCTGAAAACGTCAAAATTCCATAGCCTCTCCTGCTGCTTCCGTAGCAATTTTTCCACCAATTTTGCACAATTCCACCAAATGGATGACCTGATCATAAATGTGAACTTTAGAGCATGAACACTTTATTTAGCGCAAAGCACTGAAAAACAACTAAAGCATAGGGATAAAATGAGTATTTAAGATACTCATCAATTTTACCCTAAACATGTAATAAAACTGTCAAGGTATAATTTGAGGTGTTATAACTCTCCCCCCCTTAAAAAGAATTTCGTCCTCGAAATTCATACCTGAATCGAAGAGTTGCGGATACTCTTCCCTCATAGTTGCTTCTAGCTCCTAAGTAGCTTCTTCCCTACCATGGTGTTGCCAAAGCACTTTCAGTAATGGTACTTGCTTATTCCGCAACTGTTTCACCTCTCAAGCCAGAATAGCCTTTGGCTCTTTACCATATGAAAAATCCGCTTGTACTTGTATATCTTGTACTGGTAGTATGTGTGTCCCATTAGAGTGGTATCTCCAAAGCATCGACACATGAAATACATTATGAAATTAGGCCAACTCTAGAGGGAGAGCCAAACGATAAGCCACAGGGCCAATTCGTTCTAGAATCTCATATGGCCCTATGAACCTCGGACTCAACTTGCCTTTCTTACCAAACCGTAGAATTTTCCTCCACGACGATACTTTTAAGAAGACCTTGTCTCCTTCATAGTGATATCTCTCCTTTTTAGGTGGAATACTGACTTTTGTCGATCACTAGCCGCCTTTAACCTTTGCCTAATAACTTGTACTTTCTCTTCCGTATATTTTACTATGTCTGGACCAATCACCTTATGCTCATTCAACTCCGTCCAACACACTGGAGTTCTACATCTCCGACCATATAAAGCTTCATATGGTGCACGTACAATACTTTTGCACTTGATAACTATTGTTATAAGACTAAATTCCATCAATGGAATATACATATCCCAACTTCGAAATTCCATGACACAACCTCAAAGCATGTCTTCGAGTACTTGAATCTATCTCTCTAACTGTCCATTTGTTTGCGAATTGGATGTTGTACTAAAATTCAGCCTAGTACCTAAGGTTGATTGTAGTTCCTTCCAGAACCTCGATGTAAAATGCGGATCTCTATTCAACACAACAAACAACGATAAACCATGCAATCGTACAATCTCATCCACGTATAGCTCAGCTAGTCAATCCATAGAATAGTCCATCCTCATTGGTATAAAATGGGCCGACTTTGTAAGCTTATCTACAATCACCCAAACAAAGTCATGTTTCTGTTGTGTGAGGGGAAAACCCAACACAAAATCCATGGTAATGTTATCCCACTTCCATTGAGGAATTGGAAGGGGATTCAACATACCTATTGGGACTTGTTGTTCAACTTTAAATTGTTGACACGTCAAACACTTAGACACGTACTTTGCCACATCTCTTTTCATTCCTTTCCACCAATAATGTTGTTTTAAATCCTGGTACGTCTTATTACCTCTAGGATGCATGGTAAATACGGTATTATGAGCTTCAAATAGAAACTTTTTCTTTAGCTCTTTATCATATGGCACACATAATCTATTCTAAAAATACAAACTTTCAGCTTCTTTTACTGAAAAATTAGTCTTATCACCATCTCTGACCATCTGTACCTTTTTCTATAACTCTACATCATTTTTCTGCGCACTTATCATCATTTACTTTAAAATAGGTTACGTTGTTAATTGAGCTGGCATAGCTCAAGTGTTTATAGTCTCCGTCCCTTGTGTTAGTGACATCGTTATCCTTTGTCTTTTAACTAAAGCATCTCTTTCTGCATTCGGCTGCTTTCGAGGTGGTGATACATTATACGGTCATAATCTTTTAATAATTCTAACCACCTCCGCTATCTCAAATTTAATTCTTTCTGAGTTAGTAAGTACTTGAGACTCTTATGTTCTGTGTAAATTCTACACTTTTCCCCATATAAGTAGTGTCGCCAAGTTTTCAAAGCAAACACTACCGCAACCAACTCTAGATCATGAGTGGGATAATTTTGTTCATGTGGCTTCAACTGCTTGGATACATAAGCCACTACTTTCCCATCTTGCATTAACACACATCCCAAACCAATGCCTGAAGCACACTATATAGAGTATACTCTTTTACCGAGGTAGGCTGCGTCAATCCTGGTGCTTCAACCAGTATTTCTTTCAACTATTCAAAACTATTATGACATTTATCTGTCCACTCAAACTTACTCATTTCCTGAGTAATTTGGTGAGCGGAGAAGCTATAACAGAGAATCCTTTCACAAATCTATTATAATATCCTACTAGGCCCAAGAAACTTCTTACCTCGATTAAATTTTGAGGCAGTTTCCAATTTACAACGGCCTCAATCTTTATAGGGTCCACTCTTATACCCTCAGTTGACACATTATGACCTAGGAAGGAAACTTCCTTTAGCCAAAGTCACATTTGCTGAGTTTAGCATATAACTTCTTCTCTCTGAACGTCTCCATGACTATTCTCAGATGTTGTTCATGTTCCTGTGCATCCTTAGAATACACCAGGATCTCATCGATAAAGACCACAACAAGCTGATCCACATAGGGTTGGAATACCCCATTCATTAAATCCATGAATGCTGCTGATGCATTAGTCAACCCAAATGGCATTACCAAAAACTCATAATGGCCATATCGAGGTTCAATGCGATCTTGACACATCGACATCTCACTCTTGCCCCAGTTGATATTACCGGTCGCGAATTACATCTTCCCACAAAATGATACCGCTCCCTTCCTTCAATCAAAAGATTTTGATTCTGTAATGGGTACCCGTTTTTCATTGTCACCTTGATTTGCCGATAATCAATGCACATTCGTAAAGTGTCATCTTTCTTTTTCACAAATAAAACAAGTGCACCCTAGGGTGAAACACTGGGTCGGATAAATCTTTTATCCAAAGCTCTTGTAATTGAATCTTTAATTCTTTCAACTCTGTTGGAACGATCTTGTATGGTGCCCTAGACATAGGGATTGTTCCTGGTACAATTTCTATGGATAAGTCCACCTCCCTCTCAAGGGGAATACTTGGTAATTCTTTAGGGGAATACATACAGGAAATTCCTTACCTCTTTTTGATCTTTTCCCAAATCAACTTGACCTCTCTTAGAGTCAAGTATCAAGACTAAGAATGTCTCACAGCCTTTCCTCATAAGTCTCCTAGCTTACATAGCGGAGATCACAATGGACATTGCGCCGATCTAATGCCCTGCACTATCACCTCCAACTGGTCAGAGCATCTCAACACTATTGTCTTTTGATCATAATTAACGATGGCTCGGTGTTTAAAATGACCCAGTCCATTCGAAATCCAAGTCGAAACTCTCTAAATGGTAAGGTTATCAAATGAGCTAGAAACTCTCTTGCTTGGATAACAATGGGGCAATTTTTGTATACGCTATTCACGTTAGCACTGTGCCCCAATGGACTGGTCACATGCATGTCATATGCTAACTGTTCCACTACTGGTATCTTATCAAATACATGTTCAATGCATACATATGAATGAGTGGATCCAAGATCAATCAATGCATGCATCTCAATATCTTAAAGAGAAAATATACCAACTCTAACCTCAGGAGCATCCTAATCCTCATGAGCCTTTATGGCATATGCTCGTGCTGGTGTTGTAGGTATAGGACGATCCACTGTCTCAGAGATTGTGCCTCCTCATCCTCTATGCTAAATCGGGCCACCTCGACCCCTACCCCCGATCTCTGGTCGAAGGTAGTGTAATTGATTCTCCTTTGCCACTTTCTTGTAGACTTATATTATCCCCTGACTATCTGGGACACTGTGCTATCAAATGATCAGTGCTTCCACATCGGAAACACCCTCCTGTCAATAACCTGCAAACACCCAAATGCCTTCTATGGCAATGAGGGCACTATAGGATTTCTCCATGTCCAACTGAAGCACATCTACCATAACTAGGTGTTACATTAGACCCTTGTCTTCTACCTCTCGTAGTTGAACTGTATTCTGATTAAGCTGGAGACTCCCTAACTCTTTTTCCTGATGAAAACTAAGCTCCTCTAGAAAACTTCTTCTTCTGAGATATTTCTTTGTTGGTCGTTTGAAGTCTCTCTACTTTCATTGTGGCTTGGACCAACTGATAAAATTCCACCTGTTAGAGAGAAGTCATAGGTGCCAAATATCTCTTGATGGAATCATGCAGTCCATCCTCAAATTGCCTACACTAAAATGCCTCGGTGAGGACTAATTTCAATTCATACTTGCTGAGATGACTTAATTCTTTCTCATATTCAGCCACCGATAAGTTCCTTTGCTTGGAATTCAAGCCCATTTCCTTGGACTCCACATACATCTCGAGTAGCGTACTTTGCCTAAACTCTTGGACAAAGAGACTCCCAGTCTGGGTTTGGAATGTGGACTTCTCAACACTAGCTTCTACCAATCATATTCCTCACTCTGCAATACTGAGACTGCACATGATACTCTCTGATTGGAAGGGCATCTAACTTCCTCCAATATTCTTTGTAACTTTTCTAACCAGAATTCCGCTTTATAGGACTCTTCCATGTTTGTCCCATGGAATTCCTTAGCCCCATGTCTTCTTACCAAATCTATCGGGGCTTTCGGAGTTGTCAATCTTTCCAATACTCGAGTCATGTCCTGAGATATCCTAAGCAAAGCTTCATTTAGCTCAACAGGGTCGTGACTCTCGCTTCTGACATATTAAGAAGGGTCCGAAGCGGGTAATTCTTGATCTCCAAGGTTCACACTCTCAACTGCTTCTTCAATTGGATTTGGAGGACAATCCATCTATACAACATAAGGACATCCACATCAGGCCATCACTTCACTAAACACATGCTTTTCAATCTTATACTCTATCTAGAATCGCCTAAACCTAAGCTTTTCCATAAAAACCTAAACCTAGGTTCTGATACCACCTAAACTTGTGACGCTCCCATCCGCCACCCGATGTCAGGCAAGGGCTGACTTACTTGTAGTAGCCCCCAACCCGGCACCTAATGTCAGGCGAGGGTGTCATATTTTTCATTTTCTTTTCCTATATCCAATAAACTATAAACTTGTTCATTCATATATTGTTAAACATTTAATTTTAAATATATTATGTAGAAGCGGATAACAAAATATATTTAAACTCCATAAATGGGAGTGTTTAACATATACAAACTTTACATTGCTTACAAAAACAAAAACATATACAAACTAGACCAAAAAAGTCCTAAGTGAGCACCTAGTGTTGCGTTGGCCTTTATTGCTGATGTGGATTGTCCTGGCTTCTATTTCCTTCTTTTGTACCTACATGGATGAAACACCCTTGCTAAGCTTATAGCTTAGTGGGAATAATACTCGTGGGCGACCTTTATTAAGGATTATCACACTTTAGACACATGAGTGTACATCTAACACATCATTTACTTATACACATGCTTATATATGTTTCATACATATCATTTACACAAGCTTATACATATCTTATACTTACTTATCATATCATGTTACATTTCTTATCCTCTTTCATATACATTTTGCTTCTTGTACTTGTCATCTCATAGCAGTGTTATGCTTCTCATATCATGTAATTTATCATATTCAAGTCATTTGCATATTCTTGTCATTTGTTTTATGTTTCATGCCTGCCTATGCCTTAGAAGTTGATATGGGAAACTATAAGGACCCGAAGGCACTGTAATGACCCAAACGAGGCCAACTGATCAGTATGCTGCAGAATTTTATCCCTAATAGGCATGCCCATCTATCCCTCTACTGGGTTCAAAGCAGACAATCCATTTTTATTTCATTTTCAAATATATCTCATATCACTGAATATTGTTATCCGGTAGTCATATGCGATATTTACGATTTACGTATGCATATTTACCCATGTATCATTTAGACATTTGTATATGTTTACTTATGCATTATTTGGACATTTAAGTCAATTCAATATGTATGGGCGTACATAATGTCATTTAACATGTCATCCCCTAACGAGAAATAACATTACATTTAAACACATAATAGGCTTCCGAAGCAAGCCTCAATTAACCTCAACTAGGCCATGAAATCGACCTTAAGCAGTTTCACAACCCAGGCTTCAAACCAGCCTGAAACATTTCTCAAAAGACACTATTCACTAAACCAGTTGATCAACCGTTCTACCGTTTAGTCCTAACCGATCGACCGTTTCCATTTTGTACAACAGCTGGTAGCTACTACATCCATCCGGAAGACCATCCGGACAAATTTCCTCTTGGTACAGTAGTTGGTAGCTACTGCATCCAACTGGAAGACCCACTGATTAACCGATCGACCAACCGGTCAACCGGTTCTTCGTTCAAGGTTGGATGCTACTGCATCCAACCGGATGACCTTCCGGTCGATCGATTCATCCCAGAACCTAGAAAAATGCATCATTTGTGTTTGGGAAAAACACTAAACAACCTCTAGGACTTCTACAAAGCCAAAGATGGCTCCCAAATGGAACATAATCCCAAGGTAGGAAGAATCCCTTACATAAACAATGGTTCCAACTAGTATCCATACTAGTAATCCATACCCAAGGAAATATTTCAAACAAAATGCCAATTCAAAATAACCTATACATGAATTCCATACACATGTAGATTCCATACTAGTATCCATACATGTATTCCATACCTGATTTTCTTCTTCTCCTCTTCTTCCTTTCTTCCTTCTTCTTCTTCTTCTATTCTTCTCTTATCTCTTTCACATTCTCCCCTCCGGATGCCCTAACTTCACACATGAAAATATATTCCCCTCCATTCTTAGACCAATTTTTGGGTCTTATCCTCATTTTGGAGTTAAGGCCATGTTTGGTTGAACACATTTTTGGGTCAAATGCCCAATTTTTGCTATTTGGTCCTTTTATTTCATTCTATATGCCATTCTAACTTATCATATAATCTTCTTAAATTATGACCTTTGGGTCTTGAATTGGTAAATTACTAATTTACCCTTAGCCTTTGTATTAATCACGGGTTTTTATCCTTTTTCACTTTTTGCACTTAATTTCAAAAAAAAATGCAAATTTTACTTATATTATGCCCTAAACATGTAATAAAGCGTAGGGGTATAATTTGGGATATTCTGAGTGAGCATTATTCAAGAAGATGAAATTGAAAGGCCCATATTCTTTGTAAGCAAGTCCCTATCCGAGGCAGAAACTCGATATAACCGTCTCGAGCAGGAGGCACTGGCACTCTAGGTAGCAGCAAAAAATTGTCCCTACTTCCAGGCGCACCCTATCATTGTATTCACCAACCTCCCTCTAAGAAGCACTATACATAATCCCGATCTGTCATGGCGAATGGCTCGGTGGGCAATTGAGTTGAGTGAATTCGATATTCAATATAAACCTTGCTTGGAATTAAAGGAGCAAATATTGGCTGACTTTCTAGGTAAAGTAGACTTATAGGAGAACAAATCTCCTTGAAATAAGTGTATTTAAATTTGGACCCCTTTGGATCCAGAAAATTTGTTAAAGTGAAGTGCTGTTTGTAGGAAATATTTCAGTGTAAAGTATTTGAAGTAAATAAATAAAAGAAGGGTTAATATATGAAATATGAACACATGAACAGTTATACAAACATGTAAATGACTAGTATGATATCTCTACCTCAGATAAAAAACTAATAAGCCTGATTTCCTGCATATATTCCAAAGTGGATGGACAAGTAGGCATTGCCTATGAGGGATTACAAGTTATAAGTTGGCCCCGTTTGGGTCATTAAAGCGGCCCCGTTTAGGTCATTATAGCGACCCTGTTTAGGTCATACAATACAGGCATAGGTTACTGTTTCGTACAATGATGATATCTTCGAATATATGATTAGTACCCAAAAAGTGCTATTTTGAGTCCTATTCAAGATAGGTTTTGAGTGCTTTTTGCGTACTAATCATATTAGTGCCGATGACATGTGCGGAGTCGATTAGTGCTCGCGATGTTGTTTTTCGAGTTGTTTTTGGTATTTTTGCGGGTTGGGAACCTCATGGCATCATATCAAGCTGGCATCCTGGTGTGATGTTTTATGCTAAGTTCGTATGAATTCTAGGCGATTTCATCAAGTCGGGATGAAGAAATGTCAAGCTGGAAAGGAATAAATGTAAGCTAATTGGTGCAGGAAGCAAGGCAAGAGGATCAGGAATTTCGCTATGGCATAGCGAAAATTCCACAAGTTACTTGGGTATTCGCAATGGTAGCGAAAATTTATGATCTAGCATTCATTATAATACTATTTTCGCTATGATAGAGAAATTTAGCTGTCATGCTTGAAAATTATTATCGTAAGTGAAAAATGCATAGCGAAATTTTGAATTTTAAATTATGCCTCATATTTTTAGCTATCATAAGCGAGAATTTTAAGCTATGATAAGCGAAGAATCAATGCATAAGCGAAAATCTTTGCCACTCTTTTGTGATCCAAGCGACCCGTTTTGTGTAATTCCCATTTTGACCTCAATGTAATCTTATTATATTGGTTATTTTGGTATTTCACACATTTGTAAGGCTATATAAGCCACTTTATAACATTTTGTAACCCTAACTTTCATTTAACTTTCAATCCACGTAGCTTTTCATTTAGGTTTACAGTTTTCTCTCTTCTCTCTCTTCTTTCTCTCATTTTCTTGGCTGCCAAACACACCCCTTTAAGGATGACAACTCAAAGGATGTTTGGCTAAGCCTCGAAACCTTGAAGAGGGAGGTTGCTGGTTAGTTAATGGTGAGTGCAACGGGTGTACCTCTTTGTTTTAAATGGAGGCAGTCTTTGCATTTATGTGTTTCAAACTTTCTAAACTAGGTTGTCTGCTGTTTAATGTGTTTCCTTTAATTGATACTTGGCATGCTTTAGGGTTCGAGTGTATTCTTAATGAGTAAGATACAACGACATTCTTCTGAATGTCATTTACGAGCCCTTTGAAAGCATGTTAAAGAATTTGTGATTTCAAGCTAGTGAAACATTGAATGCTCAGTAAATGCTTAGGTTCAAATAGGAATGTTTTAGGGTTGGTTTTTAAAGCTAAACAAAGATCGGTTTTGCTTGGTGACTATATGTCATTTGCCACCAATGCGAAATAACTAGGACACCTATATAACCTCATTTTCCAAGCTAGTGACCCCGAGACTTCAAGGTCTCCCTTCCACACCTTATTTTAAACATTTTGGTGCTTTAGTGACAACAACACCCATGCTTTTAATGAATCAAAAATCCAAATGAAAGCCTCACCATTTTGAATCATGATACAAATCATTTGTGGGATGAAAACCCATCCCCGTGTTCGACCCTAGGCGGGTTATGCTACGGTAGCTTGACTACGCGGTAGGAGAAAATAAAAACAAATTTTGTTGATTCGGGATCACCCTGCAAGTAGCACGAATAAGTATATCTGATTATCTCAGTATCCACTTCTTTGGAATATCTGAGCATTAAAAAAAATGATATAAGATTATATAAGAAGCATGACACATGAAAAAAGGCATAAAATATGCAAATGATACAAAGATGCATATGATGTATAGCGAATTCATATGTTTAGCTTATTGTATATGTATCACGAAGTGGGATCAACTGCAAAGTGGTTCTATATGCTATATCTTCCATTAAGCTATAAACAACAGGTGTTTTTCATCGAATTGTGAGTCTTTGAAGAAGAGGGCATTTATAGCATTTTGCATCCGGCGAGAGTGACCACGACAATAGAAGCCCACCACCAAGTAGGTTTGGATTTGTTTTTTGTATATCAAATGTAAGTTTTGTAATAGTGAGAATTGTATGAAACAGTAAATAAGACGGATAATATGCAGAGTGTATGAACACCACTACGAAGGTTGTTATAAGTTTATTTCTTTATGAAAATATATAAGTGGGCCCACTATTGTGAGAAAAACAAGTTAAGAGTCACCGATCCTATCTTTGCGTCCCAGCTCTTTTGCCTGGCGAAATTGGTAGCGACATATAGGAGTTTGAAAATGGAAATTTGCAAAATGTATTATAGACTCCTTACCACGTCATGACATTGAATCTCAAAGTCACGACGTTGCGACTTCACCTTTCTGAAACACCGTGACGTACGTCTCAATGTCGCGACGTTGGCACGTAAACCCTCGGGAACGTCGCGACGTTGAGCTCGAACGTCGCGACATTGCCCCAGTTTTTCTTTTTTTACCATCACCCTTCATTCTTCTTCCCGCCTGACCACCTAGCCCGAGGCTCTCAAACCCCCGCTGTGCGAGTTTCGACCCATTTGCGGCCTTACAGGTCCTAGGGCCTTTGCACTAACCTTCTAGCCCCTTAGCACCTCCATCCCCCATAGGCGTCCCTGGTTGGGTGCCCTAGTCCAGATTCCGTTCGGGCCCCAGACGGTTCAGGTCCCGTCCGGTCCGACCTTATCTTTCATTTTTGGGTCTCGCTCGAGCTAGGCAAGGCTCTTAGGTGTGTCTAGGGTTGTTGGCCATCCCATTGTCAAGCACACAGCCTTTAGTCCCATAGTGCCCTGGAGTGCTTGATCGGTGTCTCGATTGAGCTTGGGTGGTTTCTTTGGAGCCCTTAGTCTCGTGCCCCTACAGTTGTCAGGGAGTTCCGAATCCTATGAAATGAGGCAGCGGTCTGTCTCATTCACTCCCTAAGCCCGATGTCGGAAAGGCGCGACCCCTCAAGAATTAAGCCCTAGCGAGGAGCTCACCCATACCTACGATCATTACAAGGTTGTTAATGAGAGTGCGGTCGAAAAGTTCGGCCTCATTTCAAAAAACCGGTCATTCATTAAGGAAAAGGGGTTTCACCACCCCGAGGACTTCTTCCGCAAAACTATTGCGGCTAAGGGATGGCGGGCGCTTTGTCAACCTCCTCACCCCATTGCCATGAGTGTGGTACGAGAATTTTATGCCAATCTCACCTCCCATGTGTTTAAAAAGGTTCGGGTGCGCGGGGTGTTGGTAGACTTTAGTGCGCGGTCTATCAACCAATATTACACCCTTGACCCCATTCGCTGGGCGCATTAGGCTCCATGCGCAACCAGATTACGGTCCATTAGGGTGATGACCAGAAGGCGGGGGTCGATGGAGTATTTGAATAGTAGAAGGGCCGGGTGCACTTCGGAGCTAAACTGTTTGGCTACATCCCCGAGTCTGGCATGCGCCCCATCATCTCGTCTCATTTAAGTGACGAATGTGTGAGGTGATGACCAAGCGTCTCCCTAGCAATTATGCCATCCTCTGGATATCATCTTTGGAGTATCAGGATCGAGATAAGGACTCCCAAGGAACTTATTAGAGCGACCCTCGGTCAAATCGGTAAATAGAGATATCAATTCCGAGTGTGGCGATTAGGGTTCCGAACATTTAAGCGTTTGAGTATTGGGTCGAGAGCGGGAGATGCCCGACCCTACTTGCTAGATAGGCGGATACACCTTAAGAGAGGGTATCTCGTAGGCACGATCACCCCGTCATCGAGAAGTCTTTAATAGACAGAATAGTAACTTATCTAAGTAATAATCCATCAAAAGTGGCAGGGGGAGACAAATCCCTAGTCTCCACAGCAGAGTAATTACTCAAGTTAATTTAGCGTTTAGTTTAATCTCATACATTAGTTAGCTAGTCATTCAAAGTTTACGTCCAGATAATATTAAAAGGCCAATTTCAGTAATCAATGCGCTTCTCCCCATGGATCGATATCCGTACTTAGGTACACTATATAACTTGATACAACGCGTGCACTTGCGCACATAGGCGCTACATCTAGTAGTTTTTACACATCACGCTTTTGGCTTATCAAAGCACAAGAGGGCTAAGACAGGGAGACCCTCTATCGCCGTACTTGTTTGTGATTGGAATGGAAGCTCTATCCTTAATTATTGATAAAGTGGTTGAAGAAGGTTATATCTTCTGGTACATGTTAAAGGGCATAAATGGGATAGTTAGTCAGATTACTCACCTGTTGTTTACGAATGATACTCTAATCTTTTGCAATGACTCTGAGGATCAAATGACCCTCTTAAGTTGGATCTTGGCATGAATCTCCTTCGGGACTAAAAATCAATTTAGAGAAAAGTCTCCTACTGCCTGTGGGTAGGGTGGATGTTGTGGAAAGGTTGGCCCTTGAGTTAGGATGCAACATCGGCCCCCTTCCAACTTATTAACTTGGTTTGCCTTTGGGTTTGAAGCATAGGGCTAGTTATGTGAGGGATGGGGTGGAAGAAAGGCTTCGCAAAAGGTTGGCGTTGTGGAAAAGACAATATATCTCTAAAGATGGGATACTCGCTCTCATAAAAAGCACTCTATCCAATATGCCTACCTATCTAATGCCCCTTTTTCTATCTCCCTAGGAGGGTCAAGCTAAGACTAGAAAATATTCAACGGGACTTCCTATGAGGAGGTGGTAATCTTGAGAGGAAGTTGTACTTGGTCAACTAGGAAACAGTTTGTCTTAGTAAAGAGAAAGGCGAATTGGGCATCCATAATATCTCAAAGTTCAATAGGGCTTTGCTAGGGAAATGGAGCTAGAGGTTTGTTATGGAAGATAATTCTACGTGGAGGAATGTTATTAACTGGAAGTAATAAAACAGGTCAGGAAGGAGGAATTTGGTTTCCTATCATCCCTAAGGGTAGTTACGAGGTAGGCTTGTGGAAGGAAATTAGTAAAGAAGCAGTGCAGATCAAACGATTTTTCTCTATTGTGTTAGGTGATGGGTGTAAGACCAGATTTTAGGAAGACATATGGTGTGGGGAAGCAACCCTGTGTACTTCTTTCCCCTCCCTATATGATGTGGCTGGTTCTAAAAAAGCTAGGATAGCGGATCTCTAGGAGATTTTAGGGTCGAAGGGTGGATGGAATTTCATGTTCGAAAGACACTTTAATGATTGGAAGATGGAAGTGGTTCAAAACTTCTTGAGCATAATGAATTCTATAAGCTGTCGTCCCCAGTGTGATAAACTAAGTGTAAAGGGCAAAATCTAAACTCACCTCTTTGTAAGTCCTGTTTTGATCTTCAAAGAGTAGACTAACATCAGGTGCCTTTCAGCATTATTTGGGGGCCATTGTTTCCCCAAAATTGGGGTTTGCTTGGAGTTTGGTGGGGTCAAATTTGGCTTTATGAATCATTTCAACGAGATCACCTTTATTTAATGGGTGTCCCGTTTGTAAGGAAGCTGAAGAGACAATAGAGCATTTGCTTATTCACTGCCCAAAGACTTGGAGCTTATGGACAACCCTTTCTAATGTGGCAGGAAGGGGTTGGGCTTGTCCCTTTTCGACTAAGGCTTTGAATCTAAGGTGGCCTAGTCTCCCTTGGGGGAAAAAAAAGTCTAAGTTATGGAGGGCGGTGGTGCCTCTTTTCCTGATGTGGGCAATCTAAAAGGAGAGGAACAAAGTTGTGTTTGAAGATGACTGCTTCTCTTACAACATAATAAAGTCCTATTTATTCAGGCTCCTTTCAACCAGTTTGATTTATGATATGGACAATTCTTTTGTAAGATGTATTATGTGTCTTCTCTAGTTCCCCCCGAAGGGCTGGTTTGTGTTTGTTGTTGCTCTGTGCCCTTTGTTTTTCTGGCCTTTTTTCCTGTGTATACTACTTCTTGACCAATTTTCCGACACAGCTACCAAAGACTAACTAAAGTCCCTGGCAACAGTGCCAAAAACTTGTTGACCAATTTTTCGACACGGCTACCAAAGACTAACTAAAGTCCCAAACAGCGGCGCGAAGCTTGTTGACCAATTTTTCGACACGGCTATCAAAGACTAACAAAAGTCCCTGGCAACGACACCAAAAACTTGTTGACCAATTTTCCAACACGGATACCAAAGACTAACTAAAATTACGGCAGCGGCGCGAAAACTTCGCCGGCCCGATTTACGACGGCTACGAAGACTAACGCTAAAGTCCACTAGCGGCAGCGCGAAAACTTGTTGACCAATTTTCCGACCACGGCTACCAAAGACTAAACGAGTCATAAGAACGATGGCAAAACTTGTAAAGACCAAATGATGTATTGTATGGGAACATTTGGCCAAGGAAGTGAATGTGGTAAATACTCAAAAAACTGATTTTAAAAAGTAGGTATACTCAAAAACTAAAATGAAAAGTATTACCAACACTCATCCCCTTTCCAAAAGTTCACGGAATCATACAAGTAATAAAATGGACTCTAGAAGTTCGGATATCGTACCCACGAGGATTGGAGGTTCTCTCTAATTAGAATTTGAGCACCCCGATTACAAGGGCTCTTCACTATTTAGGCGACCAAATAGGATGTGGAATAAAATCAATTTAACTTAAATAAAAACTAATTTAAAACTAATCATAATTCTAAAATCTATCAAGCAAACAACTACTAAAGTCTAAAATGTATGAAGAGAAGCACTAGGGATGGTGATAATCATTTAACAATCAATTTGCATTTCCTTGAAAGCGCAACATTTGTAAGGTTGAATCTTGGATTTGTCAAAACAATGTAATATAGCTTGGATTCCTCCACACACTATACATTTCACTAATTAGAGAATCATGTTCCTTCCAAATACATGGGTCACTTGTAATATATAATCCTCTTTCTAAGAATTGGGTATTTTTCCTTTCCAGTACTTCACACACTTTTCTTAGGACTGAAGACTGCTTATCCCCATAGATAGGATAATAGAAGCATTCTCCAATGTAATTGGTATCTTAGCCATCAAATCTAATAAAGTTCTCTCTCTCCTTCATTAGATCTATGCTAACTAGGGATCAAGGTCATTCTATCAGTTGAGGTGAGACCTCTAGACATTAAACTAATACATCATCTAATTAATCCTCACACCATGAGTAAATTAGTGATCTATCAGAGTAATCTTTCAAAGTTCATTAGTTCCATAATATTATTCTAACATACCCCCAAGTAACTGCTCCATACTCTCAGGAATCTCCATCTCAGTGTCACTTAGAGGGCCTCCTGGAAATTAAAGCAAGATACATCCCTTTTCTAGGTACAAACTACTAATATTAAGAACAACTCATTATATGAACAATACCAATTATATAAAATCAGTCTTCAAACCCACAAAATAAACTGAAAATTTGCAAATATGAATGTTCAACAATTAATTCCCACCCCTATAGGGTGTTTAATGTTCCATTATTGGATTCCAATCATCACAAATCAAGCAACAAGTAAGAAAATGAAGAAAGAAATCAAGAGACAAGGAGTGAGAGAAAAATCAAGATTTGAGCTTCAATCTTCGTCTCAACAGTAAATAAATTGAATCTTTGAGTACAACATCGAAATCTCTTCAATATAAATAAAAATATATTCTAAAACTACTCTAAGATCTACTAAAAATCAAAGCCCTAAGCTAAACTAAAAAAATGGGTAGGTTTTTAGAGAGAGAAACCCTCATGAGAGATTTTTTCTCTCATCCTTGTTTTTTTTCCCTAAAAAACTAAAAAATTTGTATTTATAGTCCTCGGGTGAAAATGGACTTGAAAACATACAAAAATATCCATTTTCGGGCTTTTGGGTTTCGGCTATTTAGTGCGTGACATCATCGATGCAGGTTGTGACATCAGTATTTTGGAGTCACGACATCAACATTTTTTAGTCACGACATTAGCACTCTGGCCTTGTTACTGGCTTTGTCGCTACATTTTTTTGCTATGTCGCGACATTCGCAATTTTGAGTTACGACATCAGCATTTTGGATTCGCTATTGGCTTTGTCGCGACATTTTTTTTGCTCACCAACAAGTTTTTCTTCTCTAACTTGTCAGGCCATAACTTCTTCCTTTTAGCTTGGATTTGGGCGTGTGAGGAGTCGTTGGGAAGCTCTTTGAATGAAGAATGCAACCATGGGGTAATTTGAACCATTTGATGTTCCATAGTCTACAGAAAAATTCATCTTCCCAGTGGCATGCTGTGAGACACCAGGTTGACTCTTCTTTTGGAAATATATTGCCCATTTCTTGCCAAATCACTTGCTTTTCACCAAGAATCCTACAAAACCAAGTTTAGAGGAAATTTTATGAGTTTTACATGAATATGGATATAAAATGCTCAAAATAGCATGTGAAATGAACTCAAAACATAGATGAGTTTTACACTCATTAAACACCCTCAAACTTAAAGTTTTGCTTGTCCTCAGTAAAGAAAAGAAAGAAGTTACTTTCTCGTCCCCAATGAGGAGAGAGAGAAGAGTTCATTTCACCCTTTTTATTTAACCAAAACTATGTAATCAAGCTTGTCGAGGGAATTTATGTGATATGCGTCTCATAGTACCTTACCAAGAATATGGAGAATATGATCAAGATTTATTTATTTTAATAGTGAATTAATCTCATAATAGACAAATCTAGACCATGGTTCTCACTTGTATGCGTATGTGGTCTTCCACTGTCAGAAATCAATTTGCAAGCTAGATGGGTTTTATGAGTGAGATAAGTCTGCAGCGAGATCTCTAAGATAATATATTTAGGTTCCATAGGCTTGTTGTTCTTATCATATCCTAATGTAGGCACACACAACTCTCGAATCAGTAAGTATTTATAAGCTTTTAATGTAAGGCTTGGGTATGGGGTAGTTGAGTAGTCATTTTAGGCTAAAACTTACCCAAACATACATATTTTTTTGCATTGACAACTCCTACTCCATCCTGATTCTTACCATCAGCACAGTGACAATCTTAAGCACCCCAAAATCTATTTAGGTGCATCATTCCCTAATCCTCATATCACCTTTATGCACAAATTCTACATTCTTTCAACAAACACCAAGAAGTCTTTTTCTTCAAGACATGGTTATTAGATTGGTGCTATGTCAAAACCCCCTTAAGCTTTCTACCAACCCTTTGCGAGCTTTAAATCAGTAGCTCCCATACCAATTGGCCTTAGGGTACCAGGTGTTGAGATACCCCTTAGGATTTACTTACTCTAGTGAAGGAAGGCTACGAAGCTAGACTAACTCCTAGTTGACTTTTTATTCTTTTTTTGCTTCTTTTACACTTGAGATTTTTCTGTTTTCCTTTTTTCCTTTTCTCCTTCCTTTTTACCAACCTATTTTGATTTTCAACTTAACTCATTTCAACCAATTTGGAGTTATTTTTCCATAGGAAAATAAGCGCCCCAAACTTTCTCTGCTTTATTTCTCGATCATATTCAAATCCTACCATTATTATTGGTGAGTTTGGTTCTTTCTTGAGGGATAGTGATGTATAGGAAGGTTTTTGGCTTCAAACTTGGTTCTTATAAATAGAATTTTGAAACCTTTAAAATAACATTCTAGTACTAGAGGAATATGCATATGCATATTAATAGGGTTAGCTTAAAAGACACAATCTTTCCAAAGATGGCCTATATCATTTCTCAATTGTTGTGTTGCCTAGCATTTCGCCTAAAGCAATAATAGAACAAGTTCTAGAACCTATGGAGATCAAAGATAGATGGATTCTCATAACTCTTCTCTAACCTAAGCAAAAATTGCTTTTCAAGAATATTTAGTGACCATGTGCATAGATTTGAGAAACCCAGTGGCTAAATAGCTATTCAGGAAGATGACATTGGCTTCAGATCTTTATTATCTCTAATATTGTGTCCATAACCTCTCAAAGGTTCCAGTGTGGTCCTCATCGACATCATACTACCCAGAAAAACTCAATTAACTCAAAATTTTTTTTTATTAATTCTATTTTTATTTTATTTTTTAGGTTTTCAAAACTTTTTAAAAATTTATGGGTTTCACAATATAGCTACTTATTTACACTCTTCATTAAAGGTGAGTGCATGGGTAGGATAAAGGATGCTACAACATGGTGCTCAATAAATCCAATCAACAAGTTTACTCAACAAGCAATGATGTATGTCCCAGAATGTCAGAGTGTATATGCGATTTATTTGAGTGTAATGTGTAGACAAAAACTCTAACTAACAAAATAATCCAAAACTAAGATAGTAATTGGAAAGCAACAAACAAGTCTTATCATAAAACCACAAGAAAATTTTATCCTCAAAGTTATCATGTGCAACATGTGGGGTGTGACATGATAAACCAACCAAAATAAACACCCCCAAACTTTGGGATGAACATTGTCTTAAATGTCTAGCAATGAGCAAAATGAAGCACTAATGAAAAAGGGCAAAAGAGAGAGTTGGGAAAAAGTGAACTCCCCTTCTAGTCTTGGCCACTTTGAATAGGAACCTTGAAGATTTTTAGACCTTGACATTTGTGTACTACCCCTTTCTACACTCTTTTACTTCTTTGAAGCCATGAAAGTGGTTGTGGTATTTTATCAAACACTTGGTGTGCACCAACTTCCTTCACCTCAAATGAGTGAGTTTTGATTCTTCAAAACCTCCTTAAATACATGCAAATCACTACACAATCAACAATGATTCACAAAGAACCCAAAAACAAACAACAAAACAAAAAAAAAATTTCATTGTAACTCTTCTTTGGTGCTTGGAATGATGGATGGAAAGTTGGGGTTCAAGAATGGTAAGTTTGTAGGTTTGTGATGGATTTTGAAGTTTGGAGATGATGGAGATGGATTGGGGAGGGATGCGATTTAGGATTTGAGTGGATGGGAGATGAATTTGAAAGTGGTTAGAAGTTGCAAAGGTTGGAGGGAAAGAGTATGGCCGGATAGAGTGTAAAGTAGGAAGAAGAAAAATGGATTTTAAGGAGTTTGAGAGCCTATGTTTTCTTGATTGTGGTGCTGGTCACGTCAGCAATTTGGCTCAACACTCCTTGTTATTCTTCCAACTTGTTATATTCATATCACCTTCATTTTTGCTCGAAATTGAACGTGTAAGGACTCATTGGAAAGCTCTTTCAATGTAGAATGTGCTCATGGGCTGAGGTGAACCATTTGGAGCCTCAATCAATACAAAATAATCAAAATGTCCAATGCTGTCTAGTGTGATGATTTCTTGACCCCTTATGTTCTCCTTCCTTTGTCTCTTGCCCATATCACTTGCTATCCTTTATAAGTCCTTCATGCTTATATATTCTCTCAAAATTCCTCCAATAGCAACCCTTAATGCTTTCATTCATGCATAAACTCACATCTTGTCTTCAATTCTCCTCAAGCATGATCATGAACCTTCCAACTTTATCTTTCAGTTCAATTTGGTTCATTTCATCTCTACAACTTCAAATTTGCTCAACATCTCAACTCCATCATTTTAACACTTCAAGCACTATAAGTACATCAACCACTTTCCAACTCCTTGTATTTGCTCTTGCAAACTAGTCATGACAACATGTTGAGCTTCAAACCTACTTTATTCTAAAAACATTAACAAACAAAGTTAAAATATTGCTGGAATTTTCATCCCAACAGTAAAAAAAAAAAAATGGATAGAATCCTTATTACTTAGCTTGGGTTGCTTCCCAAGAAGCTCCTCCACTTTTAGAGTTCAGCTAGACTCATTGAAAAAGTACTAGTGCTTCCATTTGGCCAATCATCCATCTTGGACATCACTTCCTCTTTATAACCATTCATCTCAAGGATGATTTCTTCCATATTTTGAAGAAGAGAAATAAACTCAGAATCCCCTTTAATCGTGGCTAATGGTTCAGCCATAATTTCTTCAAAACAGTCCCCTTTATGTGTTGTAGATGCAAGCACATCTATGAGAAATGAGGATTCTTCAAACATGTACCCTCTTGGTGGAAGTAAGCTACAAATCTTCATGTACAAATTTTTCTCTCTTGCTCCATCAAAGATAATGGTTGGTTGAGATTGAACTTATCTTTCTCCTCACCCACAAGCAAGGTAAGCTCCCCCTTGTTGATGTTAATCCATGCTTTGCTTGAGGAAAGAAGTGGTCTTCTTAATATTTGAATTTGTAGATCCTTCAATGATACCCCAAAGTCACCCAATCCATAGGAAGGTAAATGTGTCCATCTTCTGATATATTTTCAATAGCCATCACTTGACTTTCTTCTTCCAATTTAAGTTTTATCCACTAATAACTATTCAGTTAAGTGTCTTTCTCAATTTCCAGCTAATTTTCACTTTCTTCCACAAGTTTGAATGGAAATTCACGCACCTTGCTCGAAGAGTATCCAGGCATTCATTGGGATTTGTCAAAGTGTTACTAGAAGGAGTCCTGAAAAGTTTTTCTTTGAATGCTTGGACTAAGTGTCCCATTTGAGCTTCTACATTTTTCAATCTAGCATTAGTGTTGACCTTAAAGGTATCTAAATCTGGAAATTCATGTTCATGAAGACTAATCATCTTCTTGTTCTTATCCATGTAGGTCAAAAATTGCTCCTTAACAAGAGACAACTCTTCTTTCTCCATAAATGTTGAGTTTGAACTCCCTTGATATGGCAATACTCCTTGCTCCATGAGTAAGTCATTGTGAATTCTTTGGTCTAATTGATGAAGAAGAAAATCAAGCTTGGCTTCTATGGAGGCAAATCTATCTTCTATTGAATGTTCCTCCATAAGTACCAACAAATAAGAAGAAAAACAAAATAAAATAAAGTACAAAATACTAAAAAAAAATTTAACTAAGAAACAAATCACAACAAAAAAATAAAAATACAAATACAAATTGCCTAAATTAGCAAATCACCCGTTCTTCAAAATGTCATCTTGATCCCAGTGCTTGTGTAAACTTGTTGACGATTTCGTGGCTACGAACTAACCGGCAACGATTTTGAAAACTTGTTGACGATTTTTTAAACATGGTACCAAAGGCCTTAAAGTCCTCGGCAACGGTGCAAAAAACTTGTTGACCATTTTTCCAACACGACTACCAAAGACTAAGCTAAGTCCCCGGAAATAGTGTCAAAAACTTGTAAGGACCAAATGATGTATTATATGTGAAAATTTGGCCAAGGAAGTGAATGTGGTAAATACTCAGCCCGATTTTAAAAAGTAGGTGTCTTCAAGCGAAATGAAAAGTATTATCAACACTCATCCCCTTTCATAGGTGCACGGGTCATCTGAAGTAATAAAGTGGACTCACAGAAGTCCAGGATATCGTACCCATGAGGTTGGAGGTTCTCTCTGTTGGAATTTGAGCACCCGAATTACAAGGGCTCTTAGCTCTTAAACCAGAATAGGATGTGGAATAAAATCAATTTAACTTAAATAAAAACTAATTTAAAACTAATCCTAATTCTAAAATCTATCAAGCAAACAACTACTAAAATATAAAATGTATGAAGAGAGGTACTAGGGATGGTGCTAATCATTTAACAATCGGTTACATTTCCTTGAAATATGACGTTCGTGAGTTGAATGTTGGATTTGTCTGAAACATTGTAAGTATAAGCAGTTCCTCCACACACTATACATTTCACTAATTAGAGAATCACATTCCTTCAGATACATGGGTCTAATCAGTGCCTTAGGATATAATCCTCTTTCTAAGAATTAGGTATTTTCCTTTCGGTGCCCGCACCGCACTTCTTCAAGATTGAAGAGATACTTGCCCCAGTAAGACGGATAGCGCCTTCTCCAATGTAATTGAGAAAGAGAAGTATCTCAACCATCAAATCAATAAAGTTCTCTCTCCTTCATTAGATCTATGCTAACACGGGGAAACAAGGTCATTTTTAGCCAGTTGAGGGGCGGACCTCTAAAACATTAAAGCGATACATGCGTCTAATTAATCCTGGCATACATGAGTAAGTGCGATCATCAAAGTAATGTCTTTCAGATTTCATTAGTTCGATAATATTAGTCTAACATACCCCAGTAACTTCTCATACTCTCGGGAATCTCCATCTACTGTGTCACTCGGAGGGCTGCTGGAAATCAATGAATCTGACCTTTTCTGGGTCTGACTACTAATATTAGAACAACTCATTATATGAGCAGTACCAATTATAGAAAATTAGTCTTCAAACCACCCAAAATATTGAAAATGCGCAAATCTAAATGTTCAACAGTAATCCCACCTAGGGGTGTTTAATGTTCCATTCTTTGGATTCGATCATCGCGATCAATGACAAGTAAGAAAATGATGAAAGGAAATAAAATAATGAGTGAGAAAAATCAAGATTTGAGCTTCAATCTTGTCTCAACAATAAATAAATTGAATCTCTATATAGAATCCAACAACAACTTCGGCGACAAAGAAATTCTCCACTATCTACCGAAAGTGACAAACTTTTTGGCTTATCTTGTTCTATTTTCGATGATTCTGGCTTGTTGGAAACATCGGTAGTGATGGGCGAGAGATGTGGATGATCACAAAGTACCAACGGCTTTGTATTCTACATGGGAGACCCTTCTTCACTTGGATGATATCAAGAACAATCGATTGTCACTCTTTCTACGCGACAGTATGTAGTTGCTACTTCATGCGTTGCCATGCGATTCGGCTCTAAATTTATTAAAGAAAGGAGCTAGGTTTGCCACAGAGGAGATGACGAGATTTTTCGTGGACAACGAAGACAACAATAGCTTTGGCTAAGAACCTGGTCTTCCGCATGATCAGTAAGCACATTGATACTCGTTATTAAGCGCATTAGAGAGTGCATCACGAGGAAGAGTGTGCGGTTGGAGTGCATGAAGTCTCATGATCAGTAGTGATATCTTCACCCAGCTTGACTGTGAAGGCTTCACGAGAGTTAAGAAGTTTGATTAGAATAAAAAAAAATCAAGTTTAAGGGAGGGTGTTGAATATAAACTTGATTTTGGATTTTAGGTCTTAGTTGAAATGATTTTGGATTATTAATTAAGTTTTGGGCTTAGTAGAACTAAATAAAAGCCCAAATTGTTAGAAACATATTAGTCCAACTTCTAGAAGCCTATTTTATAGATATTTGCATGGTTCTTTAGAATGAGGGTAGGATTAGATTTTGTAGAGAATTCTAAAGGAGTCATTTGTAACCATAGATTAGATTTGTGTTGGCACAGTCCTAACCATTGGTTAAGGGAGTACTAGTATAAATATGAGGGTGACCTCCTTGAGTTTAATATCGAAACCCAATGGCGACGAGGGGAAGTAGAGCTAATAGATATTTGCGTATCCTTTCTTTGATTAACACATTGGGTTCATTGTACCTCACTATGATGCCCTAGTACTCACCTTCTGTATTAATGGTTTTGATGTGCATAGGGTGCTAGTGGATCTAGGCAGTGCGGCATACTTACTGGAACTTCCATCCTTCATACAGATGAAGCTTTCTTCTAACATGCTAAATTCAGCCGGACTAATCCTCTCTGGTTTCAACGGAGCAACTACAATGACAATGGGAGATGTCACACTCCCTGTGAAAGTCGAGCTAGTCACTCAATGGGTTTTGTTCTCTGTCGTTGAGGACTTGGGGCCTTATAATGCCAGGCAATCTGACCACACACTCTACATGAAGGCGTGTCGCCACGTACCACCAAACAGGCTATTTGACAAGCGTCTGTGTCGATTCTTTTAAGCAGCCACACTTCACGACAATGCTATCAACTCGAATCTCTAGGCGAATCAGAGGAAATTACGACCCCAAATAGCTTCCCGGGACGCATCAAACACCCGTATATAAATCGGCGCATGTCGCCATATCAAGGCGGAAGAAAAGGACTCGCTGGCTGTGGATCCACTAGAAGAAGTGGAGTTGGACGGACTAGAGAAGTTCACCTACGTTAGCTCCCTTCTGTCCAATGAAGAAAGAGAACAAGCATGACTAAAGCCGCTGCACAACATGATATCACAGAGACATTTTGATATGGTCAGATAAGTCTAATGGTGGTTTCTCTCAAATTGAACGTCTCCCCACTACTGCCAAGAAGGCAAAGGTGAGACGTTCCAATTCTGACAATGATCGATCATTCAGAATTAGTGTAAGTAGACAATCTTCTAGTACCAGGTTTTATGAAGGAGGTAAAGTATCCCGAATGGCTGGCCAATGTGGTGGTGGTACCAAAAAAGGGTGGTAAGTGGCGTGTATGTGTAGATTACATTGACCTCAATGAATCATGTCCCAAGGATAACTTCCCCTTGCCACGTATAAATCAAATTGTGGATGCAACGGTCGAGCATGGCATTCTGTCATTTCTAGACACCTTCTTTGGGTACCATCAGATTCCTATGCATCCTCCCGATGCGAAGAAAACAAACTTACCGCTAGGTAACTTATCAAAGACAGAATCTGTAATATTTTGACCATTGATAGGTAAATCCATGGAGGTTTATATCGATGATATGCTTGTAAAATCAAAAGAACGCCCCAATCACACAAGGCATTTACAAGAAACCTTCAAGTTGTTGCAAAGACACATCATGAAACTTAACCCTTTGAAGTGCGCGTTTCGTGTTAGCTTGGGCAAATTCCTGGGTTTTATGGTAACACAGAGAGGGATAGAGGCTAATCTCATCTAGCTCAAGGCCATAATGGAGCCTCTCGCACTCCCAATTTCAAGAAAGGTACAAAACCGATCGGCCGACCGGGCACTGGGTCATATCCTTCGCTCACATATCGCTTAATCCATTCCTTTGCCTCCCAGAGGGGAGCCCAATTGTGCCCTCAAGTAGAATTGGGCAAGAATGCAACTAGGCTCTTACAACAATCAAACAATATCTCACCGAACCGCCCATTCTTGTTAGCCTGGAAATCGATGACACACTCTATCTTTACTTGCGCCTCTCAAATCTCTGAGGTTGCACGCCCCACCCTCCACCCTAGCATAGAAAGCCAACTTACTAGAAAATTTCAAACCCCAGCACCCAATGTCGCGAGGGTGTCATATTTTCTTTTCTTTCCTTATCCAATAAACTGGTAAACTTGTTCATTCATATATTATTAAACATTTAACTTTAAATATATTCTATAGTAAAGTGGGATTAAAATATATTCAAACTCCATAAATATGGGAATGTTTAACATATACAAACTTACATTGCTTACAAAAACAAAAACATATACAAACTAGACCAAAAACCTTAGTGGGCAGCTCCAGTGTCATGGTCTTTGATTGCTGATGTGGATTGTCCTGGCTTCCATTTCCTTCTTCTGTAACTACATGGATGAAACACCCATGCTAAGCTTATAGCTTAGTGGGAATAATACACGTGGGCGACCTTTAATAAGGGTCATCACACTTTAGACACATGCATATACATCTAACATATCATATACTTATACACATGCTTATATATGTTTCATACATATCATTTACACAAGATTATACATATCTTATAATTTCTACTTTATCGTGATCATGTTACATTTCTTATCCTCGCTCATATACATTCTGCTTCTTGCTCTTATTACAAGAGCATTTGTTTCATCTGATAGCAAGAAGTTTCTCATATCATGTCATTTATCATATCTCGTCATTTGCATACTATTCATTTGTTTTATGTTTCATGCCCTATTATAACTTAGAAGTGGATACGGGAAACTATAAGGTCCCAGCTATGTCGTTATCATTGCAATGCAGACAATGACTCTATAAGGGCCCTGTGAAGGCGCCGTTATCATTGTACAAGACAAGACTTCAAGGGGGCCCGGCGCTGTAACAGACCCTAAACGAGGCCAATCGGGACAAGATGTTGCATACTTTTATCCCTAATAGGCATGCCCATCTATCCCTCTACTATGTTATAAGTAGAAAATCCATTTTTATTTCATTTTCAATACATATCTCATATCCTCAAATAACTATTGTTATCTGGTAGTCATATGCGATATTTACGATTCACGCATGCATATTTACCCATGTATCATTTAGACATTTGTATATGTTTACTTATGCATTATTTGGACATTTAAGTCAATTCAATATGCACGGGCGCATATATTGTCATTTAACACACATCCCCCAACCAAGGAATAACATTACATTTAAATATTACAATAGGCTTCCGGGCAAAGCCTCAATTCACCCCACCAGGCCATGAAATCGACAAATCGACCTTAGCGGTTGCTGGCCGGGCCGAACAGAAGCTTGAAGCGGTTCTTGAAGACATTCTTGAGCCAGATTGACCAGCGGAACCAGACGTTTGTCCCAACCGGTCGGTAGTTTAGTCCCGGCCGGTTGATTGATTCCATTTTATTACCTGGCAATTTTGTGCGTGCGCATCCATCCAGAAGACCATCCGAACAAACCGGTTGACCTACCGATTGATACTTTCCTCTTGGTACAGTAGTTGGTAGCTACTGCATCCAACCGGAAGACCCACTGATTACCCGGTCAACCGGTTCTTCATTGTTCAAGGTTAGATGCTACTGCATCCAATCGGATGCCCTTTCGGTCGACTGATTTATCCCCGAACCCAAAAAAACGCATCATTCACCAAACAACCTCTAAGACTTGTACAAAGCTAAAGATTGCTCCCAAATGGAACATAATCCCCGAGAGTAGGAAGAATCCTTATAAACAAGGTTCGACTAGTATCCATACCCGAAATATTCGAACAAAGGCGACTCAAAATAACCAATACATGAATTCCATACACATGTAGATTCCATACAAGTATTCCATACCTGATTTTCTTCTTCTTCTTCTCTTCCTTTCTTCCTTCTTCTTCTTCTCTTCTTCTCTTCTTCTCTTCTCTCTTTCTCCCTTTCCCCTCCGGATGCCCTAACTTCACACACCAAAATATCTTCCCCTCAATTCTAAGACCAATTGTTTGGTCTTATATACGATCACAGGAGTTAAGGGCATGTTTAGTACAATTTCCATTTTTTGAATTGAATGCAATTTTGATATTTGGTCCTCTTATTTCATTCTATGTGCCATTCTATCTTATCATATTTCCACTTTATCATATAATCTTCTTAAATTATGACCTTTTGGTCCTAAATTGGTAAATTACTAATTTACCCTTGGCCTTTGTATTAATCATGAGTTTTTATCCTTTTTCACTTTTTGCACTTAATTTTTGGAAAAATGCAAATTTTACTTATATTATACCCTAAACATGTAATAAAATTGTCGGGGTATAATTTGGGGTGTTATAACTCTCCCCCCCTTAAAAAGAATTTCGTCCTCGAAATTCATACCTGAATCGAAGAGTTGCGGATACTCTGCTCTCATAGTTGCTTTTGGCTCCTAAGTAGCTTCTTCCCTGCCATGGTGTTGCCAAAGCACTGATAATAGTGCTTTGCTTATTCATGACTTCTTCACCTCTCTGACTAGAATAGCCTTTGGCTCTTTACCATATGAAAAATCCGCTTGTACTTGTATATCTTGTACTGGTAGTATGTGCGACCCATCAAAGTGGTATATCCAACGCATCGACACATGAAACACATTATGAAATTAGGCCAACTCCAGAGGGAGAGCCAAATGATAAGCAACAAGGCCAATTCGTTCTAGAATCTCATATGGCTCTATGAACCTCATACTCAACTTGCCTTTCTTACCAAACTGTAGAATTTTCCTCCATGACGATACTTTTAAGAAGACCTTGTCTCCCAATTCATATTCAATATCTCTCCTTTTATATTGAGATATATGACTTTTGTGATCACTAGCATATTTAACCTTTGCTGTCTTGCTTTCTCTTAGGTATGTTTTACTATTAATGAACTTGATCACCTTATGCTCATTCAACTCGAATCCGACACAGAAGTTCTACATCTCAAAGGCTTCATATAAACACCGTGGTGCGAGCGATACTTGCTTGATAACTATTGTTATGGCGAATTCCATCGATGGAATATACATATCCCGGCTTCGGGAATTCCGTGGCCTGACCTCGAAGCGTAATGGCGGTACTTGGAAATCGATCTCTCTGCTTGTCCATCATGCGGGTGGATGTTGTACTAAATTCAGCCTAGTACCCCGAGGTTGGTAGTAGTTCCTTCGAACCTCGATGTAAATCTTGAATCTCTATTCGACACAGCGAGACAAGCGATACACCATACGATGCGTGCGATCTTATCCACGTGGCTCGGCTAGTCGATCCGTAGAATAGTCCATCATCCAGTTTATAAAATGGGTGCGCGACTTTGTGAGCTTATCTACAATCTTAAACAGAGTCATGTTTACATTTGTGTGAGGGAAAACCCAACCACAAAATCCATGGTAATGTTATCCACTTCCATTGAGGAATTGGAAGGGGATTGACATACTTGTTGGGACATGGTGTTGACTTTAAATTGTTGACCACGTCGAACACTTAGACCACGTGCTGTCATCTCTTTCATTCCTTTCCACCAATAATGTTGTTTCCGTCTGTGTCTTATTACCTCCGGATGCATGGTAAATCTGGTATTATGAGCTTGAATAGGAACTTTCTTTAGCTCTTTATCATATGGCACCTATAATACATTTTTGAAAATCTGAGCTTTCAGCTTCTTTTCTTGAAAAGTCAGTCTTATCACCATCTCTGACCATCTATACCTTTTTCTGTAACTCTACATCATTTTTCTAAGCACTTATCATCATTTGCTTTAAAATAGGTTACGTTGTTAATTAAGCTGATATAGCTCCATCATTTGCTAGTCTCCATTCACTAGGTTGAAGTGACATCGTTGTCACTATCTTTTGGCTTAAAGCATCACGCTGCCACATTAGCTCTTAGGAATTGGTAGTCTATTATGTGTCATAATCTTTAATAACTCTAACCACCTCCCAGCTATCTGGAATTTAATGCTACGAGTCGTAGTACTTGAGACTCTTGTGATATGGGTAAATTCTACATTTTTCCCCATATAAGTAGTGTCGCCATATTTTCAAAGCAAACACTACCGCAACCAACTCTAGATCGAGAGTGGAATAATTTTTTTCCTGTGGCTTCAACTGCTTGGATACATAAGCCACTGTTGACCGGACCAAAAGACATGTACAAATTTATAACACTATTGCCCAGACTATTTAATACAATCCGGCGTGGCGCCGTAAAACTTGTTGATAGTATATATCTTAGCTATTTGATTAGTTGAAGATTGGTAATTTGAATTGGAGTAAATTGTTTCTTGAGTGGTTTTGATCGGGTTTATCTTGCCAAGTGCAGGTCGAACAAGTAATGCCGTTGGATTTAAGTCAGGATATCGATCCCACGAGAGATCTTAAAATTCTCGATCAACTACTTAGGCTACTCCAAAAAATCTACACTATTTGGACTCTGATAGACAATTGGAATTAGCTTTGACAACTTAAAATAATAAAACCTAAAAAATCAATTAATAATAAATGAATTGAATATTGAAATACAAAAATAACAAATTAAAGAGTGACGAGTTCTCTTGCAAAGGCATTGAAAAGAATACTCTTGTGAAACATCAATTAAACGAGAATGCGATCTTTTGATTATTGAACCACGATTTAAAACTAGTCCACGAGAATATAATAGTGTAGCTGGATCTCAAACCCACGATTATTATCACAAAACCTGTATTTCTCTTGACAGTGTTAAATAACTACTTAATCACAGGTTGCCTTGTTAAGGTATTTTTCTTTCAATACCTTCCTTACCTGACATGGTATAAATCTGAGCTCTTTAAGATTATAGTCATTGCCTGAGATCTACACTATGCCCAGTTCCTCTTCCTCCAAATTAGAATAGCTCATCCTTTCCTTAAGTTAGATCTACTTGCTAACACGGGATTGGTTACTAATCGAATGTCAGAGGTGAACACTCTGTGTACTAAGTGTTAATTACCTCGTTCTCGTCTCAGTGAAGAGATTTATCGATTTAATTACAGACACATTAGATCACCATTGTTAGGTTCTCGTAGCACCAGTATTCATTACTCTCGGGAATTCCTTCTGCATGTCACTCGGAGGACGCCTCACGGAAATCGGAGCTTGAACAGTTCTATTTACGGGTATGAGACAACGACATTGGGATCGATGTAGTGAAAATACCGCAAGACCGACCAAGTAGCTTTGCAAGCTGAGTTCAAACGTGAATAAGATTTATGCGGGAAAAGATAATTTAAACGATAGCGTCAATTCAATGGAAGAATTTGGGAATCTAAATCACTAGATTACACCATACATTGGCTTCTTTGATCAAACGACGTATATCGACAGCCCAGGAGCGATTCGAATTTGTCTAGAATTCAAACAACGAGCGATAATTTGAAGAAATATGAATGCGCATTCGGCTTAACTTTTAACGAGTGACGTTGAATCCAAATTTGAATGAAATAAACTAGTAAAAATAAAAATAAAAGCGAAGAAAAGAAAAGAAAAGAAAATTAAAATGCGGGCCTTGACGCCAGTCTCTTCGATGCATGAAATTTGCGTTCATTAGGTAGCGACCCCGTGTTATAGGAGTTACGGTTGGGCTGAGCCCCGATGCACTTCTTTTTTGGACTGCGGTTAAATGGCGGTTAGTTGTTGATGCGACATCGAATTCTTATCGCGACCTACATTGTCTTGATCATATCGCGAGAAGTCTTTGTTTAATTAGCGGCGTGCTGGGTGTAGGCGTATACGCTGGCGGCTTAAGATTGTCGCGACCTTAGCGTATTGCATTTGATGTCGCGACAACTAAATGTTATCAGCGACCTCCTTCTCTGCAACGAAGTGGTACATTCGCGACCTCACGGATATTTATCGCGACCGCTTCCAATCTTCGCGGCCGGATGTCGAGCATCTTTCTTGATGTCGTGACCTCGAAGTCTTCGATTGATGTCGCGCAGTGTTATCGCGACCTTCTTCCATAGCTGGTAGCCATATTCATTGGTGATATCGCGACTTCCTTTACGTAGTTGATGTAAATGACCATCTCTCTTTAAGCGCTGTTGTAGCGACCTTAGTTTTCACCTGGCGATGTCGCGGCTAGCGATTCGGTGTTGATGTCAGCGACCACATCGGATCGCGAAATACTTGACCGGTCATTGTTTATCTTACGTAGCGACCTCTTGTTGGTGTCGCGACCTCATTATCGCTGTCTTAGGTTTAATTACATCGCGACCTGCGGGGATGTAGCGACATCGTATATTCTTCTTCATCAATTTACAGTTGCTTGCCTTTGGCAAGAGTTTCTTTCACGCCCAGCTCGTGCATGTGATTCGCTTCATTTGCGGCCCGGAGCTTTATGAATTTGCAACACAGATATGCATTTTGATTCGTAAAGCTTCATGACATCAAATTCTTTAATCACCCAGCTTCTCCTGCTGCAAATTCCTTGATCAATTATATCGATCTTTGCTCGACCACGTTACGCTCCTTTTTGCTATGAGTGCGCTTTCTTTTGAATTCCACTGCGCCTGACAGTTTAGTGGTTATTCCAGATTCTTGCATATAAATTAGTCTTTTATATAAAAATCAATCAGAAAAATGGACTGAAAATAGATGACTTTTAAGCTCATCAAGCTCCACCCAAACATAAAATGTTGCTTGTCCCGAAGCAAAGAAAAGAATTTGTTTGTCTCAAGCAAAGGACATTTTTACATTACGCTTTGCGGTTATAATAATTTAATTGAAAAGACTAAATTGCATTACATTTACGTAGTATTCAGCTTCAAGTCGGAAATAAAGAGATTGTTTTACTCAATCAGGTGTATATAACGAAATTGTTGAATTTGTTTACAAAGCATTATAGTTAGTGATTAATGAAATGTAAGTTGGTTTCTTTCTCATTTTCTTAATGAGTGATTAACCCTTAGAGGATATTCCACAGTTTTGATCTTTTCCTGATTTCCAAAATTCCATGGCTTGTTGTTCATATTGATCTCATTGTGTAGGTGATTACAACCTTAGTCAATCCCGGAGTCTTTGGGCTTGTAATGTTAGGCTTGGGTAAGGGGTAGGATCTGGATGAAATTTTAGGTTAAGATTACGATACTCCTTTCTTTCTTACTCATACATTGTCCCCTTTTCCTCATATGAATTTCCTTAATAACTCCCCCGAACTTCGTGTTTGGGATACCATATGATTTTCTTACATTCAAAAGCGTATATCATTTCTCATTCATAATTGGCTTGGGGATTTCTTTTGTCACCATTCGAGGAATAGTGCAATGTTTTGTCTTCTTAGGCTTTAACCTCTTAGCGAACTTTGGGTTAGTAACTCATACCAGATGGCATTAGGGTACTAGGTGTTGAAACACCCTAAGAACTTAATTGAGAGTCGAGACCTGAAGACAAAACCTATTCCCCTTAAGCTTTCTTTTCCCACTTTGTATTTTCCCGATGTAGATCTTTTTCTCTTCATTCCCTTTTTACGCTATTTTCTCCTTGAGTTCCCCCAAAAAAAATTTACACTCCCCCAGACTTCATTTCTTCCTCTCTGCCAGATACATGGTAATCACGGGTTCTTTAGAGGATTGATTCTTTAGGATGGGTTAGGGTCTCCATTGGTTTATTTTGAAAATAGGGCTTGTTTTGGCTCGATTTAAGGCTGAAGTGTGTATTAGCATATGAATAGGGATAGCTAGAATGGCTCGAACTCTCGAGGATGGCTGCGTCATTTCACATTGATTGTATCCTAGGATTTAAGCGCTGATCACTAATCTAATAAGTTCTAGAAATTGGGTTGATTAATATGACTAACCACAGTTTTCTTGACTCATATCAGTGGATGAGAATTTAGATGATGTTATTTCCAACAGGTTCCTTGACTCACTGTTCATACCACAAACTCGAAAAAATTCTATAACCTTCCTTATCCTGGACTTATCAGCCAAATTCAAACTAAATAGCAATTTATGTTTCAATTAAATTGCACAATATCCAACTAGCCCTTATTTTCAATTAGTTCATTCATGCTATATTCTAATCAACTAACTAATGATATGTCTTCATTTTCATTCTTGTCTGACTACTGTTACTCTTCTAACAATTAAAAGAAGTAAACACACAATTTGACTTCCAAACAACTCAGCATCAAACAATTTGATTTTATTCATTAGATTGTATAAAAGTTGAGAATCAACGAGTACAGGAATGAGGAAGAGATGGATGAGTTGGAAGGTTTCTTTTGAGGAAATGCAAATATGTTTGGAGGATCTAGATCAAGGGTTGCCAGGTTTGGATTGAACTTTGGGAATTTCATTCTGTCCCTCTTCTTGACAGCACTTTCTTTCTCATTTGTTCTTGAATCAGTTCGTGGTGAGATCCAACTTTTATTCAAATCATCTTGCCTACGACTGATGTATTCATTATGCGCTCCATTACATCATGACCTCTAAAAATTTGGATAGATTGTTGTTAATCAAATCCAAATTTTACAGCCATATTTTTCTTCTATAAGCATCATTGTCATCAAGCACTTTGTCTCTATCTAACATCTTCTTCTCAAAGTCCTTTAACAATGACATATAAAGAAATTTGAACCCCTTGATCTGCTCCTTTGTTTTGTGCTTGATGCGCATCCCTTTCATGTGATAAGTTTCGGGAGTTGAGAGTCTCGATCATACTGATTATTGTAGAATGATTCATGGTAGGCTGCATCTTTTGAGTAGATCTTTGTCACTTCCCTCCCATTTCTTTTTGAAATTTTCTTCTTGATGCTAGGATCTTTTTATTTGTTCTTCCTTCGCTCATTCCCCTCTTCCATTTACTTGCTCTCTTCTCTCTTCCAACTCTGCTTCATACATTTCCTCTTTTCTATTGATTCTTCTTCCCCTTGTTTGATCTCTTCTTTTCAATTCAAGCTTCTTCACACATCTTCCTACGAATTCTGTTGAATGCTCCGTTCTCTTCTCTTTCTTCCATACTTTACTGCATAGAAATGAGCATCTCCATTATTTGGCTATCTTCTTGGGCTCCTCTAGAGCTTTCTCCTGGTTCTCTGAATTTCCTGTTTCTCATTGGGGGAGAGCTATCTAGTGGGGTTGAGAAATCTATGGGGCTTCTATCTTCTTGCTCCCTGTCCCCTGGAAACATAAAAGTATCCCCTTCTTGATTTGCTTCTAGATTTTCTTCTTCCTGCTCTGCCATCGGAAAAGTGTCTTAACTCTGTGTTGCATTTTCGACATCTTTGAATATGTTTCTATTATGACCCCCTTTTTCTTTTGATTTTAGCCTTGCTTGCAGTCGGGGGTTAATGGTGAAGGCTTTGACGATCTTCTTCATACCTTGATTTCACTTCACACGGCCTACGAGACATAATCTTGTGATGGTACTATTTGGGTGTGGGATCAGGTGTCTGCCTGTTTCCCTCATGGTATCTCATTATTGAATTTTCAATATTGCTCCTACGTTGAGTTGTGCCCTTTCAGCACTCTGGGATGATGGCTTCTGTTCCTTCTTTGTGCACATGCTTGGTTGGGACTAACACGACCTTCAAATAAAACCATACCTTAGCCCTTTCACTCTGTGGAGTCTCCTGATTGTCTTTGGTGCTCCTTTCTCTTGATCCCATTAAACTTTACCATCTGTCAATTTCCTGACAATCTTCTCACAGTTCGGGTTTGCCTTTGCCCTGCCATCCCGTACACCTCGTTAATGGCATTTGCCCCTTATGGAACGAGCCCCACAACAAATCTGAGTTGTCCTTTCTTCCTGCAAGTTAGAGTAGAATTCTGGACCAGCTCTTGCATATCCCAGGAACTCACGGTGCTTGCGGAATTTTCCACGTCCTCGTTGTTCTATCATTTCCTTGAAAGGGAAATAGGGTTCTTGAATCCTCTCTCTCGACAAACCGCTGCTCCCGACATAATATACTGCATGTTGACACCAGCCTCTTCTGACACAAACGCATCTTCTTCTTCTTCTACCACCTTGTCTTTCCCCTTGTATGCTTGTTCCCTTGAAATTGGTTGACTCTCAGGTTCTAGATGAACCGCTCCTTCGGTCTGAGCATGTTCCTCCATGATTTCGTTCAGATTCGGGACGAGAGTCTCGGGTTAAAGCCGTGGGAGGAATCACGAAGGTTTTAGGAAGTTTGGATTAGGGTTTTTACGAGGCAGAGCCATAGAATGTCACGACGAAGTTGAATTCGTGAGAAAAGATATAGCAGTGGAAAGAGAGTTTCTCCAACGATTCTTGGTCGAGTTATTATGGTGGAGCTCTTTATAGTTTCATTTATTAAGCCAGCAGCCATGACTTAAATGATGAGTATCTGTTTGTCATTAAATTTAGAATGAAAATTAACTACCCGGTGGCAATTTACCCTCTTTGTCGCGACAAATTATTGTTTATCGCGACAAGAGATAACTCCATCAGGAGGACAAGTCCCTCTTAAGGTGGCGACATCAGGCATCTCAGGACATTGTTAAGTTGTCGCGACCACTCTTCTCTTTTGAAGGGATTACTCTTGTCGCGACCCAAAATTTCTGTCGCGGCCTCAGTCTTGTTCTTCCTTCAGCATTGACTAAGTCACGACATCAACTTTTATTTGTGACCGGTTCACCAATCACGACATAAGTTTTGTCGCAGCGTAGTCGCAATTTTGCCTCAAATTTAATGAACAACGACTTTCCTTTCTTGATCGATTAACAAATTCTCATCATCAAACAAACCAATTTCACCTGATGATTCGAGAATGTATTTCTATTCAAATTTCAAGAATTTATATAGGGAAAGAATGCTCCCTTTTTTTCTGTCAGTTCTCTTCTTGAAATTCTTTGGGTTATCTTGAGTTTATTCCTTCTTACGAGCCATTTTGCATAAGTACTGCAGCATTCACGGGAAGGATTCAATTAAACAAAAAATTAACTTCTTAAGTACTAGCCCAATCATTATAATAACTAGAAAAAAAAAATCAAGGTTAATTCTAAAAAATTCCAAAAGTCTCATGAAAAATTAAAGTCTCTATGGGTTTGCCTCATCAATTTGCTCGATTTTGAGTCCTTAAATGGACTTCTTTGTTTTTTGATTTTCTTCTCTCTCGATAGACGATTGTAGCTCTTCTTTTCACTTGTCCACCTTTATTAATCTTGATCTTTGTCCATTGACTTTAAATTCCTCCCCAGCATCAGTCTTGAGTGTTACTGCTCCAAAAGTAGTGCTTGACACCACGGTACATGGTCCACTCCACCTTGATTTCAATTTTCCTGGGAACAATCTTAATCTAGAGTTAAATAAAAGAACTTGATCCCCTTCTGCGAATTCTTTCCTAGAATCCTTTGATCATCTTAGTTTTTGTCTTGTCTTTGTAGATCTTAGCATTATCATAGGCTTCATTTCTCAGTTCTTCCAGTTCATTCAGTTGAAGCAATCTCTCTTCCTTTGCCATTTGGAAATCGAAATTCAGCTTCTTGATGGCCCACATAGCCTTGTATTCCGGTCGAGAGGGAGGTGACATGGCTTCTCAAATACCAATACGTATGGGGGACATCCCGATGGGAGATTTGAATCTCGGTCCTGTAGGCCCAAAGTGCATCATCAAGTTTGGAAGACCAATCCTTCCTGCTTGAACTTACAGTCTTTTCCAGGATCCTTTTAACCTTTCAATAGACCAAGCTATAGACTCCTTATGATTTCTCAAAATTTCCAACAACCTCTGTTCCTCAGCATCACTAAGTCTAAGCGGAAATTATTCTTGGTTTTACTCTTTGTGACCGAAGATGACATACTTTAAATGACTTAGCAGCACCTTTAAAACTAGCCCTTCTTACTTGGTTTCTTGATGAAATTCCTTTTCTTGATTTGGTCTCTTTCACCTCGATTTGTTCGAGACTCATCACTTTCTCGGTAGAATGGCGTGTGTGAAAATCCTGAATCAAAATCTTCAAGATCTTTAGGAATTCATCTCTTTTCATTGATTGAAAATTGGGCATTACAATCATATTAAAATTGAGTTGTTGACATATACATCATACAATGACCTTACATCTTCCCTGCTCTATATCTGACTCTTCAAACTTCTGATTAAATTGAAGTCAGTTGTCTCTTTTCCAACTCTGAGAGTGAGAATTCCCTTATGCATATCGATTAGAGCTGCTCCAGTTGCAAGGAATGGCCTTCCCAGTAGCAGAGGGACTTGTGAATCTTAAATCACGTATCAGTACGATCGTCTTGGAAAAATAAAGTTCCCCACCTTTACCCGTACATCTTCTATGATGATTCCTTAAGGTTTTGCGGGGGTTCTATCGCCATTTAGATGCTTGATGGTGGAGATGGCTCCCCTGAGCTCCCTTCTTGCCTTGAATAGGGCATTAAATTGATCACCTTTTTGAGTCACGAGAGCTTTCTGAAACTCGAGCTCTCAGTGGTGCAGGGCGTGAAGCTCCTTTGATCTTTCATCTTTTACATTGAAGCCTCTTGATCTAGCATTGCAAGATTCTGGTCGGAGTTCTGGCCTTCTTGACAATCTTCCTCTTTTTGCTCGGTATGTCTTTGAAAATTTTGTATAAAGTGGCATCGGGTAACCATACTTGTGAAAGCATGTTGATCTCTGGCTTCTGAAAGGTTTTCAAAACCTTGCAAAGTTGTTCCTCTATCTTTGATTTAACGGCCTCTGTGGAAATGGGATTTATGACAGTTGTGCAGGTTTTCTTCTTACTTATTTCCTTCTCCCGGACGGTTGTTCTGCTTCTTTTCTTTCTCAGTGTTTGCGTTATGCGGGCATACCATCTCCCTTGTTGCTTTCATCTTTTTCTGTCTTCTTCTCAAGTCTTTCCCACTTCTGAGTTGCACCGCCATACAATCTTTTGGATTCTTCTTTGTGTCACTGGGAAAGGCATCTTTCATCTGATTTTGCAGGTTTAGGGCCAGTTGCCCTATCTGTGTCTCCAGGTTCTTGAAACGTGGTCTTCGAAAAATTTGAGAATTGACATTTGAGGCATCAGTGCGCAAGCTTTTGTTCCTTGGAGTTTAACGGCTTCTTGTTGTCCCCATGAATTGCGGCATTTGATCTTCAAATGGTGGAACTCTCCTCGACCACGATATTTCATTTATGCCTTCTTTCCTCCCCTTCTTCTTTGTTGGAACCTTGGTATTCTTGATATCCCCTTCTTGAGGATCTTTGTTCATGCCTTGTATGTGAAACCCCTCCACCATATGAGAAAAATTTTCATGGTTCCTTGATCTTTGGGATATAGTGTCTTTGGTAGGTTAGAAGTTTGGTTTGGATCCAGTATATGACTCTCCCAGTACTTAACCTCCTCAGTGACATAAGCAGTTCTTAGGTACCTCGCCCACTTCCTCTCGATAGTTCCTCTCAGTATCCTGTTCATCGGAAACGGTGTGCATCTTTCTCTCTTGCTTGTCATTCTATGCATGGCATCTCTTTGCCTCCATAATTTGTCTCATCTTGCTCGCTCCACCAACTCATCTTCCTGCGCGATTACTCTTGAAAACTGATGGAGCTTTCCATGTGCATTCGCGAATCCTCGTCGGATCTCTTACCTCTTCGGCCTCTTACGTTTGAATGCTCGCGGCATGAGCTTGTCGATAATGCCCTTAGATGTATCATTGAGGCATGATACCTTATCATCATCCCCGGGTCTTCAAGTCTATCCATTACATCGGACATCTTTTAAACAACCTTTGAATCTCTCCATGCTACATAGGCTCTCATCTTCCTAACTGGAACACAATTATCTCCCTCTTTGTCTCTCTTAGGTGAGTGATGGGGAAAGAATCCTACAGTAGGCTTCCACAGCTCCTCCCAGTATCAACGAGAACCGTATAGTGAGATTCATACCCGTATGAAACATTGTATCTTAGAAGAAAATGAAATAAATGCAATTTAATGACCTGCAGTTGATTAGTGTCAAGTGCTATTTCCAGACCCTATTTTAATAGGTTTTGGCGCTTTTTGTGTACTAGTATTATAATTAACTTGATTGACATGTTCGGGTCCTATTGCACTTAATTGCATTTGAGCGGTTTTGTAGTTTTGCGGGAATTGGAGGCCAAATTATCGTGTCAATCAATCATAACCAAAGTGAGGTTGATTTTCACCAATTTCCATATGGTCTCATATCAATTTATTGAAGCCGGGGAATGAAGATTTCCACGAAAGAAAATTGAAGAAAATGGCAAGCCGGCGGGTTGCGGGGATGCGATGGAGCGGCGTACGAGAAGCGAATCAGAGCTGGTGATGAAGAGGAAGCGAATTCGCTCTGTTTGGAGATTTTCGCTATGATAGCGAAAGTGCTGTGCATAGCAATGCAATTTCGCTATGCGTTTCATAGGCTAGCGAAATTTATTCAACTAGCGAAGAATGCGAAATGAATAGCGAAATTTTCCATTTAGCTATCTTGTGATTTTAAACTGGCTTAAAAGCAATTTTGCTAGCTGAGAAACACAGTATCTTTAGCTGAAAATTACACATAGAAAATGGATGTACTGATTTTGATATTTTGATTCGAATGACCCCCTCGTTTTGTATAATTACCACTTTATTCCACATTGTAATTTCATATTTTAGGTCTTTTTGTCATTTCACACATTGGGTTGGCTATAAAAAGGCAACTTATAGATTTTGTAACTAACTTTAATCTTTCGATCTGCGTGACTTTTGTTTCACAGTTTCCTCTCTTCTCTCCTCTTTCTCTCCGCTCTTGGTTTGCCCGAACACACTCCCGAGGATGACAACGGGATGAGTGAAACTAAAACCACTTCCTTCTTGAAGTAAAAAGGCTCTTGGGAAGGATCTGCCCAGTGTTGGTGGTTCCTGTTTTCCACCTTGATGAGTTTTTACATTTTGGTTCCCAATTTCTAACTCTAGGTTTAAAGCTTTTTTGATGTACTTTCTTTGGCGATACTTGCGAAGCTTTTAGGAGTTTAGTGTATTGATGTAGCTTTAGATACACTAATATCCATTGGATTGACATTTACGAGCCGAGGTAGGTTAAGGGGCTCGTTTTCCTTTATGAAGTGCATCCACTTTGATCAATACTTAGTATCTTTAGGGTTCATTGGATTCTTATTTTAGATCCATTGAGACTCGTAGTTACGCTACGAATCATTGTAGGATGAAATTCGAAGATAGATTTTCAGCGCAAGGGGAACCATAAATGTTAAATAAATGCTTTCTATCAAAAGGAAAATTATTAGGGTTTAGGTTTTAATGCCCAGTAGTCAGGTTCGGGGGAGATGACTATATGTCATCCTCCCCAGCCTTGAGAAATTAACCCTCTCGCTTAGCCTAGGATCTTAAACTCAGTGGCCCAATGCTTCAAGGAGTTCTATTTTACATTTTATTTTATTTCTTTTCAGTTTGCAAACCACCAACCCACTGTTTTTATCACCACCTTAAAATCCAAACCAAATTCACCATTTTTGATTTCACTTAAATCATTTGTACGAAGAAAACCCATCCCTGTGTTCGACCCTAGACCGCTATACTGCAGTAGCTTGACTACGGCAGTAGGAGGAACTTAGGATATAAATTTTGTTGATTCCGCATCACCCTACCGTGGGCACGAATCAAACGGCGCCACGGGATTGGTGCCATGCATTTGACGAAGTCGGAAACACTTGTGATCCTCATCACAAGTTTTGGTGAATTTCTTTTATATTTCATTGTCATTTTTTATTTTATTTTCATATTAAAAAAAAAAAAAATTCCTGTAGGACTGTTTTTGGTGTTGTTTTGTGTTGCCTGTTAATTTTTTCTGCAGGAATCCATGTTCTAAGCAATTACTAACTAGAATCAAATGGAAGAATAAAGATAATGAGTACCCCCTGCGGAGAGTAACCCTAGAGCATACATGACAATGAGGGACTACAGAACCTTCCATGGCAAAGGCAAAGAACTCGTAGAGAGAAACTAAACCCATAGGCTCCATGAGGGAATATAGAGACCAAATGGGATGAGTGCACCCGTCTATAATGTTCCCTCAACTTATATACTCTCCCGTCGCATTTTACCTCAACTTCCGAAAGAGCAACAACAACCACCACCATCCCCTGCTGAATGCTTTTCATCTCGAATTTGAGCAAACAAGGGACAATTCATAGAGGAGCAAAGGTAGTGACCGGTCTGTGCCAATCAAGAAACTGAGACAACTGAGCTCCTCGAACAAGGAATCGATGGGTCCTGAAGTGAAATTGATCAAAAATGAAGGATCCCAGAATCCATCTTAAAGCTCACCAATCAGCTTGTTCAGCAAGAGGAAGAGAGTCCAAAGGAAGAGTGCCTAAATGGCACCATGGTGGAGGAGCCGTGTCTACAGCAGCCACAAGAAGGCCTCCCGAAAATTCCTCGAATCCCTCAAACATCGTGTCGTTGTCCGCTATGGGAGAAGAATGATGCAATCTCGGTTGTTGACTGAGGAAGCAAAGGAAGAACACAAAGAGAACAATTCTACTCCCGCCTCACTGATTCACTCCCACATATCGCTTCACCGCACCATGCAATCCCAACCCAAACACCCACTCAATGCCCAAAGCCACCTATAACCCACTCGCTGTACATATTGCCTTCGCAAGAAACTCAAAGCCTACAACACCGCTTCCCAAGCTAAGTCCAACCCACACGCCTACCATGCAAAAACTTCAATAGATTAGTGGCCTTTGTACATAACTTCGCTTAATTACATCAAAAACAATGGCAAACGCTTCACATCGCATGGCACAAAGTGGGTTGGTTCGTGTCGGGTTCTGATTGAGCACCAACCCCACAGATTTTCTCTGAAGCCCAGCTAGCTTCCAAAGCAGCTCTCCAAAGGCCTAATGAGTGGTTCGGGGAGCACAAATTTCCCCACTTTTTGTTTTAATTTTTCTTGTCTTATTTTATTTTATCATATTTTATTTTGATTTCATTAATTTTTCTTCTTAGATTTTCTCTAATTTTTAGTTAATTTATGTTTTTAAATTAATTTTTGCTTTTCTGCAATTTTTTCTAATTTTTCTTGTGTTAATTTTTGCAGTTTGTGTGCAAATTTTGAAGCAAAATGCAAATTTTGGAAACTGATCAAAATCAAAGAAGGTTAGACTGTGGAAACTTTCGCAACTATAGTTTAAAATTTCACAATTTAGTTAAAATACTTAAAATCTTCACTATAGATGAAATTTTCGTTGTTAGCGAAATTTCAGCCTACGAAATTTGTGAGACATTAAAATCGTAAAATTCTCGCTTAGAATAATGTATTAGTCTTAGCTTAGTTTCATTAGGCGAATATCAAAGGACAAATAGTGTACAAGCAGTTTCATTTGTTTTTTTTGTTTTATATATATATATATATATATATATATATATATATATATATATATATAAAACAAAAAACAAAATGAACACTGTGTACTATTTTAATTTTTATAATATCATAATTTCGCTTACAAAGTTAGCACTTCGTTTAAAGGTATATATATATATATATATATATATATATATATATATATATATATATATATATATATATATATATATATATATATATATATATATATATATATATATATAAATAAAAAAATAAAACAAACGCTTATATATATATATATATATATATATATATATATATAAATAAAAATAAAACAATGCTTGTTTTTTCTTTTATATATTATTTTTATTTTTTAAAAATTTTATTTTATTATATATATATATATATATATATATATATATATATATATATATATATATATATTTGTCTTCTTTAAGTACTTAAAAAATCGCTTATATATATATATATATATATATATATATATATATATATATATATATATATATATATATATTTATTATTTATTATTTTTTATTTTATTTGATTTTTCAAAAAATATATATATAGAGTATATATATATATATATATATATATATATATATATATATATATTTATTTCACTATTAGACATAGCGAAATACAAACATAGCGAATACATAAGCCAAATTTCGCTAGTTTGAGATAAATTTCGCTAGCTAGCGAAAATTAATTAGCAATAAAAATTTTTTCGCTATGGGCCCCACTTTTTCCTCCCAATTTTGTTTCGCTCATAACTTTTTCATCCGAACTCCGTTTTAGGCGTTCTTGGTACCATTGGAAAGCTTAGAGAGTGTAGAATCCAAATATGGCTAGAAAGAACATTTTTGAGATTATTATGAAAGTGTAATTTTAAAATGCTCCAATCGGGTCACTTTTTCCTCTCTTTTTCTTCTCCTAACTTGTTTATTTGAAGCCCAAACGGAGTGAATAAGGTGCTCGATGGAAAGCTTAAGGGTCTCCTATCCAAAAATGATTATCTCATCAGGAGGTAACACTTCCTTTCTAATTTTCCAACTGGGAGCCCCATTTCTATTACAATCGAGATGTTCAGTCAAAGGAAGTAGCTTACAAAGTGGCTTTTAGCTTATGTTTTGTTATTATTTTGTGCAAGCCCATTTTGTGATGTTTAGTGGCTTGCCGGGTCCCCTTTCTTCTATAAAGCGTTATACTTACGCCTTACTTTTTCAAAATTTGGGCCCGTTTTGCAACCAACATTTTTGTTCTTGCCTTAACCTCGTGGCTTGTACCAAAGCTGTCCAATTCTATTGATGCTAGATTGGTTCCATGCTTAGTTGAGTGAATGATTAGTTGAATTTATTGATTTCGACCTTTTTATTCCACCTTTAGCTAACCACACACAGAGCACATTAGATTTCAATGATAAGCTGAAAAACTGCGCAACCTCCTTTACTTTGCATAACTTACCCTAGTTTCATTAACCGCCTTTAATAGGTTAAGGACCCCTGTGAAAAAAGAAAAATAAGAAAAAGAAAAAGAAATGAAAAAGAAAAAGAAAAAGAAAAGAAAAAGAATAAAAATTGCAACGCTACGATACCCGAAAGCACTAACTATGTGGTATATGGCGAAGCCTAAAGCCTCTAAGTGTCTCTAAACCTTCACTGGTTGGGAGTCACCGACTTAGTGTTCGATACATGGGTGGATGGGTAGAGTTTAGCAAGTTGTAGGTGCTGGAGTCTCGAAATCATTCGAAGTCCGAGGTGAAACCTGTAGAGTTTGTGGTCGAAAGATCCTTATGACTTTATGTCTTTAAGCCTTAATTGTCAGAGTCATCGGCATCCCTTGCATGGACTTTGGTGAGGCCGATTCTCAGCATTGCACCTACAATCGCCAAAATAATTGTGGAATAAGAGGTGGGTCATAATCTATTTAAGTTATTAGCATGCTGCTAGGGTCAGGGTAAGAGCTAGGGCTGGGAGAAAGGTATTTCGATTGTAAATTTTTATTATTTAGATCCACTAAACAAAACACTTAGATTTTCGTGGAAGTTTCAGTTGATTCACTAAGAAAGAGGCTCTTTTAATACTCAATTTTTTATGGTGACTATTCTCTCATGATAGTCATTCGACACGGCTTTGATGATTTTTACTTATGGTTAGGCATTACCATTCACAACCTTTTGAAGTACCATTTTTGTGAACGTTATTTTGTTATAGTTTTATATGTATTTTGTATTATTACTTTCTTTCTTTCATTGCTAAGGACTAGCAATGTGTAGGTTGGGGGGTGTGATTAGTGTCCAAAAAGTGCTATTTTGAACCCTATTTTTAATAGGTTTTGAGCGCTTTTTGTGTACTAATTATTATAATTAACCCAATTGAAATGTTCGGGTCCCTATTGCACTTCTAATTGAATTCCGAGACTGTTTTTGTAGTTTTTGCAGGAATTGGAGGCCAAATTATCGTGTCAATCCAATCATAACCAAAGTCGGGTTGATTTTCACCAATTTCATATGGTCTCATATCAATTTCAAGAAGCTGTGAATGAAGAATTTCAAAACATAAAGAAATTGAAGAAAATGGCAAGCGCAGGTCGCAGATTTAGCGATAAAAGTACCGCAGGAAGCAAGGTGAATCAATGGAACGTTGATGAAGAGGTGAGCCAAAATTACATTACTTAATTTTTTGCTATGATAAATAAAATTACCGTGCATACGAAAATTTGGAAAATTATCAGGCATAGCTTAGGGTCGCAAATTTTCGCTTATGCATAGTTGTTTTTCGCAGTTAATGAATTTTTTCATTAGCTAGCGAACACTTTAGATAGCTTAAATTTTCCATTTTCGCTATCTCTTGTGATTTTCGCTAGCTTAGCGAATTTCACATGCTGAAGTGTACTCCCGTGATAAATAAAATGCATCTTTCTCTACTGATATTTTTGATTCCAACCCACCTCAGCTTTTGTATAATTACCACTCTCATTCCAGTATTGTAATTTCATATTTTAGGTCTTTTTGTCATTTCATTACTACTGGGTTGGCTATAAAAGCCAAATTCTATAGATTTGTAACCCTAACTTTAATCTTTCAAAGATGCAGCAGCCTTTTGTTTCCAGCTTTCCTCTCTTCTCTCCTCCTTCTTTCTCTCTCTCCTTTGTTGTGCCAAACACCCTCCAAGGATGAATCTCGAGGATGAGTGGCTAAAACCACTCTTCAAGTAAATAGCTAATGGGAAGGATCTGCAGTCGGCTTGCGGTTCCCCGTTTTCACGCAGCTATGTTTTTGGCATTTTGGTTCCTTGTAAATTCTCAACCCTAGGTTTAAAGCTTTGATGTACTTCTTTCGCCAATACTGGCAAGCTTTTAGGTTTAGTGTATTCTTAGCTTAGATACATTCTCATTATCCATTAGCTGCCATTTACGAGCCACCGAGGTAGGTTAAGGCCACGCTTTCAATGCTTAATCCACTTGATCACTTGGTAATCTTTTAGGGTTCATTGATTCTTATTTTTAGATCTATCGAGACTCATTAGTTACCCTTTACTTAATCATCAGAGGGACGAAATAAGATAGATTTTCACCGTAGGGAACCATAAATGTTAAATAAATGCTTTCTATCAAAAAAAGGAAATGGTTAGGTTTAGGGTTTTAATGCCAAATGAAGATCCTGGGCTCGGGAGATGACTATATGTCATCCTCCCCAACGCGAGGTTAACCCTGACCTCGCTCCTAGATCTTAAACTCAAAGGGCCTAATGCTTCAAGGAATTCTATTTTACATTTTATTTTATTTCTTTTCAGTTTGCAAACCACCAACCCACTGTTTTTATCACCACCTTAAAATCCAAACCAAATTCACCATTTTTGATTTCACTTAAATCATTTGTACGAAGAAAACTCCATCCTCGTGTTCGACTTAGACCATTATACTGCAAGAGTTTGACTACTAAAGTAGAGGAACTTAGGAATATAAATTTTGTTGATTCCGCATCACCACACCATGGCACGAATCACTTTGGTCTCACGTTTCAACTTTGCGTGTTTGCCATTCGAAACCGGATGCTCATTTGGGTCTTACGTGGGATATTGATAAATGTTGTTCTTGAACCATTGTAATCGATGATAGCTTTGATTAAAGTCACATCAGCTGCCCGAAATTTGTCTGATTATGGTATTCATCTGAATAATAGGTGTAAAGTCGCCATTGTATGATGTTGAGCGCCTTATAGGCTGCGATACGTTGTCCTTGATGCAGTCTGGCCTTTCATCTGCCATAGCTGAGTTTTCTGATCTTTTCGCCTTTCTCAAGCTTCTGAGTGTTCTTTCTAGTTCAGTATCTAACTTTGGAATCGGATCGGGTGTTCTATTTCACATGCATCTAGTTTCCACGAAATCAAACACTTACATTAATAGGATTAGTCGGGCCCGACAAATATTTTCAATATGGCTTGTTAAAGTTAGTGGCTAAAAATAACCCCTTTGCCATGAAAAACTATTTTGTTCTTTTCTTTTAAATGTCCAATTAGCATTTCCTTCTTTCGTCAGAATATTGATCTACCAAATTATTTCGATCCTCGGTAACGGCGCCATAAAACTTGTTGGCTGGGACCCAGACATGTCTGAATTTATAACCTTGTGCCCGAAAAGACTATTGTCTAATCCCGACAACGGCGCCATAAAACTTGTTGATCGTATATGTCTTAGCTATTTGATTAGTTCAAAGATTGTTTCAATTGGAGTAAATTGTTCTTGTAGTGGTTTTGATCAGTTGTCTGCTGCAAAGTGCACAGAAGTCGAACAAGTAGTAAATTGGATTTAAGTCAGATATCGATCCCACGAAGTCTTAAGAATTCTCCCGATCAACTACCCGAGCTACTTTCCGAAATCTACACTATTTGGACTACGATAGACAATTGGAATTAGCTTTGACAACTTAAAATAATAAAACCTAAGAAAAATCAATTAATAATAAATGAATTGATATTTGAAATACAAAAATAACAAATTAAGACTGAACAGTTCTCTGCAAAAGGCATTGAAAAGAATCTTCTTGTGAAACATCAATTAGATGAGAATGCGCGATCTTTTGTATTGAACCACAGTTTAAAATAATTAGGAATATAATAGTGTAATTGGATCTCTCAAACCCCCTGATTCATTATCTAAGCCTCCTTTGTTTCTCTCGAAACTGAGTGTTAAATAACTACTTTTAATGCAGGTTGCCTTGATGCAGGTATTTTTCTTTTCAATACTTCATACCCACAAACATGGTATGAAATCGGGCTCTAGATATAGTCATTGCACGGATCTACACTATCTTGGTTCCTCTTCCTCCAATTAGAAACTGGCTCATCCTTTCCTTGATTAGATCTCTGCTAACACGGGATTGGTTTTACTAATGGTGAGGTGAACACTCGTGATAGGGTAGTAATTAACTCACGCTCGTTCTCGTCTCCAAGTAGAAGAGATTTATCGATTTAATTACAGAGCACGATGAATCACCATTGTTGGTTCTCATACCTTTCCAAAAATTGTTTATTACTCTCGAATTCCTTCTGTGTCACTCGAGGAGGGCCTCCTGGAAATCGAGGCTTGAGATTGATTCTGTTACGGGTATGAGACAACGACGTGGGATCATTAACAAAAATACACAAGACGGCAAGTAGCACATAAGGCTGGGTTGTGACTTGAATAAAATTTATGCGGGAAAGATAATTTACGACGATAGCGTCGATTCAATGGAAGATTTGGGAATCTAAATCCACTAGATTACACCATACATTGGCTTGCGTCAGTAAGAGCGGTATGCATCGACAGCAGGAACACGATTCGGAGGCTAATCTAATTCAAGCAGCAGTGATAATTTGAAGAAATATGAATACGCATTCAACCCAAGCTTTAACGATGAGCGTTGAGATCCAAATTTGGATAAAAATACAAACTAATCTAAAAAATAAAATAAAAAGCGAGAAGAAAAGAAAAGAAAAAGAAAGAGAGAAATAAAATACGAGGGCCTTGGTAACCCGGATCTCTCTTTCCGATCGCCAAGAGCTGCGTTCATTCGATGCGACCATTGTTATAGGGTTACGAGTTGGGCCTAATTTCGATGCACTTCTTTTGAATTTGCCGGTTTAAAATGGCGATTGGTTGTTGATGTGTGATATCAATTCTGTCGCGACCTACGGTAATCTTCAGTCATGTGTGAGTCTTTGTTTGGTCATGGCGTGTCTTTGAGTATGGCCCGATGTCGCGGCGGCTTAGGACGTCGCATTATGGCGTGTGCATTTGATGTGTGACAGCCAAATGTTGTCTTGACCTCTCCTTCTCTGCGTGGTATCGCGACTTCCCAGATGTTATCGCTGACCCTTTGTCTTTACGTGGATGTATCGTGACATCTTCTTGATGTCGTGACCACCAGAATCTTACAATTGATGTCGCGACAACCCGAGGTGTTATGTTTCTTTCTTTCCATGTATTTATCCATGTCCGAATGATGTCGCGACTTCGCTTTACGTGTAGTTGATGTCGTGACCGTCTCTCTTTATGGCTCTTGTTATCGCGATATAGTTTCCTTGCAAGGCGATCTTCGCTATTGCTTCCTGATTGATCTGCGATGTCGCGATATCAGATATTACAAAGCGACATACTTGTTGATCCATTGTTTTATCATACATCGCGACCTCTTGTTAGTGTCGTGACCTCATTATCCAGCATGCGGGTTTAATTAAGCCAGCGACCTCTGAAGGATGTAAGCTTGATATGTCTTCTTCTTCATCGATTTCTGGTTGCTTGCCTTTGAGTTTCTTTCACGCCCGGCTCGTTTTGTCTTGATTACACTTCATTTTACTTATTTGGAGCTTTGTAGTTGCAACTGAATATGCATTTTGATTTAATAAAAGCTTCATGACATCAAATTCTTTAATCCTTTTAACGGCTTCTCTATTTCTGGAAATTCCTTAGTCAATTATATCGATCTTGCTTTCAGCCACGATACACTCCTTTTCTCTTGCAAGTCTGCTTTCTTTTGAATTCCACTGTTACTATGATTTGAGTAGTTATTCCATATTCTTACATATACATCCAGTCTTTTTATATAAAAATCAATCAGAAAATGGGTGAAATAGATGACTTTTAAGCTCTCAGCCCCTTTACTTTCCATCTTGCATTAACACACATCCCAATTCAATGCACGAAGCATCAACATATGAAGTATACTCTTTTTCACAGGGTAGTTCAACGTCAATCCTGATTATGACAGTATTTCTTTCAATGGTTGAAACTATTATGACATTTATCTTGTCCTCGAACTTTACTCATTTCTGAGTAATTTGGTGGCTTGAAGGCTATAACATAAGAATCCTTTCACCGTCTTCTATAATATCTTAGGCCCGAAGCTTCTCACCTCGATTTTATTTAAAATGGAGTTCCGATTTACAACGGCCTCAATCTTTATAGGGTCCACTCTTATACCCTCGGTGACCTGATATGACACAGGAAGGCTTCCTTTAGCGAAGTCACATTTGTTGAGTTTAGCATATAACTTCTTCTCTCTTAACGTCTCCATGACTATTCTCAGATGTTGTTCATGTTCCTGTGCATCCTTAGAATACACCAGGATCTCATCGATAAAGACCACAACAAGATGATCCACATAGGGTTGAGATCCTTTATTCATTCAAATCCGTGAATCTCTTTGCTGATGCATTAACGTGTAGTGGCATTACCAAAAACTCATAATGGCCGTATCAAGTTCTAAATGCAGTCTTCAGCACATCGACATCTTTCTCTCTTAGTTGATAATACCACGATCATGGTCATCTTCAAAAAGATACGCTCCGCACTAGCGTCAGATTTTTGATTCTTGTGATAGGTGCAGGTTTTCATTGTCACCTTATTGATTGTCAAATAATCAATGCACATCAAGTAAAGTGCCATCTTTCTTTTCACGAATAAAACAAGTGCCCTAGGGTGAAATCTTGGTCGGATAAATCCTTTATCCAGCTCTTATGGTGAATCTTTGCTCTTTGACTCCATTGGAGCCATCTTGTATGGTGCCCCAGACATAGGGATTGTTCTGATGCAATTTCTATATATAAGTCCACACTCCCTCTCTAGTGATCTCTTAGATATAATTCTACCTCAGATTACCAGTCAACAGATCCTCTTGAGATGAGTATCAGACAGAATGTCTCGATACCTCATGAGTCCACATTTGTAGTGATCTGTGAATAGTATCCGATAATGTCTGCATCTTTCGAACTAAATCAGATCATCTGACACTCTGTCCACGCGACCATAATTAACAATGGCTCGGTGTTTAGACAACCAATCCATTCCCAAAATCAAGTCAAACTCTCTGAATGGTAAGGTTATCAAATGAGATAGAAACTCTCTTGCTTGGATAACAATGAGGCAATTTTTGTATACGCTATTCACGGTAGCCTTTGGGCTGATGGGTAGTCACATGCATGTCATATGCTAAGCTTGTTCCACTATTGGTATCTTATCAAATACATGTTGATACATACATATGAATGAGTGGATTCGGGATCGATCGAATGCATGCATCTCGATATCTTAAAGAGAAAATATACAGTATAACCTCGGGGTATCCTGATCCTCACGAAACCTTTATGGCATATACTAGTCTTTAGTCTTTATGGTATAGACGATCCTTGTCTCGGAGATTGTGCCTTCTCATCTCACATCTTTGAATCGGGCCGCCTTGACCCCCACCCTAGATCTCTGGAAGTCGAAGGTAGTGTAATTGATTTTCCTTTGCCACTTTCTTTATGGTTCCCTATCCCTTCAGGCTATTTGGGACCTTTGTCTTTATCAAATGATGAATTTTCACAAGGCTACCTCTTTGTCGATAACACATAGCACCCAAATGCCTTGTGAGATTGAGGCACCACTTACTGATTTGTCCAAGCGAAGCACATCTACCAAAACTTCGGTGTGCATTCAGACCACTGTCTTACCTCTCGAAGTAGTTGAACTATATTCTGATTAAGCTGGAGACTCCCTAACTCTTTTTCCTGATGAGGATGAAGCTCCTCTAGAAAACTTCTTCTTCTGAGGTATTTCTTTGCTAGTCGTTTGAAGTCTCTCTACTTTCATTGTGGCTTGGACCAACTGATAGAAATCCACCTGTATGAGAGAAGTCATAGGTGCCAAATATCTCTTGATGGAATCGTGTAGTCCATCCTCAAATTGCCTACTGCTTGATGCCTCGGTGGTAATTTCAATGTGTCTTGTTGAGATGACCAGATTCTTTCTCATATTCGATAGATAGAAAGTTCCTTTGCTTCAAATTCTTGAGGCCCCATTTCCATAGACTCCATACATCTACGGTAGCATTACTTGCCACTAAACTCTTGGACAAAGAACTCAAAGTCATGGGATTTGGAATCCTTGGACTTACCGACACTAGCTTCTGTTGATGTATGCCTTACTCGGCAATAGTGAGACTACACATGATACTCTTTGATCAAGAAGGCATCTAACTTCCTCCAATATTCTTTGTAACTTTTCTAACCAGAATTTTGCTTTATAGGACTCTTCTATGTTTGTCCCATGGAATTCCCTCAGCCAGTAATATTCTTACCAAATCATCGGGGCTTCGGATGTCGATCTTTCGATACTCGAGTCATGTCACGAGATATCCTCGGTAAAGCTTCATTTACAAAACCGACGGGGCCGTGACTCTCGCTTCTAACATATTCAGAAGGGTCCGAAGTGGGTAATTCTTGATAGATATCCCCTGACTGTTCGCCTTATGTTTCCTTGGTCTCGAAGCTTTTTCTTTGCTTTTTAGTGAGGTCGAACTTCCCTTATCCTTAGTATTCCGTTTGAACCTTCTATAAAGAATCCTTTTCGGGCGTCTTGCTTGAGATAGCTTTTTTCGTTTTATTCCTAGGACGGGCGCGTCTTTCTCCCTTCGGTGTCCCTTCGAATAATACAGTGAGGCGTTAGGGCTAGATTGGTTAAGTTTTGTTCTTACCACTTGCCCTCACCATGGGTCCGGGTCGCTCTTCTTCTTTACGCATTGGAGGTGACTCCTCGGTTGTTGTCGGTTCCGGGCCGGCCGGCAGCGCCTCCGACCATTCGGCTCGAGTTAATCTTGAGGCGAGAGCCTTTTCCCCAAGACGAAAGTAGGGAGGATTGAAGAGATCCAAGTATCGAGGGGATTGAATATCTCCGTCAAGTCGTCACGAGAATACTTTGATGTAGGACACAGCAAGTCGGATCCCTATATGGGGTCACTTTTGCCAAGCGTTACCGACCTCCTTTTGGTGTCCGGGTGTGGTCCCCCGACGTTTTGACCTCTTACATGGTTCTAGTACCTAAGATGGTGTGCTTAACTGAAGTGTGTATTGTGGTCTTAAGCTTCCCTCTACACCCTTTTATAAAAAGGGTTTTACAGCATTTGAATGTTTGTCCCTCGACTCCTTTAATTCTTTGAGGGTAATGCAGAGGTCGGGTTATTGGTTTTCTTCGGGGGACATGGGCCTCGGTGTACCCCGGTATAGCTGCTGTTCCTTAATCTTTTAGGGCGAAAGTCCGTAGGGCTTCCTTTATTTTTCGGGCGTGGGCGCTCCTCTGGTAATTTTGATCTTGCATCTTCCATAGGTTTTTTTTTTTTTAGAAGGAGGCGTTTTTCTTCGTTAGCGGTCGCACTTGGGAGTATGACCCTCTTGACAAGGATGACACCACAGGAGTTCGGTTGCTGGACCGCTGAGAATCACGTGGTATCGGCTTTGTTTTTGGTATAGTGCTGGCCAGGGTCATTGGGTATCTCTAGTGCACGTGACCGCGTGCCTTTCAGTGCTTTCGTCGGGATTTCGGACACGAAGATAATATCATAGCGGGGAGTTGGTGAGTGCTCCGCTCCCTACTCGGAGGCGATCAAATCGATATTCACGGACCTTGGCTTGGGGTCTACCAGCTTCTCTTTGCTGAGGCCTTCACCTCCTTGGTTATGAAATTCTCTCCCTAGTTGGGCGCTTCCCGGCGCAAAGCCCCACGAGGAGAGCTTTTGGCTCGGGTGGAGGCGTTGTCTCAAAAATCCCGGAGCTTGAAGCGAAAAGCTTCGGGCTCGGCCCAGGAGACGACCCGGCAGGGTGGGTTCGGCGGGGCATCTTCCTCTTCCCCTTCTGCCCGCGCGTCTGCAAGGCGGAGTGTTGTCGCCTCGTGAGGTCCACAAAAACTTTGAGTTCGGCCCATTACGGCTATGTGCAAAGGCGATTCCACGAAGAGCTCTTTGAGACGGCATGCCGTTGGAATTAAATGCGCATCGCGTTGGAATCCTCATGCAGTGTTAAGCCCCCTCCCTCGAGGGCGAAAGAGTTGAAGGGGAAACGGCGCGGGATAGCGATTCCTTGCTGCTCGACGAGCTTGCGGCGGTAGCCGGTCTCGTCCATCCTCGAGGTCGACCTCGAGAGGGTCGGCGCTCTGCCCTGGATTGAGAGAGCCTTAGCTCATCCGCTTGAGGGATTAGCTCTGTAAGTTCCCGTATCTTACCGTATCTAATCCTAATTTGTGCTAGGTACTGATCTAGTATTGGGTGTGGGCAGGTGGCTCTCATTTGGGTTTGTGAAGGCCGATCGAGACAGAAGAGTAAGTGTCCAAAGTCGCCAGGTTTATAAGGCGAGGTGGGCACCACTTACTTACGAAGCGGGCTGGGCTGCGGGACACAGTGCGAGGCATGTGGGGAGGCGGTGGGGCTTAAGTCAGATCCCCAGGGGCATACCTTGTCGGCGCGAACTCAATTTGAGGAAGAGAAGATTAAGATTTAGAGCAGTTAGAGCGTAGAAGTCGAGCTTCGGGAGGTTAAGGATGGGTTGTACAATTTGTCTGAAATGAGACTGGCGAAGGCCGGGACGAGTGCTGCCGGTTGCCGATCACGAGCTTTAGATGATCGGGGATGAGGGGCGGCTGCGTCTCGGGCGGTACACGAGGTCCCCAGAGAAAAGGCTGCGTCTTGTTTAGAGATGAGGCTGCGTCTTGTTTAGAGATGGTTGTCTGCGATAAAACAAGCCTTGTTCTTCAGGCAGACTCGTGTGAGGCTTAGGGGCTTGATCGAGGAGTGACATGGGTTGCGAGGAGACCTTCATAGGCAAGAGACTCTGGTCGTTCAGAGGGACGAAGTTATAGGGGTGAGGATGGGGCACATGCTCGATGGACTACAGGTGGCTTTCTTTTAGAGGAAGGGCACAGCGTGCCTACGGGAGCACAGATTTCGATTTCGAGCGTCCACAGCGACGGGGAGGCGGGAAGAGTCCCTGCTCAGCGGACCGTGCGGAGAACCAAACATCCCCGTTGAGGCCCACTTCCCTTCTTCGCCCTCTGCTCGTTCCTTTGATATCTGATCTCCCGCACATATCTTTGCTTACTTCTTTTTTTTTTTCTTTTTTTGTGGGCTTGGGACCAGGGACATATGTAACGCTTTCCTTAATGAATATTCATTTTTCATTTCGTCGCTTTCGCCTCTACTTGTGCTCTTAGTATTTGTTTTGTGGCCCAGATTGACTTCTTGTGCGAGCTGAATTAGCGAGTTAATTTGTTAAGCTCACTCCAATGGCCATTTGAGGCTCATAGTATTTGAGCCCTTATGGAATTTGAATTGCTTAAATTTGAGGCCGGCTCTTGAGGTGCATGGCTACATGGCTGGCGGAGTAGTTGAGCTCGTCAGCCCGAGCTTACGGACTCACGGTATTTGAGGCCTTATGGGATTTCGAATAACTGAAATTTGAAGCCCGACTCACGGAGTACACATGGCCGTGAGCCGGTTAGACTCGTCAATGGCCCTCTTAGGCTCACAGGCGTGAGGCACTTATAAGGTTGTGAATGCTGAGTTGCCGACTCTTGGGGTACATGGGCTGCGTGGCTGGCCAGTGGTTGGGCTCGTTAAACGGCTGTTGATACGGGGCGGCTGAGGCCTTATGGAATTTGAATAACTGGTGACCCCGACTCTTGGTTGCATGGTGCATGGCTGGGCGAGTAGTTAGGCTCGTCAATGAGTTGCTAGGCTCCTGATGTTGAGGCCTTATGGGCTGAATGCTGAGCTAAAGCGAGCTCTTGAGGTACATGTATAGCACAAAGTGAGTAGTTGAGCTAGTCAGTATTTCTTGGGCTCTTGGGGCGGTGAGGCCTTATGGGCTTAATAGCTGACTAAAAGAATGACTCTTGAAATTACGTGGGCTGCGTGGTTTGCATGGCTGGTTGAGTAGTTGAGCTCGTCAAATTGAGTTCTTTGGGCTCTGAGCGCGGGCTATGGGATTTGAATCTTTAAGGTGAAGGCGTCTCTTAAGTTGTGCATGGTTGCATGGCTGAGGGTGGCAGTTGAGCTCGTCAGTGAATTTCTTGGGCTCTTGGCGGCCCAGGCCTTATGGGTTTGAATAACCTGGTGAGCCGACTCTTGGGGCTGCGTAGCTAAGCTAAGTAGTTGAACTTCGTCAAATCGGGCTCTGCGGGCTCCTGGGCGTTGAGGCCTTATGGGTGAATAGCTGAGCTAAAGCCGACTCTTGAGGTACGCATGGCTGCATGGCACAGTGATCAGTTGAGCTTATCAAGGCTGAAAACATTTGGGCTCTGGCGCGAGGCCTTATGGGATTTGAATGCTTTGTTTGAAGCTTGTCTTCGTACGCATAATTTGCGTAGCTGGTGGCGATTGAGCTTGTCCCGAGTGGTGCTAGGCTCTGAGCGTTGAGGCCTTATAAGAACTGAATAGCGCCATTTGGACTAACTCTTGAGTTTGCATGGGTTGCATGGCCTAAGGCGGGTAGAGCTAGTCGAATCCCAGCTCTTGGGCTCTGGGCGTTGAGGCCTTATGGGGGTGAATAACTGGTGAATCGTTGTCTTGGCCAGATTCGACTTCGATTCTTGGAAGATCACGAATGTCTTTAATCTTTGGTTCACGGAGGTAGGAACGATTGTGAGACTTCAGTGCTTGTTGCTTCTTATAAATGGCGGCTTCGTTGCTATGGGCCAATACTCGAATCTTACGCCGCTTTGGTGTGCATCGGGTCTGCTTGCGAAATAGGCGTCGAGCTTGGTCGTCGTGGGATCCGCCCCCCAGGGATTACGTTTCGAGTTATGGTGGACCTCATTTGTGGGAGTTGTGTTTTCCCACTAGTCTCCTTTGTAAGTCATGTTATCCCCTAGCTTCGTGCTAGGGGATGCGTCTGGAGAGGGCGGTACATTTCTTGTATCGCTTTCTCCATTTTCTCCTCTTCTTTCTCTTCCTCTTCTTACTTCTCCTTCTCCTTCTCTTTCATTCTCTCTTCTTTTCTTTCTCCTTTTCTTTCCCATCTCATTCTCCCTTTTTCCTTTCGCCTTTCTCTTCCTCTCTTTCTGATGCACAAACTCTTTCCTTCCCTCTTTTCTTCTTTTCCTCTTTTCCATCTCTTTTTCCTTTCTTCTTTCTCTCTTGAGGTTTTTTTTTTGAGGCTGCTTTATCTTTGTTTTGTCTGAGATATAAGGAATGGCGATTCTCTTGATTGTAACCATTTGTACCTTTATTGTAATAAAGAGATGTTTTATTTTTTTTAATCTCGAATTTTGCGCATTCTGATGTATGTAACCCTCTTGTACATTCCCTAACTGTGACGTCTGACCGGATAATCAATGAACACACAGTTTCGTCAACTGATAATATTTTATTTAAGATTACAACCAGAGGCCTACTAATAAAAACGCTTCAGGTGTTCAACATTCCAAGTGTGAGGTAGAATTTTTCCCTCTTCCGTCTGGAGCTCGTAGTTACCAGGTCTGATTATATGAGTCACGATATAGAGGCCTTCCTAGTTGGGCCCTAATTTTCCATGTGCTGGATTCTTCCTTGCTTGCAGGAGCTTCTTTAGGACCGGGTCTCCAGGCTTGTAACTCCACAGGTTTATACACAGTTGTAATACCTCAGTCTTTCTTTAGTAATCTTAGTGTGCTTTGGGACACACTCACTCTTTTATACGAGGTCTAAATTCGGGCGGAGAGCCTGCGTCGTTGTGTTCACGCTTGCCGGTCGATCCTTGGGGTTTTAATCAGGCCTCGACGGGTGCTGCGCCCGATGCCAAGGCTAGGGCGAATGGGGTTTCCTGGGTTGCTGACTTGCGTGTAGTTTTGTATGCCCATAACACCTCGAGGAGGTATTCTACCCATTTGCCTTTAAGATCTTCCAATTTGGTCTTCAGTGCTGCTTTAAGGGTTCGGATGGTGACTTCTGCCTGCGCGTTAGATTGTGGATGTGCAGGGGATGAGTAATAATTCTTGATCCCGAGCTCGGCACAAAAGTCCTTGAACTTTGCATTATCAAATTGCTTTCCATTGTCCGACACTAGAGCTCTTGGGATACCAAACCTGCAGATTATGGAACGCCACACAAAATTGCGTACTTTTGTTCTGTGATAGTAGCGAGGCTCGGCCTCGACTGCATTGGGGTAATCTCTGACCCGATGATGAATTTGCATTGGCCCTTTCGATGGGTGAGGTCCCAATATCAGGCCAGATTGGAAGGCCCGGGGCTTGTGACAACATCAGGGGCTCGGATGGGAGGTGAGAGATTTTTAGCGTGCTCTGGAAAGATCACAGTTTCTGACTAGGTCGTCGCGTCTACGGGCATTGTGAGCCCGATAATGCCCTGCCTTAAAACTTTCCACGCTAATGTAGAGCCCATTTATGATTTCCGCATATGCCTTCATGTACTTCCTTGAGTACGTAGTCGGCGTCTCTTCCTTCGATGCACTTAAGGATGGGTGCAAAAAACCTCGCTTGTAAAGAGCGTATAGAGCAGTGGCTTTGGCCGACCTCGTTGCAGGCTTAACGGCCTCTTTTGGATCGTTAGTGCGGTCCTCTATTAAGTGGCGTCAGTGGACCATCAGCTTGGCTCTACATCGTAATGAGAGACCTCGGCGTCAAGTGAAATCTATGGAGGGGCTTCTGAGGTGCTCGACAGGCGTTCATCTGCCGAGGTCTTCTTGGGTGGCTTTGGCTAGTTTTGCTAAAGCATCTGCTCGGGAGTTCTCCGTTCTAGGTATGTGTCTGACCTGGACCAGCACGAATTTCTTCAGTAATTCCCGTACCTTTTTGAGGTATAGGATCATTTTTTCACCTTTGGCCTCGTAGGTGTCTTCTATTTGTCTTACTACCGGTGGGGTCGTGCGGACCTCGTTTGGTCGACTTCCCATTGAATGGGTGAGGACAGGACGGGGCTATGACGGCCTCATACTCGGCCTCGTTGTTGGAGGCTTGGAATCCGAATCTGAGCGTGTATTCAATATCTACTCCTTCTGGGGAGGTAAGGATTAGCCCGGCTCCTCTTCCTTGAGCATTTGCCGCCTTGTCTACGGAAAGTCTCCAGATAGGGAGGTCTGTCGCTGTTTGAGTTCTATTGGCAGGCTCTGCTGAGGTGAATTCCATGACGAAGTCTGCTAAGACCTGCCCTTTTATTGCAGTTTTTGGCTTATATCTGATGTCGAACTCGCCTAACTCTATGGCCCCACCTTCATCGGCTTTCAGGGGTCTAGAAGCGTGTACTTGCTTCATCGGGTGTCTGTTGGGACTTGATGGTGTGATCTTGAAAGTAAGGGGCGGAGTTTTTCGAGCTCACTTGGGTTACTAACAGGATTAATTTCTCCATCCTTGGAATTTGTTACCCTCTCTTTGCTCACTCCCTCGGAGCTTGGCTGTAGTAGACAGGGATCTTTGTACTCAGTCTTTGTCTCTGATGGGGCGGTCTTTGGTCGAGAAATGCGAAGCGCGATCTGGTAAAGTGGTTCCCCTGCGGGGCTTACGAGAATGGGAGGAGAGCTGAATCGTCTTGGCCTTGCTGAGAGCGCTTCCTTGCTGATTTGTATCCCCTTTGGCGGCTTTCTTTAAAACTTGGAAGAGGTGGGCATTTATCACTGGCCACAGTGCAGATCGGCAAGCGACCGATCCTCCCGATTGGGCATTTGGATTCTCTTCTTGCTTGATGGTGTGACACTATCAGAGCGACCTTTATTTTAATCTGGATTTGCCTCACTTCCTCGATTGTTGACTATGAAACCTAAGAATTTTCCGGCTGACACTCCGAAGGCACATTTGGCTGGATTTAACTTCATGTTGTATTCTCTTAGGATCTGGAGCATGGCAGACGGATAGTATGGGCTGGTGTGGTTGACTTACTGCCCATGTCATATATATACCTCCATGGGCGTTCCTATTTGGCCACGGGCAATCTGTTCTGACCTACGATCGTGGCTCATGCGTTCTTAAGCCCCAGACATCTGTGCATGACCAGTTCCTTGTCTGCAATGACGAAGGTCTTTTCTTGGTCGTCCGGATCCATGTTGATCTCGTTATAGCTGGAGAAAGCATCCATAAAATTGAGGAGTTCATGTTGTTCATGGCGTCTCACGATGAGTGTAGATTCGAGGCAAGGAAATATCTTTCACTTTGTTGGCGTCGGTGAAGTCGATGCAAGCAAATACTTGTCGTTTGCTTTTGGCGAGCACGGCGTTGGCGACCACTCTTGGTACTCCTCTCTGTGCCCACACTGGAGAAGTTTGCGACCTCCTCATTGATCGCTTTCCTTTCGGCGCGGCTCCTTCTCTTTACTTGGCGGCTTGAAGATTGGACTAACGTTGCTTTATGAGTGATTATTGCGAGGGTCCCCCCGATTCCTCCCATATCACTTTGCTTCCATGCGAAGGCGTCTTTGTTACGTCTGAAAATGATGAGGAAGCTACGAGGTTTTCCACAAGCTTGGAACCGATGTAGGCGAGGTGTTCAGGGTTGTCATCCAACGATATAGGTTCCAGTTCTTCCGAGGGCTCAAGTCGGGTGTTCATCTCATCGCGCATGTCGAGCTCGTCCAGATATATGTTATCGACCGCTTTTTGCTTCATGGATGCCGAATAACATTCCCTGGCCACGCGCTAATCTCCTCGAACCATCCCCACTCTGCTTGTAGTAGGGAACTTGATCATCATGTGGTAAGCGGAGGGAATAGCCCTTATTGCGTTGAGAGAAGGTACACTATGACATGTATAGGCGGATGGGGGGCGTGCACACGCTGAGAACTGTGGTGATAGAGTCGCGACATGGGGTCTCCAGTGAGCACTAGTTGTATTGAGCCCAAGGGTAATACTTTTTCTCTAGAGAATCCTCGCAAGTGGGTGTTGACTGATTCCAGTTTCTCCCTTCTGATTCCCATCTTATCGAAAGCCGAGGCGAAGATGATGTCAGCTGAACTCCCGTTGTCGACTAGGACCCGATGGACCGTTTTGTTAGCCACAACTTCCCTTATCACCAAAGGGTCGTCATGGGGGTGTTGTCATCCTATCGGTCGAGTCGAACGTTATGGTTGTGTCGGCCAGGCGGTTTGGACAGCTGTACCTCCGTACCTCTCGACCCGATCTTTTTCAGAATCGACCCTTCACATTTGAAATTGATTAGCTCCCCTCACCGTCTCAGAGATCACATGGATTTCTCTAGGGTTGTTGGTCTTTGAGATTCTTTGCTACTTAGGAGTGGTGGGGGTGGCTGCGAACTGAGCGGTCCCGAGCGACCTTCGAGTCTTTATAAAGTGTCGAATCTAGCGCTAATTAAATATTCTATTTCTTTCCTGAGCTGTATGCAATCATCCGTGCGATGCCCGTAGTCCTTGTGGAACTCACAGTATCTGGTGTTATCTCTTTTGGCAGGGTCTGACTTCATCTGGGATGTCCATCTTAGAAACTGCTCATTTGTACCTCCACGTAAGACACAGCGATCTTGTGGCGGAGTCGAGGAGTAAAGCGTAGAGGTGAATAATGTTGTCGGCCTTCGGGTTGAAATTAGACAGACGATCTCTGAGGCTTCCACGTCTTTTCGGGGATCGTTCTTCATCTTTCTTTGGAGACCTCTCCCGGTCATTTTGCCTTTTTGGGCTTCGTCCTCGCCGCTTATCAGTCCCGCTTTTATCTTTATGGGTTGAAGAGCTTCCTTTTTTGGATATGAGGGCTTCTTCGCCATTAATGTATTTCTCCGCTTTAGCGAGCACCTCGGCCGTACTTGCACGAGTTCTTGAGATGGAGAACGTAGATCAGCTGGTGCACTCTAGCCCGGCAATGATTGCGGTGATAGCGAACTTCTCGCCGGGTATATCTGTGAGGGCTACGACATTGAACCTCTGGATGTAAGATCTCAGGCTTTCTTACGAGCCTTTGCTTGATGGTGTGGTGTCTTGGCTTTAGGTTCGGCTCCCGATGAGTGGGAGGCGAACCGCGATAGATAACTCCACAAATAAGTGATGAATGGGCGGAAGCTATTAAACGAAGCGAGCTGGGCCTTTTAACGTGATAGCGGCTACGCATCGTCACGGGGTCGATACCCATGTAGCTCCATTTGATTCTTGTAAGTGTTGAGGTGATGTGGGGTCTCGGCACCATCGAGCGTTTCCACTGCGGCATTACGAACTTTCTTTGGGAGAGGAAGTGGAGCACCTCGGTGAAGCGGTGACTCGGTTGTTGCCAGGGGTGTCCGTAGTCGGGAGCTAGATCCCTTTCCTTCCGCCATGCGAGTGAGTTCCTATTGGGGCTCTTGAACCTTTGTTCGATCGCTCCTCTTCTTTGAGGGATTCGTGGATTCGTCATTTCCAACATGCCCCCCAAGTGTTGCTTCGTTGCCCTCCTCTCCAGGGGTTCGAGGTGGTTTGTACCCCCTGGAGAGGATGGATTCCACTTCCGTTTCGGCTCCTCGGGGAATGCCAGGGTGTGGTTGTCCTTCGTGACGGGCGGCATTACGACCTTCTTAAGTTTGACGTGCCTCCCGTGGGTGTTGCATCTGTCTAGTGAGTTGCTCTAATTCTCCTATCAGGCGTTGGTTGGTGAGGCGGAGGGCCTCCACCTCGTCCGTGTTGACTTGCGTCGCTTCTAGCATGTCGGGAGGTCGGCTATCTACGTCACTCGGCTGGTCCTGCGTCCTTGGAGGATTAGCGTTGCTCCTGCTCGCGTTCCTAGTTGATACCATCGATGGCGAAGTCAGTCTTATTTGTAAAGGCATCGTTCCAGCGAGGCGGTCTGTGATGATGCCTTTTTCAACCGGACTGGGTTGGAGCGTGTCGGGGCCGTTGGGCCTAACCAGGACTGCTGCTGGACTGCCTTGTAGGCTATGTTGTTGATCTCCCCTATAGAAAACAAGAAAGAAGAAGGGTCGGCGAGGGCCGCCGGGTGGCCCCGCTCTCAGATACAAGTCGATTCCTCACGAGGAAAGATAGGCCCCTTAGAGGAGCAAATGTGTTGTGTACCTTTCAGATAGGGTGGCACATTATTTATAGGCGTATGTTTTCCCAATTGGATGGTGGTAGGATTCTTTCTTATTGGATGTAGGATTTTCTTTCCTTATCGTTGTCAGATTAATAAGGGATAATTGGGAAACATTTATTAGGAATTATCCTACTTCCCTTATTGATGAGATTTGGTTTGATTCACAGGATAAATAGTTATTAGGTATTATCCTACTTCCTTTATTGGTGAGATTTAGTCTGATTTGTAGAATGTGGGCCTTCCCAATTACCCGTGTTATCAGCCGTTGGGGCGAGCGGACTGGGCTTTCGTTTTGGGCTAGCGCCAGGGGCTTGGGTGTTTTATTGGGCTTGCCTCTTCTTGCTGACTGGCCCGGAGTGGGCACGTGTTTATTTTCAAACCACATCGAAGCCCAAGATTTTTTGTATGGTTTGTATGGTTATGGGTTGAGACAGTTTGTGGACTTTTATGGAGATTCCTCTTTTTGGGCTAAGGTTTGAGGTGTTAAAGGTGTGATTACTTGTTAGGAGTATGGAATCCTCCAGCACAGGTATGATTTTGGTATGGAGTATGGGTTTATGGATTTGTTTAGTTTTTATGAATTTTGTATGGAGAAAAAACCCGAACTATAAACCAAATTTACGATGAGAATTTGGGTCTAAAAAGAGAACCCTACTTGGTATATTAGTTGTGTTTGGACATGGGTTGGTTGATTGTAATCCTCGATTGAGGAATGTTTGTATTAAGGAAATATTGAGGTTGTAGGGAGATCTTTGTAAATTTCTCAAAACCATGTTTTTTATTTTGAGCCATATGGTCATCGCTCATCGAATTAGGTAGTTCAATGTATCAGGTAAATTAGACTTATAAGAGAACATATCTCCTTGAAATAGGTACATCCAAATTCCCAAACCCTTCAGGATAAGAAATTCATCCAAAGTGGAGCGACTGTGGTGTGTAGCGACTTAGTGGACAATGTCATTTCTTATTGTTGGCCTCAGACTTGGATGACCATAACTTCTTCGTCAGAACTCCGTTCAGTGTTCTTGGACTCTATGGAAATCCCAGCACAAATATAGAATCCATCCATATATAGCTTGATGAAATTGGAACTCATATTAAATTAGATAAATCATGAAAAGCAGTAGGCCTACTTAAGTAACTAGTTATTCATATTATGAACTCATAAATAGCTCATAAGCATACATAGTAGCCATAGTTATTCATGCATATAATGAGATATAGAAAAATGAAAGATACGAATAAATGATTGTAAATATCTCCCTTATAATTCTGGGATGTGATAATTATTCGGGGGATATGAGATATGCTGAACATAAAATACATAGATTATGCCTTAGAACTGGTAGATGGATGGATGGGCATTTATTAGGGAAAAACAAATTCGCAACATACTGATCAGTTCATTACATTTGGGTCATTCTGGCATCATCGGGCCCTTATAGATGGTCATTGTCTCGTACAATGATAACAGGGCCTTCGAGCCCTTATAGATGGTCATTGTCGCCTGATGATAATAGTACGCCTTCGGGCCCTTATGAGTGGCTTTGTTTCGTATAGTGAGTATAGTGCCTTCGGACCCTTATAGTTTCAACTATCCACTTCAAAGGTTTTATGCGGACATAAAACAATAAACAAATGACTAGATATGACATATGAATGATGAGATGATAAGAGAAGCATAGCACCCATTGTGTGTGAAACAAGTATCTTTGTGACAGAACAAAAAAGCAAGATGTAAAATGTTATCAAATGTATATGAACGTTGATAAGAAATGAAATATGATATGATAAGCAAATATAAGAGATATGTATAAAGCATGTTTAATGATAGGATATATTAGATGTATATGCATGTGTATAGAAGTGTGATGACCCGTGTTAGTGGTCGTCCATGAGTTTATTCCCACTAAGCATAAAGCTTAGCACAGGTTTTCATCCGTGTAGGTACGGAAGCAGAGGTAAGAGGACAGGACAATCCGCATTAGTCTCCAAGGTCAACACATCATTAGGTGCTCACTTGAAGACTTTTTGGTCTATTTTGTATATGTAATATCATTTTTGTTGTTTGTAAACAAATGAAGCAATGTAAATATTGTAAATGTTGAACACTTCCATGTATGGAGCTTATATATATTTTGTAATCCACTGCTACAGGATATAATACAAGTTAAGTGTTTAACATTATATGAATGAACAAGCTTAAAGGTTATAAGTTTAAAAAAAAAAATGATGACACCCTTGCTTGACATCGGGTGCTGGGTTGGGGGCGTCACATCTTTTCTTTTCAAAAAGAAAAAAAAATGGCAATAGGAAAAAAAAAGGAAAAAAAGAAAAGTTCTCCCTTGAGATGGCCAGACATGCTTTTAATATGGGGTCCATAATGTTCTTTTCTTAAATCTAGGGTAAGGTATCAATTTCGATGTGCTAGGAATTTAAGATCTGAGGGTCTATTTGCATTTTCTATGAATATGTAGGATAGTTTGCTTCCATCTTCACTAAGCATTGGCAGAATCCTTTGATGAGCTATTAATTCTTGAGTCCCTACACAAATGTAAGGCATGGTTGATTTTGTCATTTAATGCTAGATATTTCTTACTATTAACGTATATTTCTTCATTTAGTCTATTCTAATGAATACTTGTTTTTGTGTTTTTGGCGGATTAATTTGTCTTTTCAAATAATCACAAACAAGGGAGTCCTCCCTACTCCTTGTTGGAAATAACCGTCAATATAGTTAGATACAATGGAATCTAGTCGCGAAAAAGGGCTCCGACCCAGATATCCACTTTATGTCTTGGAAATGTAATTTCAATTTATACGTAAGGACAAAGAGCGCCCACGACCTTTACCTATAGCCATTCATGGCATTAATGACTCAGTAATAGTTACATCTTTATACGCTGTGTTTGATTATGCGTCTTCCCTGCTGATTACTGCGTGCCAGAATCAGTGGTTGAGGAGCGACATGAACACATCAGGTCATATAGCCGTAGTATATCCGATAACTGAACATTAACTATCGGTTTTCTTTATACTTGCTTTTATGGCGTGATGCGGGACTTCTGTTATTTTCATGACGGAAGATCCGGTGAAAGGGTGACGTGTTTGACAACGAATCAGTTCTTGGTGCGGGGACTGTTGCTCTTTGAGATTGATCAACATCCGGTGAAGAACAATATTCCGGTTTTCATGTAATTCGTTTTCCAATCTTGTTTTGCTTCTTTGCTTGCTCAAGAACTACGAATTTACCATGGTGTTTCGGTCGACTGCGATGTATAATGGTATTGTGGAAAAGGCAGTTTGTCATGAATGTGTCCATTCTGAGCATGAATTGGAGGTCTTTAGTTAACTTGATAAATTGCCGCACTATTGAAATCCTTGTGCAGTCGAAAATTTCCAGCTGCAGTCTTCTTCTTCTTGTTGAATACTTGAGGAAATAAATGAAGTGACATTGAACTCTTCACATCTTTCATAATTACCCAATAAGGTAAGCTCATAGTTAGGGTTAAGATCCACGATGAATGATATTGTATTTGAGAGATCAAGAGGGTATACCTACACTCTTCTATAAAAATCGAATACATTTACACCTTATGTAAATGAAGCACACATAAAATATGAAGGTTGTGTTTGGTTTAAGTTCTTGGAATGTATTGAGAAAAAATGATTAGAAAATTAGCTTTTTCTCATGTTTAGTTTCACTAACAAATGTAAAAGAAACTAAATTATAATTTTTAAATTACTTCATCTTTGTGATGGCGGAAAATGTACTTTGCTTTACTGAAATCACATTAGTATAGGTATTTCCTTTACATCGTATATTGGCTCATATTTTTACTCAGGCATCCACGTGTTCTTAATTTGTAACATTCAAGAAGACTCCTTGTTCGAGTTAAAGATTAAGCGTTGTAAAATGAGTTTGTTAGTCAGTACTTGACCTACATTACTTGTAGAAAAAGTCTTTTCTTCTATATAGTTAGATGTAGGGTTATAAATAATCTGAGAGATAGAAATGTAGCCTATTCTCTCTGGTTTCATTGTAACGTGGCGAGATGCGTAGGAGATGGAAACTATATGAGAATATAGAGTTCGGTTTCTCTCAGGTATCTTAACTGCTTAATTTCGATGCTTTGATCTTCTTTCAAGGCTTTGGGTTTATGTTTGATGTCACCAGGCATTAGGGGGTTGATTTCTTAACAACATCCACCTCGGTTTCTTTGTTTTCTTCAACTGCCAAGAACACGATTTTAGGGCTAAAAAGATAGCGAGATCCATGAGGGAGTTTGTTTCATGTTGCGAGCATACTTGATATTGCGGTCTATCTGAGTTCTTCTCGATCGGTTGAGCAGGTTCTTTAACATCGACTCTTTGCCATCTAAGATAGCCATATATATGTGATTAATAGCACGATCGATTCGATGATCTTGGCACAGCACGCCTTCTTGGCAATGCATATTTCCAATAACTGGTTTACCTCCCTTCCATATTTGTTTGACAACTTTGTCATAATGATGTAATTACTCTTATCTTTCAAAATGATCTGATAACAATAGCCAACAACAACGATAAGTACTAAAGCATGATTCCCGAATCTTTGTGACATTACCTTATAAGTGGCCACCACAAATCTCCATTTTCTCTAAGAATTTGAAATTTAATACTTACTCGATCAGAGGATAAGAAGATATCTGACTAAATTTCTACAAGTTAAGTCTGGACATATAAGTCTAGTCTTTGTGCTCACAGTTTATAGGGTATAATGAGTAGTTATTAGCCATCAAAGAATTTATGGGCATCAGTTTGCTAAAACACCTGCATTAGAAGGTGATTGGGTTTAAAATAATAAGCGCGCAGGCCCAGAAAACAAGCCCAAATGTCAGGCTTAAAAAGAGATTAAGAAACAAGCCCAAAACAATTGCTCGACCCAATGATATCCCCGACCACGAGGCCCAGCGAGGCTGATTCACCTTGAAAATTTGGTAATATAATCGTGAAAGTCATATTAAGGGAAAATACCCAATTTCCCTAATTAAATCTCCACCAATTAGGGAAGTAGGATATTTCCTAATAATTGCATATCAATTATCTCTTATTAATAGGTTAACGATAAGGAAAGAAAATCCCTCACCCAATGGGAGAAATATGTTATCATCAAATCCCGACAAGGAAGGTACACCATTAAAGTATCATCATCGATTAGGAAAGTTATCATGATCACCCGTTATAATACTAGGCCACCCCATCGGAGAAAGTGCGCCTGAAATTTATTCCTTAAGCGGTTGATTTTCTCTTCACTAGAAGAGCGACTTAGGCATCGGAGAACATGGCCGAACCCTGTGATCCTTTTTGTTTCTTATTTTTGCGGGAGGCGGACGTCGAGTCGACGGGCCAGGCCCGGCCAATTCAGCGAAGCTCCGGCCCGAGTTTCGGTTGGAAGAAGCATCATCGATTTGGCGTCGATGCATTGGGAGCGGCCGGTTCCTTTACAAATAAAGTGATCTCTTGGTGGCGATGGTATCGACTCGGACCACAAGCGGGGTAATGCGATCGAGGATGCGAGACCGGTGAAACGACGTGGATGGTCGACCTCCCGGAGTACTGGGGCTTCACACGCCCGTCTGACCGAGATGGAGGTGCTTTCAGTCACCAACGGCGTTTCTTTGAGAGAGTTTGAGCAAGCGCCCGGAAAATACAACACCCCAGGGGCGCGACAAGCCAGAAGGCATAAACACCATTACCGAAGAACGACAACGCCTCTGACCCTCCTCGAAGCGAGATAAATTAGGAGAAACTAGCGACCGGGAAGCATGACCCTTACACAAGCCCCTAGGGATCGCGATGAGGGAGGGGCATGAGTAGGAACAGAGGCAATGGACCCATCCAGCATCGGCGGGAGACGGAGGAGCGGTCATGGGAGCGGCGTTTCGAGCATCCGGCGAGGCTCGGCCACATGAAGGGCGTAAAGGACGGGCTCTAGTCTCCATGGGCGCTTTGGTGTAGCAAACGAGAATCGGGGTTCACGGCCGAGGTGCTGCGGCCACCATGCGAGTTGAGAGTGCCAGTCGAAGCGTCCCTTGGGATCGCGGGCTTTGGCTATCTGAAGGCCGGCATTGCTTGGTTCTTGAGACTCCCACCATCATTGATCTCATCCTTCAGAGAGCTTTCCATCGCTTTCGTCTCCCACTTCATCGGACTCGGGCGTGCGGGAGGCAGAGGCTATCGCCCAGCGACCATAAGCGAGCCCATGGGAGAACACGAGGTCCCTGCGTCAGGAGGTTCAGCCTTGAGGAGGCATCGTTAAGTGGGCATCCTGGGCAGAAGTTTCCATCCTTTAGCTTTCTAGGGCTAGGCGTGCGATCAAAGAAAAGACGATGTTTTCCATCTCAAAAAACCCTTAGGCAAACATGGCCGAGGTCCTCTCCAAAGCAGAAAAGTACATCAACGGTGAGGAAGCTCTTCTATCTAAGCGAGAAAACTTTGTCGTACAGAAGGAAAGAAGCAGGGGTGAGAAAAAACTAGAACGAAGCCACAGGAGGCAGGGAGGCAGGATGAGATCCCCACGAAGAGATGGGGCTGAGAACGATCCCAAGGCGGGGAATGTCGAGAGACTGCACAGGACCACCTCGGCCAGGCGCGACAGCGGTATTCACCTCGGCAATTCACCCCTGACTGACCACACAGTGTCCACGGGTCTACTTGCAGTGCAACATGAAAAATTTACGGGGTGGCCATCTCGCATGTAGTCGGACCATAAGGTGGACAATACCAAATCTGTGGTTACGGGGGATCATGGATATCAGATAGATGGCATTGCGTCAGTTGAGGAAAGAAATTGAATGCGATGCGGCGTGGGCATCTTCACAATTTCGTGGCCCAAGGTCGGGACCCGGTCGATACCACCCACCATCTCGTCCATTGACTTGACAGCATCGTGGCCCTTGGAAGAGATCCATGTGATCTCTGCAGAGGTTTGCGAGGGGCGGGAATCCGGCAATAGGAAGGCCCATACGACATCAAATCGGGGAAACATTTGAAATACAGGCGTATCGAACTCTCGGTGGATACTACACCATAACTTTTGGACTCAGGCATGATGAAATTTGCCAACATCCCATGACGATCCACTAGTGATAAGGTCGTCGTGTGATAAAAGCAATCCTGAGATTATGTTAATGATGGGCTCGGTAGACATCATGTTGAATCGACTTTCTGACCAAATGGGCATAGGAAGGGAGAAGCTAGAATCAATCAAGCGGCTTACACGTGGATTCTGCGGAGAAGAGTGCTACCTGCAGGGTCGATACAGCTAGTGCTCACTTTGGGAGACTCCCGTACCCAACCGGCAACTGACGTTAAGATTTCGTAGTAGATGCCCCGTGACACAATATGTTCTTGTGGGCGGGCCCTCTCGATATCGTAAGGTCCATCCCCTCCACCTATCACATGGTTATCAAATTCCCAACTGCAAATGGAGTGGGAATGGTTCGAGGAAACTAGCGCGTGGCCGAGGGTGTTACTTTCGGCATGATGAAGCAAAGGTCAATGACATCTACATGGACCGGAGCTCGACATGCGAGATGGGAGTAAGCACCGAACCTAGGCCCTGGAAAGTTAAATTCTATCTGACGATGATAACGAACACCTCATCTACATGGGATCTAATTTGGCGAAGGCGTGGAAGCCTCCTCATCACTTTAAAGCGGGGAACATGGAGGTGTTCGCCTAGAAGCAGGAAGACATGGGCAGAATTAACCCTGTAGTAATCACCCAGTGGTGAGCGTCGGCCCAGATCCTTTAAGCTGGTTAAGCAAAAGAAGATAGGGTTTTACCTAGGATAAAGGCCGATTAATGAAGAATTCGACAAGCTCCTCGAAAATGCAATCGGGAGGTAGAATATCCACAGTGGTTGGCGACGTTATTCTCGTCGAAAAGCAAGCAAGTGGCGGCTTTGCATCGATTTCACAGATATCAACAGGGCCTGCCCAAAAGATAGCTTTCCTCTACCACGGATTGACCTCATAGTGGACGCCACAGCCGGTCATGAACTCCTCAGCTTCATGGACACTTTCTCTGGCTATAACCAGATCAGTATGGATCAGCGACGGGACCTCATTAAGATTTGCAGGTAGAGACTCTGTGCTCAGGTGTACCCTTGGTGAAGAATACGGAACCACCTACCAAGGTTGGTAAATAAGATGTTCAAAAGCAAGTGGAGCATCTATGGAGGTATATGGAAGCGACATGTTGGTAAAATCGGTTAAAGTAGAGCTGCATAAGCCGCTCGTAGGAGCATTCCGGGTCTTAAAAGCTATAATATGAAGTTAAGCCCGACCCAATCGTCTTGAAGTCTGCCATAAAGTTCTTGGGTTTTATAGTCGATAGAGGAATAGAGCAAACTGAACAAGATAAAGGTTGGTGCTCGACATGCACTTGCGTCGAAAAGTTAAGGAGAATCAACGCCCTAGCTTGGAAGAATAATCGGCACCTTGAGCCATAGGTGTCCCGAGGCCGGTGACAAATGTCCAACTTTTCTTTTGAGTTCGAAAAGCCTTCCAATGGGATGCACATTGCAAAGAGGCATTCATGTCCCTCAAAACCTACCTGAGCTCTCCCCCCATTCTGGTAAGCCCTTGGGGAGAACTCACAATCACTTTACATAGGCTAGTTTCAGATTTCTCAACTAGTACTTTTTGATTAGGAAGCAGGATAGGGTGCGAGAGCCAGTCTACTATTACTGTAGAGCTGAGAGAGACAGGAAAGTAATCAAAGATGGAGAAGTTGATCCTAGCATTGGTAACTAAATCCAAAAAGCTCCGACCTTACTTCCAAGCTCATACCATCAAAGTCCCAATTGAACATCCGATGAAGCAAATACTGCACAAACCATAAACCTCTGGAAGACTGATAAAGTGGGCTATAGAACTAAGTGAGTTCAACATCAAATACAAACCGAGGACAGCAATAAAAGGGCAGATCATGACAGATTTCATCATGGAATTCACCCTAATAGAACCAGCCGAAGCTACCTAGCGCTGATGCGGAGCCTCCCAGCGTATGGAGGTTATCGTAGATGAGCATGATACTTTCGAGAGCGGTCGTATTAGATCTGACCTCTCCAGGAGCGGGATAGATGTGGAATCTGGCGCTCGATTTGGCTTCGAGCCTCGATGTGAGGCCAGAATATGTTTGTCATAGCTAAGAGCTTAACCTCGCCCAGCGCCGTGGGCTGATCAGCGGAGGTGAGTAGTGACTCCAGTAATAGTAAGCGGGATAGAGAACCTACGAAGCCAGCGAGAAGATGATCTTGTACCTCAAGAAGGTACAAGAGTTGCTTAAAAAGTTTGTACGAGTTCAGGTTAAGCATGTACCAAGAGTAGAGAATTGTGGTGGTGCATGGCAAAATTAGCGATAGCCTCACGGAAGACACAGGCGGTCGGTCCCAGTTGAGCACTCTCGACCCTCGAGTAAACATCGAAACTGACAAAGAGTCTCCCCTATTGATGTCAGTAGAAATTTGGATGGACCTCGTGCGGGATTGCAAATAGAAGGAGAGCGTTGCCCAAGCGACGAAGGGCGTCTAGCTCAGCGGGGTGCGGGTTTGCATTCTCGGGGGAACCCTTTATAGCGAGGCTTTCTATGCCCGTCACTTAAGTGCGTGGAAGAACAAGGCGCCGACTTCATTATAGGTGCATGAGGTATGTGGCAATCCTTGGCCGGGACTTTGGCGGCGAAACCTTGAGGCGAGGTATTATTGGCCTGATGTGGCGTATTAGGCGAGTCGAGAGAAAATGCAAGTTTAGTCGAGGAACATGTCGGATCTCTCACCTCCACTCCCGGAGCCACTTGACTGTCGATCCACAAGCCGCCGCTGGCAATGGAAGTGGGCATAATGGGACCCCTACCCAGTTGGAAGGGACGATGCAAGTTATCATTGTGGTAGTAGACTACTTTACCAAATGGTAGAGGCTTGGCCCTTAGCGACAATCACATAACGGATGGTGCGTAACTTCTTGGCATTCGCATGCCGGTTTCGGGATCAAGGGTCCCTCGTGTCGTGATGAGGAAGCAGTTCGACAATCCTAAGTTTAGGGATTTTTGCACCGAGCTTGGAATCAAGAAGTACTACTCATCCCCAGCTCATCCACAGTCAGACAATGAAATCCTTATAAGAACTCGAGAGCAACGCTAAAGACTAAGCGAAATCTAAGTAGTCGTTAGAATACCTCCCAGTGTATGGGCGTATGCGGAACTACGCGCGGGGTCGACCTTTCAAAGCCCGTTTTCCTTGGCGTTTGTACTAGAAAGAAGTAGCTCTTGTCGAGGTCGGGTTCAGTCGCGGGGTTGGAGTTCGCCGGCGTCGGGCTGTGAAGGGTTCTTCCACAAACTGGAGCCTCTGGAAGAAAAGCAGCGACGAATCTTTGAAGAGCGTCTTGAGGTATCACGGGAAGACAGATACTATAGTAGAGAGGGTCAAACTTAGGAATTACAAGCACAGCGACTGGTTCTAAAACTACCGACGAGGAATGACCTTTGTAGGGAAGAACAGGATGAGTGGGAAGAGCCTTATATCGTATCTCGGCGTGGTACGACCTGGCGACTCTGAGAGTCGAATAGAAGAAGGAAAAACCACGCACACTCATGGAACAGGCACTTAAAGATTCTACGAATAAGACCTCAGGATGTAGTCTTTAATAAAGTATCCAACATTTTGATTTTAAATAACAATCTATAAGTTCATTTTTAGACTGCTTAATATTATGGTGGGTCAAAAAATAAGTTATAATGATAAAGCAAGGAGCTCGGTGCATAAAGCGCATGTGTTCACAAAAGATTGTTCTTTATTTCAAAGGGGTTATAGTTAATCTGAGAGAATTCACAGTCAGGAGCCCATTCCCACAGACCACCAAAGACAAGCGGTGCAAAACGGTTCTCTACTCATCGAAGAAAAACCCCTGAAAAAAGAAAAGAGATGGCAAGGAACTCGATTGGTAGAAGCTCACGACAAGTCACATAGCTCACGAAATAAATATTTCAAAAATTCTACTTTCATTTCAAGGAAGTTACAATCACCCTGGAAAATTTATAAAATCCTTCTTTATCTCTCGAGAGGAAAATTACGTCGAGAAAAGCCTTTCCCTAGCCGATCAAGACTGACTAGCCCCTAAATTCAGGCAAAACTGAAAAAAAGAAAGAAAAGAAAGAAGAAGGAGAAAAAGGGAGAAAGGGTATAGCGGAAGAGCGGGGCGTAGGCGTTCCAGCGTGAGTCACCTCCTCCTCCAGATTTTGATCCATTTAAATAATGGGCGAGACTAGGGAACACTGAGGGGGAGCAAGAAAAACACAACTCCCGAAAACGATGCAAAGAAACCAAATCCATTGTGGCGTAGAAAGGCGCGTCGCCAGTGGCGATCAAACCACAGCTCCATCGCTTGAACTGGGGCACTATCAAGGAGAGGAAGAAAATGAAGCAGTATAACACACCCCATCAAGGCGATTATTATAAAGCTTTGGGCCTTTGGGGAATTCCACGTGATTTTCTTCGATTCCTAAACACATTAAAGATGTCGACACTTTCCCAAGAAGGAATGTTAAAAACATGGCTTAATTTCAAAGGAGCCATTTAGCTCAGGTTCCGAAGGTAGAATAGCCAGGAGCCCCGGTAGCTTTCGATTTTTAGAGGCAACGCTCAGGAAGGCCTTGCCGCTTTGTTGCCATTTAGCTCCGGTTCTGAAGGCAGAATAGCCTAGGAGCCCCAATAGCTCAATTTCGCAGAGCTTAACTGCTCAAGGAAGGCCTTGTAGCCGGGAGCCATTTAGCTCGGGTTGAAGAGGCCATGGCGGGGAGCCATTTTAGCTCAGGTGCGAGCGAGAATAGCCCGGGAGCCCCCGATAGCTCGGTTTTGGAGCTAATGGCTTAAGGAAGCCCAGCCCGAGAGCCATTTGGCTCGGCTCCAGAAGGCCAGAATAGCCCGGGCCCAGTAGCTCGGTTTTGGGCTTAGCAGCTGAGGAAGGCCTTGCCGGCAAGTGCCATTTAGCTCCCGGTTCAGAGGCGGGAATGCCCGAAGGGCCCCGTGCTGTTTTACGAGCTTAGCGCGCTCAAGGAAGGCCTTGTAGCCAGTATTTAGCTAAGTTCAAGGAAAGCCTTGCCTTTATGAGCCATTTAGCTTAGTTGAAGGCCGGAATAGCCTAGGAGCCCAGTGGCTGGTTTTGAGCTTAGCAGCTCGAGAAGGCCTTGGTTTCTTTAGCTTAGTTCGAAAGCGAGTAGCCAGGCGGTAGCTGGTTTGCGAGCTTAGCGCTCGAGAGCCTTGTAGCCCGGGGAGCCATTTGGCTCAGTTCAAGAGGCGGAATGGCCTAGGGCCCCCGATGGCTCGGTTTTTGGGAAGCAGCATCAGAGGCAGAGTAGCCCGGGGGCCCCAATAGCTCGGTTTCGCGAGCAAGCTGCTGAGGAGGGCCTTGTAGCCCGTATTTAGCTCAATTCAAGAGGCGAATAGCCCGGCGGCCTAGTAGCTCATTTTTCAAAGCAACCGCTCAAGGAGGCCTTATAGCCCGGGAGCCATTTTAGCTCAGTTCTAAGAGAGAGGCACAATAGCCTGGGAACGGGCGGCTTAGCTTTTAAGAGCACGCATAGCGCTTTCGAAAGGCCTCAATAACCTAGGGACGGTTGGTAGTTCAAAGGGAGCCCTACTTATTTCAGAAAGCCTTGTAGGCCAAGAACCCTGTAGCTCGGAACTCAGTAACACAACCCACCAGGAACCACACGGCTTAATAAGAGCCTAACGATTGACTACTCTAGAAATCTCGCAGCTCAGGTCGTAAAAAAAAAAAAAAAAAAAAAAAACAACAACAACCAACGGCGGCAAAGGCGAGGAAAAAGGTATTCATATCAAGGCCGGGAATGAGCGTTACAGTAGCCCTAGCTCGAGCCCAAAATTGGCCAAAACAAATAAAAGTAAATGAGCTTCGAACATGGTTGCAGGGCTCTGAGCAGAAAACGGAGTCCCGCATCTGAGGAGGCGGCTTCAACTGAACCTCGGGGGTCCTAACGTCTTGGGGTCCGCCTCACTCTTAGAAAATGACTCTTCCGCCTCCTCCTCGAGACTTAAAAACTAGGTCCAAGGCAGGAAACTTTAGCGACTTCTTATTTGAAAAGCAGTGTGGGAGGCCCACGAAGTGCAGGCCTCGTCTCTCAGCATAGTTATCGCTTCATCCCTCTAGGTAACCAAAGCCTCCTGCCTCTGAAGGTCCCTGCGCAGCACACTGCACTCCTTTGTCAAGCGTTCTATGAAGCTCTCAGCCTCATAAGCCTCACGATGAGCCACAACTATCGCTTCATCCCTCTTGGTAACCAAAGCCTCCACGCACCACGAAGGTCATGCGTAGTGCCTTTGTGCTCCTCCGTTAAAGCGTTCACATGGAGCTCGGCCTCGAAGCTCAAGGGCGAGCCCGGTCTAACAGTGCAGCTTTATTGCGCAACTCATCCCTAGAAATTTGTAGCTCCTCCCTGACCACCACGCAGCTGCACCGGCGGCATAAGCCCTCTGGACACTTTTTTTTTTATCCTCGATTCGAGCCTTGCATCTGTGGGTGTTCTCAAGTCGGACGTGCTTTGCATCTCAGTCAAGCTCTGTATCCGGCTCCCGGGTGGCCTCTCGGGGTGGGAGTGACCTTATCTTTGTAGGCTTTTGCTACCCTAGCAGAGCCCTTATTCAAGCTGACCTTCCTCGCCAAGCTCTTCAATTGGGTAGCCGTCTGCCAAGGAACAAGGTGTATGTAACATAAAACAGTGATGAGACGGACAAACGAAGGCAGATGGACTTACAGGGATGACCCCCTGAAGCAACAAAGTCAGAGCCTCAACAGGCAAGGCATCCATCTTCTTAAGGTCAGAATCCCTAAGGATGGATGAGACTGTCCCAGTAGTAAGCTCCGCATTGGACAATAATGAATCCTCGTCCCCCTTTGCTCCAAAGCGATCCCTTCCCACTTCCTCCGACATCGAAGGAGGGAACTCAGTGCTCTCTGCCGAAGGATTCCAAACAGAAATAAGCATAACCTCAGCGAGCTCTGCGGCCCTCACACGAAGAACCCTAGTCAGCTGTAACTGCGGGAAGAACCGCGCCGCCGGCCCTGTGCCCTCGACGAGGCGCGCTGCCACAATCACCGGACTTTGCGAGGATGATGGAGAGGATGCTCCCAACCTCGGGGTCTTACCCCCAGCCGGACGGCTCCTCTCTAGGGAGGCCTCGGATTTATGCTTCACCCTTCGCCTCCTCCTCTACAATGCCTCCACTCGAGCCCGAAGCTCTTCCTGAGTGGGCTTTACAACGGGAGGCCCCTCATGACTGAACTTCATGAAGGAGGGAGGAGAAGGCCTCAAAGCGGGGACGAGGAGACCGAGACGATACCGGGAATATCGGGCTAATGGGCTTGGAATGGCGTCTGAGCATAGCAACCTGTTGCACCGCTGTCTTCGGGTTGAGGCAGGACCGAGAATGCACGAGAGGCCCTAATAAGGTAAAGTTAGAAATTTCCTATATTCTTTGAAAACCAGACCAAACCGAAGCAAGGGGGAACTCACATAGGTTCTCAGGAGTAGTCCAGACAGTCGGAACGCCAAGTGTGTCCTCCCGGTCAAAGGGATTATGCCCGACCACTAACAAAGAAATAGCAGTTCTTCCAATGCTGGAAGATGGAAGGTCAGAAATAATTAGCTTGGTTGGGCAGCTTGGAGATATAAAAGAAAGCCCTCAGCGACCTCCTTTATCTTGAAGAAATCCAGAAGTAGCTATCTTAGGAACACCTGATTTATCCTAAAGACAACTAGCGGCCAATGGAATGCGGTGGGAAATGCGGGAAGAGCGACGATTGAAGCTGCGAACCCTTTTATAAAGTTAAAGGGAAGGAGGCCATTCTCGAGCGCCACTTCAAAAAGCACACCATCTTGAGCACTTGGACGACGTAAGAGGTCGTACGTCGGGGGCACAAACTGGACCCCATGGGGCCCATGCGAGGCTGCGAAGATCTCCCATATAAAGGCTCAGCCGACTAGGGCCTAGCCTCGACGATACGTATAGTAGCCCTCAAATATTTCAAAACGCTGAGATATCAGTTCAATAATTTTACACTTGCCCTTGAGGGGAAGGAGGTTCCTAGGTGAGGTGTGAACCACCACGACCAAACTATTAGATTCACCACCCGTCGTCTGAACGAAAGCCTTGGAAATTATTCCTATCTGTAATGAGAGCGACCCGGGACCAATGGAGATATGCAAGGCTAGAAACAAGGAAAAGGAATTCGAAGAAATAATCTGGAACTCAACTTGACCAAGCCTGGCACTTTGCAGACCGAACTTCGAAAGGAGCAAAGAAGAAGAAACGCACAAACCCTAGAAAGCAGGCGAAAGGGACGATTATCTGAGATGTAGAAACCATAAAAATCTAGTCTTGAGCACAATGATGGGGCCAGTTAGAAAGAAGAAGCCCAGGCCATGAGCAAAAGCTTTAAGAACAGAGGAACACAATACAAATGGTAAGAAGACGTTTTTAAGGAAGCTAGAAGCCACGGCGGAAATGGTAGTCGAAGAAGCCATCATTATCACAAGGCGTTTGACGCTCGCCTAAATCAAAACTCACAGTGTACGTGAGTCACACACACCACTAATCGAAGCGATTGAAGCCCTTGCCTCTACGCTCGCTTTAGCCAAAGTTGGGAGACTAGGTGGGTTTAAAAATAATGAGTGTCATTAAAACACAAGCCCAAATGTTAGGCTTAAAAATATATTAAGAAGCAGGCCTAAAACAATTTAACAGGCCCAATGATATCCCCATGACTGGAACACAACGAGCCAATTCTTATAAAGGCGGTAATATAATCGACCAAAGAATCATTAAGGAAAATACCCAATTTCCTAATTAGAAATCTCTGGAAGTAGGATATTTTCCTAATAATTGCTCATCAATTATCCACTTATTAATCGGTTAACGATAAGAAAATAAAATCCCTCACCCAATGGGAGAAATATCGTATCATCATCCAACAAGGATAGGTACCATTCCGTATCATCATCAAACTAGGAAAGTTATCATGATCACCCATTATAAATACTAGGTCACCCCATCGGTGAAAGGTACACACAAAAAATTCATTCCCTAAGCAGTTGATTTTCTCTTACCGGAAAAAATTGACTTGGGCATCTGAGAACAACGGGTGAATCCAGTAGATCCTTTGTTTCTTACCGCGGGAGCGGACATCGAGTCGCGATTTGGCCCGACAATTCAACAAGCTCCAATGAGTTTAAATTTGGGAAAGAAGCATCATCGGAAAGGATTCAATTATGAACATAATGATTTTACAAGACTTCAATAATCTAAAACATGACATTCAGATTATTTCAATTAATGATGCGCCAGTATATTTCAAAACATTAGCATGGCTTCAGAAGTACGTCACCAGCGGCTTGGGTTTTTCTTCTCCTATTCTTTTGTTTTATTTAGTTTACTACATATTATTGAAAAGGAAAGCATGGTGTTGTTGTGCACATAGAACACAAAGCACAGGAAAAATAGAAAGAAAAAGTTGTTATTCAATTCTCTTTATCATTTCCCACGTCTTGGAAAGAACAAAAGTATTCATTCTCCCTTAATCGAAATTAATATCAATGCTACATCACACTATGCTATTAACTCATAGCTTCTCTTTCCATTAATTAAATATGATAGAGACTAATACTCTTTAGTCTAACTATTGACATATTTAACATTTCTATGGTTTTAAATTTCAAGGGAAAGAAAATGAACCCCTAAAACACACTATAGCCTTCCCCTACACATTTGTTAGAACAAGCAAGTTTTGTAAGTTTAGAGATAAATTTTTCAAAAAGTCTCATATTTTTACATCGACAAGGTTTTTATAATTGTTAAGTTTCCTTTTTTACTCATAGAAACTTGAAAAAAAATTAAAATTTACATGAATTAGGGTTTCAATTCACAGAACTATGTTCTTGTTAGGAATCCAAAACTTCCTTTATAAAATATGTTAAACCAATTTCTAAGAAAGCAAAGAGTATTAATGGAAAGTAAATAAGTTAAATTTCCTTTTTATTTCATTTTTTCTTTTTCACTACACCGCATTTAATTATAGAAAACCTCGACTTTTGCCCTTGTCAAATAAAATAGATTCTTATAAATTAAGTCTTAAAGTTAAGAGGATTCTATTTTTCTATATTAAGTTATAATAGAAAGGAATTTTGACAAAGAAAATTAGTACTTTATTTCTCTACATAAAATTTGCTCTACTTTATTAATTTATATATATATATATATATATATATATATATATATATATATATATATATATATATATATATATATATATATATCCTTTCTTGTCTCTTTGTTTGAAGCGGTAGATAACCACCATTTAAACTAGGCTTGATGGGCACTCACTTTTATTTTGATACAAAAATTAGCAATATAATGCAACGAAAAAGAAATGCTTTCAGCTTACAGGCTTAAGATCATTCTTGAATTTTTGCTTCTATAATTTTCCTTTTTCATTTAATTACTTTTTGTTTTTACTTTCTTTTATATCTAGGTACAAAGTTTAATCCATGTGTGAAAATGAAATTTCAGTTTTAAACATGATAAGGAGAATTTCACTTTTTCTTTTTTCTTTTTATGTTTAGGGTTATCCTGTTCCATATAAGACAATGCTTTTCTTTTCTTTTCTTTTCTTTTCTTCAGTATGATGTTAATTTATTTTTTAATTTCAATAGCAATATGCATGAGAAAGAAAATAGCTTATACATTTATAACCACTTCCACTCTTAGAGTAGCAAGACATTAATGTTTTATTGAAGGATGTTGCTTTACTGCATGCCCAGAAGAAAATGGTGAGATAAAAAATTAAATTAAGGAACGCCTAAAATGACCATGAAACAATATGTGATTTGATTTATATGTATATATGTATTAATTATTTGCACAATAATGGTCTGCATCGGAGAAAAAGCAGAACACATAGGATTGCATTAGTTCGCGGTGTTTCTGATTCTTTGAAACTTTCATTATCATATAAATAAGGTTATATAGGAGGATATTTATTGATAGAGAACTACCTTCGAACAGAGAAGCTACAATACGTAACCATGTATATAACTAAATTACAAAAATACCCCTATACCCTGAAAATGAGCCACATGCCATAACAATATGATTGCACTTTTGGATGGTGTCTCCCCTTATTCCAATCCCAGATTCGGAGCAAGGTATAAAGCTAGCCATCTCCAATTTATTTATAGGAATGGAAGGAAGATGATCAACTTTGTGATAAACAGTTTCAATATGACAGAATAAGGGGAATCTACAGTGAACGATATTGTTAGGAAACTATTTCATTATGCTGTTACAAGGCAGAAGCTAGTGATGCTAAGTATATCAGAAGAAGAAATTACCTTAGGCTAAGGTTTGAGAAAAGATCACAGAAGCCTGCGACACAGCACTGCATTTAGCCGTCCGGGATCGCAAGGATCGGGTTGTTGAAGAAATGGTTGAGCTAGTTAGCGTTGATGTTCTCAAATTAAAAAAACGAGAAAGGGGCCACTATCTATTATTAAGCATCTATTGGAAAGGCTTCAATGTGTAAATACTTCATTAGAAAATGTAAAGATGTTAAAGTGTTCTAATGAAGTAGAAAACCTCTTCTTGTGGCTACGCTTTGGTAAGATAAAAACCTGTAATAGAGTCAGGAATCAGGATCATCCTTAGGAACCAAAGACGAAACAATTCTTCATTCTTCCATGGCTGGAGGACACTTCAGTAAGCATTTCCATCCTCTTAGTTCTTACACATACATATAGATATACATACACTATGTAAATTGATCTAAACAAGTAGTATTCTTGTGTTTATTTTTTTATTTTTCTGATTGACCAGAGTTGTCATATCTAATAGTGAAAGATACGAAAATCTCATTTTGGACTGTGTTGAGAAAGTCAGCCTCTGCATCTCTGTAAAGCAGCCTACTGCATTCAGAAGCAGAACTCGGCTCAGCATGATGGACAAAATCATTTATCATTGTAAGTCCTACTCAGTTCCTTCATAAATATTCACTTCAATTGGACCATATTTAGCGGATGTGAGCCTTTCAACACTCCCCCTCAGACAAAGGCTGGTTTTTGTTTTTTTTGTCTTTTTTTTCAGTTCTTCCGGAGGATTATAAGTGTGGAACCTCCTGTTTTTTTTCTTCAGTTCTTCTTGAGGATGATAAGTGTGGAACCTCTCACATTGAATACCATGTGTCATTTTGAACATACCATCTCCATTAAAGGCCTTATAGAAGGAAGAGGTTTTTTCATATATTTGCTTCAATTGGACCGTGTCAAGAGTGTGGAACTTCAACACTCCTCCTCACATAGTGTGACAGAAAAATTTGAATTTTGAGAAAGATAAAATGGTAATTGATTAAATGGAATTTTTATAGATCTCGGATGACGAAACGGACTTCATTGTTGCAATCATCTCGCAAAATCTAGCTACCACGTCAAATTCCGAGACAATCGGAATTTCACGTTTTTCGAGGCATCGAGAGTAGTGCGGGACACTTGGCGCATTTGAGTGGCTTTAGATGAGACACGTGTTAAGTGGAGAGCTAGTCAAACAAATAGCTCAAGTGGGACCCAAAAGAGACATGTGACAACACATAATTGGAGGGAAATCCATGGCAGATGGATAAGAGGATAAGGTGTAATCCTAAGGGCCACTAAAAGTGTGACATGTGGCAAGTGAGATGACATCTCACTTGACCTCTATCTTCTCCCAACCGGTTTGGGGGGGAGAAAAGAGAAAGAAAGAATAGAAAAGAGAGGGAGAAAGTAGAGAGAGAGGTTATACCTTCTCTCTAGATTTCTGGATGATCGGACCGGCGTTTTCAGGCGGAGCAAGGGGAAGAGTTCATCCCACTCGAGTGGGCTTGATATAAAAGCCAGGAGTTGGAAGTTCGACAAACTCAGAGGGTAGGGTTTTTCTCCTACTTGGTTTTTAATCGCTACCATCTAAGACAATTCAAATGACATGGGTTGTGTGAGGCCGTGAGTGGCCGTGTGAACTGTCCCAAGACTTTGGGACAATGTGCCTAGAATTCGAAATTTGTTTAAGATCAGGACTCGATACAAGTTCGTAATTGCTCCTTAGGTTGCCATTTTTTGTGTTAGGATTAAAATGAATAATGGTGTTGGTTTGTCTTGCCATAAGAGAATGTTTGGTTGTGTTTGAAACCATGGGAGGCTGCCATATTGTGGCGTACATTAACGGTTTAGAGGCGGTTTTGGGTAGGAAAATTTGTTAGTGATTAGGTAAGTTCATGTAGTCATAAGATGAACTTGATGTTAGGCTTTGAATTTCTCAATTCGAACCTCTATATAACCCCGAGTTATGGTCCTTTTACTGCGAGCAGTTAAATCGGCTAGAGAGGTCGACTGTGGGGTCGGATCTTGAGGTTAACTGCTAAGAGGTGGGGTGCTGAGGTCAGCTCATTCGGATGTCGAGATCGGCCTTGGTCGGTCATTCAGCGAGTGAGGTCGGTCGGTCGGGTACAGGTTTGACATTGACCTCAACTTGGAAGGAGTCATCAACTCTTCGTTTGAACTCTGTTCAAGTTGTTCTTGGACTCTATGGAAAGCGTTAAGGTCAAGATTCAATATATTACCATGGAGGGCAGTGGGTGCTGGAGCTGACCGACTAGGGCAGGTCAGGTGGGTTAGCCAGTAGGGCTAGTTGTTGTGGTGTGACCTCCAACTTGAGGTCATAGCTGCCGTCCGAACTCCGTTTCGGGTGTTCTTTGACTCTATGGAAAGCCCATTGAGTCAAGATTCCATTCATATGCCTGTGGAGAATAGTAGGTGAGCTCGGCCAGGTAAGGTCAGCTCAGCTAGGTGAGGTTAGCTAGGCCGGTGGGGTGGCTCAATTACGGGTTTGATAATGCGACCTCAGCCGAAGGAACTTCTTCGTCGAACTCCATTTCGGGTGCGGACTCATGGAAAGCCCATTGAGTCAGGTGCATCCGGCATGCCTGTGGGGGCGATTGGGTTGCAGACCTCAACCTGGGGGCAGGTCAGGTGAAACGCTGGGCCAGGGTGCTACTCATGTGAGACCTCCAACTTCGTAAGGTCATAACTTCTTCATCCGAACTCCGTTTTGGGTGTTCTTGGACTCTATGGAAATCCCATTGAGTCAATATTCTATCCATGTGCCTGTTGAGGGCATTAGGTGATCATAACCCTGCTAAAAATCTAAGTTTTTCACCAAAGATGAGTTGCATGGTTCAGGTGAATAACTGGATATGACATATTATGCATGGCACAATTGTAGGCTATTGTATTGGGTATGGTATGGATGTCGGAGTCATGAAGTCATATGGTTTGGTTCTGACTGATTGAAGGATAGAGGGTTTCTATAATGGGTTTCATGATCAAGGCGTGGTGGGTTAGAGCTTGGTGAAACTAAAGTTTTCAGTTTTCACCAGTTGTTTGATGTTGTATGGATGATTGGAACCAAACTGGTTCATGTTTGTGAAGGGGTCATGAGGTACCCTATTGGATGGGTCCAAGATTGTGACCTGGTTGTGTGTTATGTCTTGTATGAATAACATGCAGTGTGAATTTCGTTAATATATATATATGCATGCTTGATATATTAACATGAATTATTGTGAAATGGCATATTACATTTCATATGCACCGGGGTAACCTAGACAGTGAGTGGGGTGCATGACATGAAAACATGGTTGTCGAATGCGTTTGATAGGGAATATTTTATGAAATTGCGCCCGGAGAGTTGTCAATGAGTTCATCGGAGGATGACCCATGACTGTTTCGGAGAGTTATCCAGCAATTCACCACGGAGGGTTATCCAATAGAATTTTATCGAAAAATTGCTATTATGTTTTCAAGAACAAAAACCTTTTGTTTTGAAAACAGTGTTTCTCACACTTAGCTTGGGCATGCGTGAGGGAGTCAATGAGGGCTCGAGATGTAAGGATGGGTGTATCACATTCTCATCCATAACATGTAAACATTTGAGTAGTGACTTGTATGTTTTACTTGAATGTTTTGGTGTGCCATTGCATGAGCACTTAGGTGGGGAGTAATCCATGTAGGAAAATATCACTATTGGGCATTGCTCACCTCGTCGTGGGATCCCCCTTTCAGGTACAGGGAGTATTCAGGAAGACGGCGCTCACTAGAGGCCGCTTTTGAGAAGAAAGCCGACTTGTGGCTTCGATTACATATTTTTGTAAAACATGTATGAAACATTATGATTGATGCATGTTGTATAAGAGTGTAATTTACTCTTGAAACTATTGTAATATAGTTGGTTATATTTTGGTGAGTATAGATGGATGGGCCTGACGTGGCCATTTTTACTCGTGTTTGAGTCTCGGGAAGAGAGACACTCATTTTGTGGTGTTGAGACACTCAATGGCTACATGTTTTCCACGGGTTAACGGGTTGTCATGAGACCGGGTGGCGTCACACTGACGATTTTTTGGGTAGTGAACTCTCCTTGTGAATACCATATTCTTTGGAACCCCATTTTCATCTCCCACTAAAAGGCCTTATAGATGGAGGAAGGTTCCTCAATATATATATTCACTTTAATTGAACTGTGTCCAACTGATATGGGACTTCCAACAATCACAACATTATTAAGCCCAAACTCCTTTGCCATTTTACCAGGTACATTCATAACTCATTTCCCATTTAGAAATACTTGCTTGCAAGTGCCTTAGGGTAACATCAAAGGATTATTTCTAGTCAAGTTTATCACAATATGCATTAATCCTTCAGTGATTAAATGTAGAAAAGGCTAGAAACCGGACCTTTTGAGGATGAGGAGGCTCACCTTCATCAAGGTAATTAATGAGCATATATAGGATTAATTTCTTGGTGTAGACTAGAAAGATATATCTTTGGGTGAACCATAGTTTTTCTTGGTTATTCATTATTATAATAGATTAATAGTATAAGAATAAAAAAATGCATAATTCATAGTTATCACATTTGTAATTTGTGATTCATAAGAGTTAAATCCAACATATTGTGACTAATATTGGGATTGTTTGCGTACTAATATTTTTAAAGGCAAAAAAAAGAATTATAAAGTTTTTGTTGGAGTGATATTTTGTTGTAGCAATGCGATCTGTCCAAAACCATGTGGTTGACGGAGAAGATTATAAATTTGTAAGTATGGACAATATTCAATTGGTATGAGTCCTTGTGGGGAATCCAAAAAATAAAATCATGAGATCCTTGAGCCCAAAGTGTGGATAATATCATACCAATACCAATATGAATAAGGATATGTCCATAAGATTTGTAATAGGATTCATGTTTTCTAATCTATAATAATGCTTTTAATTCGATCTCTACAAATTCGTTCATGAAGTATCGTAACTCAACCTCCTCAGCGCAATAATGAGAATGAAAAAAAAGGAAGGGTTAAGTCAACGTAATTTTCCAGTGAACTATGATACTTGCTTCAACTTCATCATGCTTCTAATCAATGCATTTCTTGTCCTATTCCTGGGAATAGGTACGTATAAGGACACCCATGCTACCATCCCGAATTTCTGTATGATTAATTATTATATTTACATGATAATATCCAATATAGCAGAAGACTTAATATAACAATATACACTTGGTGTTTTGTATGTGCATGAAAGGGTGAAGTTACTTAGATAAGATTCGGAAGAAAAAAGAGAATCACGTTTTGTCCGTTAAGATCTTGAAAAGAATACTTGAAAAAGCTGAAGGTCGTTTGTATGATAGCATTGGAACAATTCCTCCGTATAAGGACAGAACAATCTCTTACAAGGTGGAAAAGGTGGACGAGGGTAATTAGTGAGCGAAGCACAGACTACACACCGAATTAAACTCAAGAAGGTGGGAGTAATTTCTTAGAGCGAAACACAGACTACACTCGGAGTGAAGAAAAGCTCCAAAGAAGGTGAGTTTAATTTCATCGCTATCAAAGAAAGTAAGAACTTAATTCAAATGTAATTGAATTGTTTAATCCAATGTCGGATTCTCATATAAGTATCAAAGAATACACTTCAAATGATGGTTTTCAAGTGTTAAATTAGTAAATAAATGTAAAAAATGAAGTCATAATTAATATTTTAATTTGTTTAGATAACTAATTTTTATAGAAGATAGTATATTTTGAATGTTTTATTCTTTGCATTGACTATATGCATTCAAAAGTAGTGCACAAAGTGGAAGAGAAGTTCCAAAGAGGTCTGACCCTTCTCTTGCACAAAAGTGCTGGAAGAAGTTAAGATCTACTGACTCCATACACAAACTACTTGAGCAAGCTCAAACAAATGGATTACCTGTAGTGAATGCAGACAAGAGCCAAAAACTGAACAAAAGTCTCAAGGAAGGCAATTATTCTTTCGAAGGGGATTAAATTTTCATAAATATGCACAATAGTTTTACTTTTTTTTTGGCTATATTTTTATTTTCTCATATTTTGCTCAAAATTTTCAGAATTAAAAATAATCTTAATGTGCTTGATCGGGTTATTTTGTGACGACGTGTAATATAAAAAATTTAAAATAATTACCTATAGTGCTTGTGAAGCCATGGTATGCATATTGAATCAAAATCCCAATGTTTTAAAAACCGGACCGATGATTGAATCGGAAAAATTACAGATTCATGGTTTAGGGGTTGAATCAATGGTCAAACCACGGTCGAACCCCATTTGTTGATTTGAAAGTCCATAATGGACTCTAACCCTCCACATGTGCGGGCATGGTGTGAAGCCATGATATTCATATTAAATCTAAATTTTTAATAGTGCTAAACTGAATTTGAGCATACCCACTTAAAAAAAAAATTGTACTAACATATTCAATTAACCTTGTGACATATTCAAATTGGGATTTAAATGGAAACTATGAGTAAAGCCATAAACCAAACTGCGAAAAAATTGGATGAGGCGAGCCCACTAGATAGTCTCACCTTTGAGATTGTGAAATTTAGACCTAGTGTTGAAAAATTCCTCTTTTTTTCTCTTTTGGAATGATTACAATTGCAAATTGGGGATCGTTTGTTGTTGTTTCTTGATTTTGTGGAATGGTTAGATTTTTCTTAAGGTATGACTGTTTTTTATGTCTTCGCACCTCTTTGGAATAGTTAGAATTGTATAGTGACTAACTTTGATATTTCTTCCAAATTTCATAATTCAACAACGCAGAACAAACTTATTTAGAAGACAATTTTTCTTTCCCATAAATAAGGGTAATACAAAGATGATCCAACTCATTGGAAGAAGGCAGTGTACTTGTAGCCTTCGTTCCTTTGAAGGTCTCATCTAATTTTAATAAATCAGCAATTAATTTATTAAATTCATCAATACAGGAACTAATGCTCATACCCAGTTTGTAGTGGAGATGGAATAATCTCTTCTTTGTGGTACAAGCGATTCTCGTACTTTTCTTCATATATTTATTTTTAGTGCCTTTTGTGACATAGATAAAAGCGTCTCTTTGACGTATCATATCCTCTTTGTGAATAAAGCTCAAAGTCTTACAGTTTTATGTTGTTCTTTCCCACTCACTCTCACTAGTATCATCTGGTTTCGTTTCTTTCAAAGCTTGATCCAAATCTAGCATATACAATGCATCCTTCATATCACCCCGCCATAAGCCAAAACTATTCCGGTCATTAAATTTTTCAACATCTACTTTTGCATTTGTGATCGTTGTTTTTTACCCAGATTCTGTCATCTTTCCACACAACTAGGTCTGTGAATACTAGGGCAGTTCCCAAGAAAGATTGAATTGATCACCATAGTCCCACTTAGACTAGTCTCCTTAGACAGAACAAAAATTCCCAAGAAAGGCTAGATTGGTCCAAATGATGTCAAAATACCAATCTCCTTAGACAAAACTTTCACATACATTCTAGATAATGGAGCTTCTCAGACATAACTTCCACAGATATTCTAGACAATGGAGCTTCTCTTGAACGGATTTCAACTGTTGACTGTTCAAGAACAAATTTATGATGTGGGAGATCAGGCTACGCCGCAACCACATAGGATACTTATAACTCCACTTAAACAAATTTCAACTATCAATAGTTCAAGAGCAAATCTTTGAGGTGGAAGATCAGGCAACGCCGCAACCACAGAACATACTTACAAAAGAACCTAAAGCTCTGATACCACTTGTTGTGCAAACACACCAAATAATGTAACAAGTAGAATAACTAAAGACTAAAAAGAAAGAGAGCACACAAAATTTAACGATGTTCGGTATTAATACTTATGTCCTCGGGCGTCGTCAAAACTTCCACTAATCCAAGAGAATTACAAACTTTGAGCCCCAAATCAATTTCCTAAGAAATTAAGCCAAAAAGTAAATTCCCAAGCAATTGGGTAATACTACAAATACTCAAAGCAGAAAAGGGAAAGATGTGTTTTTACAAAGGTGAAATGCCCCTTTTATAGGCTTAAGGGGAGAAGCAAAAACCCACTATTTCCGATGTGGGATTGCATAGTTGTCAAAATATAACAAATGATTGGAGACAGAAATGGCAAGATAGTTTCGAGGAGGAAGGTAATTTCTCTATCAAATCAGCTAATTTGAAAGGAAATAAAATTTTCCGTTATCATTTACACTATATTTGTTTTTTCTGCAAAAAAAAATTTCTTTTTATTGGTTTCACTGTAAGCTATTGATTTCGGGTTGAGACTTTGCTTGCTTTTCACACTTCCTTCAGTGAGCTACTTAAGGTAAGGGGCACTCCTAGCATAGATTACCATTCTAACCTGTCTTTGCTGGTAGATAGATGCGCTTAATTAGTTACCTGAATTCACTCCTCCCCGGGGAGAGAACTGTTGGATAAGTGGACTTCATGCAGGCGTCATCTTTCACCTGTTCACTAATTGAGTACTTCACTCCTGTCAGATAGAAGCTTTTCAAGGGTGCTTCGGCCCACCGGGAGGATTTCGCCATTCACAACTGACATAACATTTTTTTACTCCTAAGTTTTCCTAAATATAACCTTAGTGTCCTCGGGTTCTTTTTGTAATGACATGTTATATAAAATTCTGAAAATTAACTACCTCTATTTATGTAGTCTTTTTTTTAAATAAAATAAAATTTATCATAGGACCGATGCAGAACTCATATGTTATAATTCTTGATGCCTTGCAGGAAGAATGGTATAATTGAAATAGATGAGATAATACTTGTACTTTATCCTATATATATGTCTATTCTGGATATGGACTTTTGAGGACTCATATAGCGAGATTTGATGTTGGCAGAAAATGTCCCAAGAGACCAAATTGAGACACCAATACTAGTCGCAGCAAAGAATGGTATAGCTGAAATAGTTGACAAACTACTTGAATGTTATCCCATTAGTATTCTGGATATGGACTTGAGGGCAAGAATGCAGTGTTGTTGGCAGGTGAACTGGACACCCAAGTATGAGAAATTGATCAGTCGTTTCTGGATGATAAATTTCGTACGCTTGATTATAAGGGGAACAGTGCATTACATTTAGCTGCAACTTTAAGTGATTATCAACCTATGTTTGGCCTGCAGTACAGTAAAATCAGTGGTCCAAGGTATGTGCTATTTAGTATTTCATTTTATACTCTTATTTTTCCTCTCCTTTTTTATTTTTTCATATTTTTTACATACAACTAAGTCAAATTAAGCCCCTCTTGCTTGGGAAGAGAATTAAGGAGCTGGAATAGGATTTCAATCTTATTTTCATATTTGGATAGTAGCTAGCAAAGAACCAAACATGATTATGAACATATTCTCATATTAAGAGGAGCACAAAATATAAATTTATTCATCCTTGAGGACATACAACAAGAAATTTAGAGGATGGAACGCGAGGTGGATACACATTACCTGTGGGGGCACTTGCCCCCATTAATTTTTTTGAAAAATAAATTCTCATTGTATTGAAGTGGATTCGAACTCAAGTCCTATATTTGGTCTCATAAATGCAAAGTAAACCATCCTTGCACAAGCCCGCATTTGAGAGTTACGCAAAACTTATCTTACCTATAATCTCTCCCATTGAAGCTGAATCTTGGCTTAGCCACTGAGGATGGTGTGGGAAGGTGGAGGAGCCAAGATTTATGAGGGGCACTAAGTTCAACCTCTTGAGGGACATATCTTACCAAATGTGATGTTAGCCTAATGGTATAGGATGCTACAATTTTAGGGGGCATAAATTAGGGTTTAGGGTTCAACTTTGCACAAAGTAGCCACATAATATATATATATATATGGGGAGAACATACCTCTTTGGGCATTAGTGGCTCCACCAGCATGCAGAGAGGTCTAGGCTCCTTGTCCTTATAAGATCATAATACTATAATGATGTAATGCAAAGTGAATAGATGTAAAAAAAAAAAAAAAGAATTTTAGGTAACATACATAATCCTAGTCCTATGGTTTTGTTAATTTATACCTATTAATTTCATACGTACTATTCTTGAACTTCCACAGTATGTGAAAAATTCGATGCCGGAACATTTGTTATCTGATTATAACCCAAACCATCACAGGAAGACCCCAAAGGATGTGTTCAAGGAGTTACATCAACCTCTTGTAGAAAAAGGAGGGAAATGGCTAAATAGCACTGCTAAGTCATGCCCATTAGTGGCTACACTTATCACAACGGTAGCTTTTGCCACAACAGCTAGTGTCCCTGGAGGGATTAATGAAAACAGCGGCAGGCCCAATCATGAACAACATCCGGGGTTTATTATCTTTGGAGTTTCATCTCTGATTGCTCTCGCCTTTTCGGTGACCTCTGCGATTACATTCTTGGTCATTCTCACTTCCAGATGCCAGCAAAAAGATTTTCGAAGAGCTTGCAGAAAACTGTTATTGGGATTAACTTCTCTTTTTATATCGTTAGGAGCAATGTTGGTTTGTTTTTGTGCAGCCCACTTCTTTCTCCTCAAAGATAAGCTCAAACTTGCTGCATTTCCACTATATGCTGTAGCATGCGTGCCTGTCATTTTTTTTGCTGTCATGCAATTCCCCTTCTACTTTGATCTTATAGTGGCTACGTTTAAGAAGGTGCCACAACGTACACCTTCTGGTTAGGGGCTTGTCTTTATTATTATTATTGTTATCAATTTCCTTTTTTCATTCATTCTTTCTTCTTTGGCTTGGTTTGTCTAGTTTTTGTTGGTTTTGTTTTGTGTATTATTTTGGTGTGTATTTGGATAAAAGTGCCAAGAAGATGTAGCTATTCCTCTTGGGTTCTCTATTTTTGTGGGCTCTTGGTGGTTTAATTTGTTTAGAACTGAGAGAAAAAATGTGTAGCTATATCAAGTTGTTAATAGTTGAAGAGCAGAGCATTTTGCAAAACGTCAGAGGACTTTTTCTTCTATATTGAATGAAACATAGTATTTAAACATCCAAGAGAAAGAGATATAGAAGGGTTTGAGCTAACAATTGCAGATTCATGAAGCTCATGTGAGTTAATTGTTGATATCCTGGAATTAGTTTCGGAACCATTTTCGGTAGCTGGAGATGAAGACCTCTTATATGAATGAACTTTTGTTAGGCCTGCAGCGATATCTTTAACACGCCCCACAAGCTGGACATGAGATAGCCATGGCAAGGTCAGTACAGAAAAACGAAGGAAATCGTGCCAAAGGTAAGGCTTTTGTGAGCAAGTCTGCAGGTTGTGACTCAGTTGGAACATACCTCACCTCAAGCTTCTGTTCAAAAATCAAATTTCGAACAAAGTGAACATCCAACTCAATGTGTTTGGTTCTAGCATGAAAAACCAGATTTTGAATCCAAAGAATGGGGTGGCTGAGAAGGAAGAAGAATATCAAGTTCAGCCAACAAATTTTGAATCCAACCTAAGTCTGCTGCTGCACTTGCAAGAGCCCTATATTCTGCTTCCGTACTGGAAACAGCAACCACTTTTTGTTTTTGTGAACTCCATGTAATTAGATTTCCCCCTAGAAAAATGCAGATGCCACTAACTGACTTGCGATCATCTATATTACTCGCCCAATCAGCATCACCTCCTTCAAGTGTACGAAGCTGAGCTGGATTTAAAGTAGACCATAGTTCAAGGTGCCTTTGATGGTTTGAAGTGTAGGAGCTTGAAGGAATTGACTCAACTTATTTACAGAGAATGATAGGTCTGGTCTTGTGAGTGTAAGATACTGCAGAGCCCCTATTGTGCTTCTAGACATTGAGGGATAAGCAAACTGATGAGAGAGCCTTTCAGCTTATTGAACCACGCTCTAGGTGCCTGTTTTAGGCCATAAAGAGCTTTGCGTAAATTACAGACAAATGTAGGGTTGGTAAGGTCAATGAAGCCTTCAGGTTGATTCAAGAAGACTTCTTCTTGAAGGTCTCCATTAAAGGCATTGTTAATATCTATTTGCTGGATATTCCACCCCCTTGACACAGCTAGAGTAAAAACGATTCCGATGGTTGAAGCCTTAACCACTGGGCTGAAAGTCTCAGAAAAATCAATACCAGGGGTTTGTTGAAACCCCTTTGCAACTAACCTTGCTTTATATTTATCTAATGATCCATTGGCCTTGAGTTTAGTTCTGAACACCCATTTGCACTGAACAATACGTGAAGCATCTGAGCTGAGTACCCAACTTGAGTTTTGTACGTACTAGTGCATTATATTCAAGCTTCCATATGGCTTGCTTCCAATGAGGAATAGTGAGAGCAATTGAAGCGGTAGAGTTCTGCTTGAAGACACCCATTCAGTAGTAAAAAGTTTTTGGCTTAAATGCAGATTTAGACCTGGTTTGCATTGGATGAGCAGACCTTATAGAGGCATTGCAGGTTTGAGTTCAAACAGAATCTGGATTTTGCTAGATTAACAGATAGAAATAAATTGGAAGACACATCAGAAACAGAGGAGGAACAAAAGTACAGAAATACAAGGTATATTGCTTAAGCATGTGTGTTGATATGGGAGAAGGAAGAACCAAGTTGTTGTTTAGAAGATAGAGGAGTAGGCATAATGCAGGTGAGACACCCAGATGATGTTTAGTGTAGCAGAGATATAGAAAGCCAACAAAGGCTGGAGCTACCATATGTTTTTAAAATGAAGTTACATTTAGGAAGGTGAAGTAAACAGGGACCGGGGGAGGACAGCAACTAAGCTGCAGATGTTATGTGTCAGTGGACAAGTGGGACTTGACGACATTATATGTGAAAGGACTATATCAGAAAATAAGCATTTAATTTGAAAGCCAATTTATGCCTATTGTAAGGTTGAAGATATGGAAAGCAAGCAACATCCAAAAACCTTAAGGAATTAATAGTCTGGTTTTTGTTTGTAAAGAGATTCGAAAGGAGAAATGTGATTTAAAATATGTGTGGGAAGGCAGTTTAACATATATAGTGTAGCTGGTCAAAACTGCAAAACTTCAAGACCATAGAGGAAACGAACAAGTAAAGGTGAGTCCATCTCCACAATACTACAGTGTTTCCTCAATTTTCCATTTGCTTTGATGTGTATGCTTGGACAGGGATGATGAAAATGAATGCCTAAATCTTGGAGTAAAGGCTGAAGTTTGCGAAACTCATCAGCCCAGTCAGATTGAAGGCACTTAACTGATGTCAAACCACTCTTAACCATTTTAAACTTCCTTGCACATATAGCAACTGCTTCGAATTTAAAACAAGAAGAGGGTACACCCAGGTGTATCTAGTAAAAGCATCCACAAATCCAATGTAGAACCAATATCCTTCAATAGAAAGTAGTGGGGCAGGTCCCCAGACATCGGTATGAATGAATGGGTCCTGTGGTGTGTGCAGGAAAGCGGGGGAAGGAAAATCATTCTGGTGAAGCTTACCATTCTTACAGGCTTCACAGAACTTAAGAGAGATGCGTGGGAGCTAGGGCGTGATTTGAGACAATACTTGATGCAAAACCACTTTATTTGGATGGCCAAGCCGGCTATGCCACAAGGTTACTAAAGACTCTGAATTACAAGAAGCTTCAGAGGCCTTTTTACAAACAGCAGGATCATTCTTAGGTGTACTACAGACTAGATGTGAACTATCAGCTTCAGAGGCATTTTTAAAAACAACAATATCATCCTTAGGTTCACTCCACAGACAAATGTCTTAGCTTCAGTGTTGCACTTTTTTTATTTATTTTTGGTTGAGATGGTCTGATTTGTTTAGAACTGAGAAAAAATGACTATCAGATTGGACAATGGTGGAGTGGCTAAGGGGAAAATGAGAGATTTTCGGATCTGCTCCTCACGTTGTACCAACAGGCTTATTTGGAAGGTGGAAAGTATTAAAGAAGTAAAATAGAGAGGAAAAGTGGAAGAAAAGAAAATTTGAAGGAAAATAAAAAATAGGTTTAAAGTTAATAAATTAACTCCATGCAATTATTTCTATATTATATAAGAGTTCAAGAAATTTAAAAAGATGTAAATTTACGAGGAATTTTAATTATATTTGATTTTTATATTTCCACGATAAGCCAAACATGAAAATAATTCTCCTTAATATTTTTTTCTTTCTCTAATACTTTTCAGGTTCCAAACATAATCTTATAATATTTTTTTCTTTCTCTAATACTTTTCAAGTTCCAAACATAATCTTAGGCGCCTATGTTTGGTTTCCTGAAAATTCTAAGGAAAATGCAAGGGAAAGAAAATAAGGAGGAAATGTGGAAAAAAAAGAAAAATGAAGGAAATAAAATTAAAATTAAACCTCACATATTATTTTTACTTATTGCTTCAAATAAATTTTATTTGTTTAACTCATTAATATATTAAATAATTTAAATTTGTAAGTTTCTAGGGTAATTTTATTTATACTTGATTTTTTTAAAATTTTCTTTATTAGAAAACTAAATATGAGAAAACCAAATATCAGTGAGCCTAGGCTTCTCATACAATCTCCCTCCTCATATATAGTAGGTGGCTAACGGCTCCTAATTCCGCGGTTTGTTTTTTGACTTTTTCATGATTTAATGCTGATTTTTTTTAAAAAAAATTTTGGCTGAATAAAAAAACCCAAAATATTTGGCTTTTTGGGTTTTTCTTAATGTCTTTTTTGAATAATTTTTTTCTATTAAGAAAAAACTAAATATCCAAATATGAGAAATTCATATACTTTATGATCCAATTGAAATTCTTATGACCTAATTCATGTTAATTAAATAAAATCATATGTATTTTAAATTTTTTATTTAAAAAATTATTGTCTCAAAATGCAGATAAAAATTAAAAAGTTTATTTTCTTAGAAAAACAAACAATTAAATACTTAATCTTATTAAATACTATTAAGAAAAAAAGTTTTATTGAACATTAAGTAAAAAAACAAACGCCCACTTAGGACTTCTCTTCAATTAGGTAGCCATGGCACTACTAGATGTCGTAATTACTCGACACAAACTCCAATTGCAATCAAATTAGAGAAAAGATTGTCTCCCATGTTGGGCTTTCAATCCTACTCCAAGTCTAAAATCTATTTGCTGCAACCCATGCATCTATATATAAGTAGTGCTTATTGATGAGTGCAAAACTCATCTATGTTTTGAGTTCATTTCACATGCTATTTTGTGCATTTTATATCCATATTCATGTAAACTCATAAAATTTCCTAAACTTGGTTTTAGGATTATTGATGAAAAGCAAGTGATTTGGCAAGAAATGAGCAATATATTTTCAAAAGAAGAGTCAACCAAGAGTCTCATAGCGCACCACTGGAAAGATGAATTTTTATGTACCATCTGGAACATCAAATGGTTCAAATTCCATCATGGCTGCATTCTACATTCAAAGAGCTTTCCAACGTGTACTCACACGCCCAAATCTCGAAGTTAAACTAAGAAGTTAAGTGGCCCCGACAAGTTAGAGAAGAAAACCACAGCATTCAGAACTGATAATGACTGATTTGATGTCGCGATCAGATTTGATGTCGCGAATACTGGGATTTGATGTCGCGACCTATGTCGCAACTTAAACGCTGCAAAACCTAAAAAGGCCGAAATTGATATTTTGACCTAATTTCTACCTATTTCACCCTAGGACCATATATACTGTTGCAGAAAGAGCGCAAATGGGAAGATTGAGGCCTCTCATGGGGTTTCTCTCTAGACTGCCCATTTTTCCAGTTTTTCAGATTTTGATTTGTTTTAGATTTTAGAGTGGTTTTAGAGCATTTTTATTTCTATTAGCAGATTTCTGTGTCAGATAATGAGCATTCATATTTCTCACTAAGGTTCAAACAAAGATTGAAGCTAAGAATCTGGATTTTCTCTCTCTCATGGGGTTTCTCTCTCTAAACTGCCCATTTTCTTAGTTTTTGCTGCAAATTTTTATTTTTAATATATCTTAGAGTAGTTTTAGAGCAGATTTTTATTTCTATTGAAGAGACTCTGTCGTACGCATATTGAATTTTTACCGTTGAGGAGAAGATTGAAGTCAAACTGGATTTTTCTTCTTTTCTTGATTTCTTTCTTCATTTTCTTACTTTTGTTTGATTAGTGATGATTGAATTCAAAGTAATGGAACATTAAACACCCTCTAGGTTGGGGTTTAATTGTTGAACATTCAAATTTGCGCTTTTCGCTTATTTTGTGGGTTTGAATACCGAATTTATAAGTAATCTGGTGATCGCTCATATAATGAATTGTTCGAATATTAGCAGCTTATACCCAAAAAAAGAGTCAGATCTTTGCTCTGATTTCCAGGAGGCCCTCCGAGTGGCGTAGATGGAGATTCCCGAGGAGTAAAGAGCGGTAACTTAGGGTATGTTAGACTAATATCTTGAACTAATGAACTCGAAAATTACTTGATATCACTAATTTACTCATGGTGTGAGGATTAATTAGATGTATCAATTTAGTTTATCAGAGGCTTCCTCCTGTTCATCGAAAGGATCTTGATCCCGTGTTAGCAAAGATCTAATCAAGAGATAGGAAAATTTTATTAGATTTGAAGGATCTAGATACTAATTACATTGGAGAAGGCTTGCATTTTCCTATCTATGGGGCAGAATTCTTCAGTCCAAAGAAATGGCTGTGGAAGTAGCTGAAAGAAAAACAATCAAATCTTATAGAGAGCCAAATTTCAAGTAGCTATTTAGACCCATTTGTCTCGAAAAGGAATATGGTGTGTTAGATAGTGAAATAAGGGTATGGAGAAATCCAGCTATACTACATTGCTCTTGGACAAATCCAGCATTCAACTCACAAATGTTGCGCTTTCAAGGAAATGCAAACTGTTTTGTAAATAATTATCCCTATCCCTAGTGCCTCTCTTCATACCTTTTAGAATTAAGTAGTTGTTTATTTGGTAGATTTTAGGATTAGTTTTAAATCAATTTTTGTTTCAATAAATTGATTTTATTCGACATCCTGATTTGGTCGCCTAAATAGTGAAGAGCCCTTTGTAATCGGGTGATCAACCCAATTAAAGAGAACCTCCAATCCTTAGGTATGATATCCGGACTCCTAGAGTCCACTTTATTACTTGTATGATCTGCAGACTTGCGGAAAGGCTGATGTTGGTGGGTTACTTTTCATTTTAGTTTTTGAGCATACTTACTTTGTTTCAAATCGGCTTTTGAGCATTACCACATTCACTCCCTTGACCATATTTTCACATATACATCAAATTGGTCACTTTACAAGTTTTCGGCGCCGTTGCCGGGGATTGGCGCGGTTCACTTTCTCTCATTGGAAGTTGACATTTTGAAGAACGGGTAATTTGCTAATTTAGGCAATTTTTATTTTTATTTTTATCTTTTTGGTTGTGATTTGTTTCTTAGTTAATTTTTTTATTAGTATTTTGTACTTTATTTTCTTTTGTTTTTCTTCTTATTTGTTGGTACTTATGGAGGAACATTCAATAGAAGATAGATTTGCCTCCCATAGAAGCCAAGCTTGAACTACTTCTTCATAAATTGGACCAAAGAATTCACAATGACTCACTCATGGAACAAGGAGTATTGCCTTATCAAGGGAGTTCTAATCCCACATTTCAAGAGGAAGAAGAGTTGTCTCCTGTTAAGGAGTAGATTTCTATCTACATGGAAGGGAACAAGAAGATGATTAATCTTCATAAGCAGAAATTTCCAGATTTAGATGTCTTCCAAGTCAACACTAGTGCTAGATTGAAAAATGTAGAAGCTCAAATAGGACACTTGGTCCAAGCATTCAAGGAAAAATTCTAGGACCTCCTAGTAACACTTTGCTAAATCCCAATGAATGGCTGATACTCCTTTCGGGAGCAAGCAGCGTAAATTTCTCATCCCGAAATCCGTGGGAAGAAGGTGAAATGAGCCGGAAATTAAGAACAAGGTCAGAAGGGCCCCACCCCCGCCCACTCCGACGAAATGATGTGATCTCGACCCCGATACTCCCTCCCCGCATTTCCGGTGGTCCCGCCTAGTAAAGTCCCATCAGATAATCCCTAGGGAAGATACTGTGTGAACCCCACCCTTAAGGAAGCGGAGTAACACCATGTATTAATTTAATACCCAATTATACATAAATATATAAAAACCCAGAATAATTATAAATGAGGGCCTCAAAAAGTTCCATACGAATATCGTGAGCGCTTTCTAAGAGTATTGTGGGATTTGTGGGTACAAGTAGAAATGAATAAGTCCAATACAACAAACTCATAATAGATAAATGCGAGAGACGATACCGTGGCGGAGAGAGCTATCGCCAACTGCGCGAATAGGGCCCTACGAACCGTCTGACCTAGGAACAGATTTAAACACTAATGAGATAATAAATCTCAAAGAGTGGTATAGTTTATAAGGAAAATAACATTTTTATATTTCAATGGTTCTCCTCTCAAACCTTCCGCTCACTCTTTGTAAAGTTCCCCGTTTAGAAACATTTCACAAAACCCAACTTTTACCCTAAGTCCAACATATGCAGATCATGCTCAACAAATTAGCCGTCCCAATGTTAAGAAAACATAATTTGAACTGTACACAACATAAAGCCAAGCACAAAACATGTATAGCCATCAAGTGATAAAATAACCATGAAATGCACCAAAACCATGAGTATTAAAATAGTTATACCATATTTAGAAAATCAACAACGTCCATACCACATAAACTAACGCTATACCCGCACTATGTACTCATCTCTAAACCGTCGTGGGTAAACCCGACCTCACGCCACCGCAGCAACTGGTGAGCCACCAAACCGCCGTCAAAACCACCTCACGTCAACGCAAACCCGCGACACCAACCGCCGGATCAAACCGACTCACGCCAATAACGTGGTAAAAACCCAGAATACCCAACCGTCGGGATCAAACCGACCTCACGCCAACATAGTAAAACCTGCACACCCAACCGCCGGGCTTCAAACCGACCACGTTAACGTAAAACCTGTAATACCCAACCGCTTCGATCAAACCACCTCACGCTGCGTGGTAAAACCCAGACCCAACCGCCGGGGTCAAACCGACCACGTCAACGTGGCACCATCAACCTTCCGTAACCCGCCATCACGGCAACCAATATAACCGTTCCCTTTCTCACATGTGTAATTCTTCCAACAACACCAGATAGAGCGCTCACAAAATCTCACGATCCACCTTTAAAACAATAGTTTTCACATACACAACTTCAATCTATAAAAATCTAAAATATCCAAACACCACCGACTCATCCACGAACACAGAAACTTTCAAATATTTAAAATGATGACATGTATTATGAAATAATAACTTGTTTTATATGAAACCGAAAATCATGTTTGAATGCAACCAACCATCTTATCAAAACAATATATATGTAAAGTATTTAATCACAATAGATATATCAACACAATACCCCCAAATCATTTAAAAGCATATAAACCACTCACAGACTATAGACGCTCAGTCCCGCCCCTCGCAGATCGGCCTCCCGCCCGGCGTGAGTGCCTGTAATATAGATAAAACTCCGCTTAGGCTCTAATAACTGAACCAACAACCTTAGGATGCCCCGAAGGCCTTAGAATAACTGTTAGAACTATGAAACCATCAAAATTGATTCCGATTGTGTCCAATACATAAATGTATAGTGTCCCATGACTTAAAATGGGGCTTTTCACCGGAGCTAATTCGAAATGAACTGTCCACACTAAAACATCTAATTTCACTAATACAACTTCACTCACAAATTAACTAATCTAGATTTATTTCAACCCAATACTTCTAGAATTACCCGAACAATCTAAAAATGAAACCTAACCAAACGATGTCCGGAAAAATTTTACAAACCATACTAAATGGAGCCCAAGAGACCAGAACTCCATTGTACCACACCCTGGTCCAACAGTCGCTGTGGTGGCCGGAACCTGCATCTGCTTTCTGACCGATTTCGCTTTTCAATGTAACTAAACCGTGCGAAATCTAAAAGGGACCACGTAGATGAGTTCAGAAGGTCCAAAAAAGGTGGAAAGGAGCCGGAAGTGGTGGCTCCAGATACCGGAAATGGGCCCAAATCACAAAACCGTGTGAGTACCGCGCAGCCGCCAGCCGGGTTCGCTGCCAGAACCCGCGCGCCCGAGGCGGTTGGCTAAATTTTACGGCCGGCATCGCCGGGCGGTGGCGATATTCCTGGTGGTCCGCGTGTGCGGCAAGAATCTTCGCCGTGGCGGCCCGCCCGTCCGATTCACGGCATGTGTGGCTAATACTGGCCCTGCAAGGTGCCCTTGGCTTGAGAGTTTTCCTTAGCTTTGGGAGCTCAAGTGTTGTTTTAGGCTAGGTTTTCATTTGGTATAACAAGCTTCATGTTTATATAGGGTCTAGGGTCGCTTCTGCAAAAATCGCTGCATTTAACTTGGACACCGATAAAGTGCTACTCGTTGAACTTCACTGGTCGTAACTTTATCCGTAAGTCGGATTGTGACGTTCCGCCAGTCTATGAACTCGTATCGACGAGGCCTACGAAATGGTGTCTTAGTTAACCTAAAACTATTCCTCCTCGAAAAAGTCAACTTGGTCAAACTTAGTCAAACTTGGTCAAACTTGGTCAAACTTGGTCAAACTCGTATTATTTGGTACGGGTCGTTACAAAGGCACTCCTAAACAACTTAGATGATGAAGAGTCATGGCTGGATAAACCTAAATTTTGAAAAGTAAAGTCAAGCAATTTGGCTAGGTTGGCAAAGCAAACATTTTGGTAAGATTGACACATTTACCTTCCCCATGGATTTTGTGACTTGGGCATTGAAGGGGATTTACAAAATTCTCATATACTAAGTAAAATGACCACTTTTCCTCAAGCCAAGCATGACGACATCAACAAGGGAGGAGCTCACCTTGCTTGTAGGTGAGGAGAAAGCAAAGTTCAATCTTCACCAACCATTACCTTTGATGGAGCAAGAAAGAGCCATGTGTGAGAAAATTCTACAGCTGCTTCCAATCAGCAGTGATAGGGTTTCAGAACAGCCCTCTTAAGCATAACAAAGTTTACATCTACTCACATAGAGGAATCGTTTGAAGAAATTGTGGCTGAACCACCACCATACTAAAGGGGATTTTGAGTTCTTTCCCCCTTCAAGGTTTGAAAGAAACATCCTCAGCTGAACGGTTATGAAGAGTAAAGTGCTTTCCAAGATGAATGATTGGTCAAATGGAAGTACTAGTACTTTTCCAATGAGTCTAGTTGGACTCTAAAAACGGAGCAGCTTCTTGGAAGGCAACCTAAGCTAGGTAATAAGGATTCTATCCATTCTCTTTTCTTTTTCTATTTTTTTAGTTATTTTATTTGTTGCTGTTTTTTTTTTTTTACTACACTGTTGGGATGAAAATTCCAACATTGTTTTAACTTTGTTGTTAGTGTTTTCAGAATAAGATAAGTTTGAAGCTCAACATGTTGTCATGACTAGTTTGCAAGAGCGAAGGCAAGAAGTTGGTGCGGTTGATGTATCACAAAGTGCCTTGAAGTGGTAAAAATGGAGTGAGATGTTCATCAAATTTCGTGCTTTTGGAGATGGAAAAGAACCAAATTGAACTCAACAAAGTTGGAAGGTTCATGATCATGCTTAAGGAGAATTGAAGACAAGAGATGGTTAAGCATGAATGAAAGCATTAAGGTTGCTATTTAAGGAATTTGAGAGAATATATAAGCATGAAGGAATTTTGAAGGATAGTGCGATATGGGCAAAGAGACAAAGCAAGGAGAACCTAAGGAGTTAAGAAATCATCACACTGGACAGCATTGAACATTCTGATTTTTCTGTATTGATTGAGGCTCCAAATGGTTCACCTCAGCCCATGAGCACATTCTACATTGAAAGAGCTTTCCAACAAGTCCTTACACATCCAATTCCGAGCTAAAATGAAAGAGATATGAGTATAACAAGTTGGATAAAAAAACAGGGGTGCTGAGCGTAATTGTCGACATGACCAGACCACAATACGAAAAACAGAGGCTCTTAACCCTTTAAACTCATTTTTCTTCTTCCTACTTTATACTCTATCCCGCCATACTCTTTCCCTCTAACCCTTGTAACTTCTAACCACTTTCAAATTCTTCTCCCATCCACTCAAATCCTAAATCACATTCCTCCTCAATCCATCTTCATCATCTTCAAGTTTAAAACTCATCAAAAACCCAATAAACTTACCTTTGTTTAACCCTAATTTTCATCCATCATTCCAAGCATCAAAGAGGAGTTACAATGGAAGAAAATTTTTGTGTTTGGTTGTTTGTTTTTGGGTTCTTTGTGGATCATTGTTGATTGTGGAGGATTTGTATAAGATAAAGGAGGTTTTCAAGAATCAAAACTCACTCATTTGAGGCGAAGGGAGTCAAGGTAATACCAAGTGTTTGAGAAAACGCCAATGCCACTTTCATGGCTCTAAAGAAGCAAAAGATTGTATCAAAGGGTAGTACACCAATGTCAATGTCTGAAAATCATCAAGGTTCTTATTCAAAGTGGCCAAGACTACAAAGGGGAGTTCACTTTTCCCAACTCCCTTTATTACCCTTTACTTTATTGCTTCCTTTGCTCATTGCTAGACATTTAGACAATGTTCATCCAAAGTTCGGGGTGCTTATTTTGTTACTTATCATGTCACACCCCACATGTTGCAAATGACAACTTTGAGGATGAAATTTTCTGGTGCTTATTTTTGGATAATGACTTTGTTTGATGCTTCCTAACTTACATCTTAGTTTGGTATTTTTTTTTTTTTTTTTTGAGTTAGAGTTTATTGAGTTAATTGAGTTTTGCTTGGAGTTGTTGTGATGTCAATAAGGACCATAAATGAACCCTTGGCATATGGACAATATTAGAGATAATAGGACTTAATGTTTAATGAGTTATCTCATTGTAGGCTATTTAGTCATTGGTTTCTCAAAATCCATGCACGTGGTCACTAAGTACCCTTGAAAAGCGCTTTGCTCGGCTAGAGAAGGTTTATGAGAATCCATCTAATTTTGATCTCCATAGGTTCTAGAACTTGTTCTATTATTGCTTGAGGCGAAATCCTAGGCAACACAACAATTGAGAAATGATATAGGCCATCCTTGGAAAGATTGTGCCTTTCAAGCTAACCCTATTAATATGCATATGCATATTCCTCTAGTACCAAGATGTTGAGGCTTAAAGAGCCAAAATTCTGTTTATAAAAAAATTAAAAAAAATTTAAAAAAACAAAAAAAAACCAAGTTTGAAGCCAATAACCTTCTTATACATCACTATCCCTCAATAAAGAACCAAACTCACCCATAACATGAGGATTTGAACATAATTGAGAAATATGGTGAGGAGCAAGTTTGGGGAAGTTACTTTTCCATAGGAAAAATAACTCCAAATTGGTTGAAATGAGTTAAGTTGAAAATCAAAAGAGGTTGTCAAAAAAAAAAAAAAAAAACAGAAAAATATCAAGTGTAAAAGAAGCAAAAATACAATAAAAGTCAAGGAGGAGTGAGTCTAGCCTCGTAGCCTTCCTTCCCTAGAGCAAGTAAACTTAAGGGGTGTCTCAACACCTAGTACCCTAGCCAATCGGTCCGAGCTATTGATTTAAAGCTCGCTAAGGGTTGGTAGAAAGCTTAAGGGGTTTTGACATTGCACCACTCTAATAACCTTGTCTTAAAGAAAAAGGCTTCTTGGTGTTTGTTGAAAGAATGCAGAATTTTTTGCAGAAAGGTGATATGAGGAGTATGGAATGATGCACCTAAACAGATTTGGGGTGTTTGAGAGTGTCACTAAGGCCGATGGTAAGAATCGTGGATGAAGCAGAGCCGTCAATGCAAAAGATGGCGTTCGGGGTAAGTTTTAGCCTAAATGACTACTCAACTACCCCTTACCCAAGCCTTACATTACAAGCTTATAAAGACCTACTTGATCTTGAGAGTTGTGTGTGCCTGCATTAGTGGAGAGTGATAAGAACAACAAGCCTATGGAACCTAAATAAACTATCTTAGAGATCAACAGATTTATCTTAATTCTCATAAACTCATCTAGCTTGCAATTGTTTGATAGGGGAAGATCACACACACACACACTAGTGAGAACCATGATCTAAATTTGTCTATTATGAGATTAATTCACTATTGAAAAATGAATAAATTATCTTGATCATATTCTGTATTCCTTGTAAGGGTAATTCTTGAGACACATATCACATACCCCTTGCAAAGCTTGATTACTCAATTTTGGTTAAATAAAAAGGGTGAAATGAACTCTTCTCTTTCATTTGCTTGGGGACAAGCAACTTCTTCCTTTTTCTTTGCTTGAGGACAAGCAAAACTTCAAGTTTGGGGGTGTTTGATGAGTGCAAAATCCATCTATGTTTTGAGTTCATTTCATGCTATTTTGTGCATTTTATATCCATATTCATGTAAAACTCATAAAATTTCTAAACTTGGTTTTGTAGGGATTATTGATGAAAAGCAAGTGGATTTGGCAAGGTAATGAGCAATATATTTTCAAAAGAAGAGTCAACCAAGAGTCTCATAGCGCACCACTGAAAAGATGAATTTTTCTGTACCATCTGGAACATCAAATGGTTCAAATTCCCTCATGGCTGCATTCTAAATTCAAAGAGCTTTCCAACGAGTACTCATATGCCCAAATCCGAAGTTAAAAACGGCAGTTATGGCCCCGACAGTTAGGAGAAGAAAACCAGCCACGCCCGTGAATTGATGTCAGCACCATTTTTGATGCTCGCACCGGGGATTTGATGTCACGACCAGATTTGATGTCGCGACTGCTGCGACCGTAAACGCCGTTAACCTGTGCGCTCGAAAATCTGATATTTTGACCTAATTTCAAGCCCATTTCACCCTAGGACCATATATATACTCATTTTTTAGGTAAAGAGGCAAGCGGGGAAGATTGGAGAGCCTCTTTCTTGGGGTTTCTCTCTCTAGATTGCCCATTTTTCCAGTTTTTCTGTAGATTTTGATTTGTTTTAGATTTTAGAGTGGTTTAGAGCGATTTTATTTCTATTGAAGAGATTTCGTGTCAGATAATGTAGATCTGCATTTCACTAAGGTTCAAACAAAGATTGAAGCTTAAGAACTGGATTTTCTCTCTCATGGGTTTCTCTCTAAACTCGCCATTTTCTTAGTTTTGTCGTAAATTTTTATTTTAATATATCTTAGAGTAGTTTTAGAGTGCATTTTTATTTCTATTGAAGAGATTTCGTGTCAGACTCGGGATATTGAATTCTTTACTGTTGAGGAGAAGATTGAAGCTCAACCGATTTTCTCTCTTCTTTTCTCTTGATTTCTTTCTTCATTTTTCTGCTTGTTGCTTGATTAGTGATGATTGGAATCCAAGATCGGAACATTAACACCTCTGTGGTTGGGGCTTAATTTGTTGAACATTCAGGATTTGCGCTTTTTCGCTATTTTGTGGGTTCAATACTGAATTTATATAATTGGTACCGGTTCATATAATGAATTGTTCAACATTAGTAATTATACCCAAAAAAGAGTTGTATCTTGCTCGATTTCTGTGGAGGCCCTCCGAGGACACACGTAGAGATGGAGATTTCGAGAGAAGAGCGGTAACTTAGGGTGTTGACTAATATCTGAACTAATGAACTTTGAAAAATTACTTTGATAGATCAATAATTTACTCATGCAGGATTTCAATTAGACGATGTATCAATTTAGTCGATCGAGGTTTCTCCTAGTCCTGAAGGAAGGATCTTGATCCCGTTAGCAAAGATCTAATCAAGGAGATAGAAAATTTTATTAGATTTAAAGGACTAGATACTAATACATTGGAGAAGGCTTGCATTTTTCCCCTGCCTATAAAGAATTCTTCACCCAAAGAAATGGCTGTGAAGTATTGAAAAAGAAAACAATCAAATCTTAAAGAGAGTTTCTCAAATTTTACAAATAGCTATTTAGGACCTATTTGTCCTAAAAGGAATATGGTGTGTTAGATAGTGAAATGTATGGTGTATGGAGAAACTGAGTTATACTACATTGCTCTTGGACAAATCTAGCATTCAACTCACAAATGTTGCACTTTCAAGGAAAACTGCTTTGTAAATAATTATCCCCATCCCTAGTGACTCTTCATACCTTTAGAATTAAGTAGTTGTTTATTTGGTAGATTTTTAGGATTAGTTTTAAATCAGTTTTTGTTTCAATTAAATTGATTTTATTACACATCCTACTTGGTCGCCTAAATAGTGAAGAGCCCTTGTAATCGGGGTGATCAAATTCCAATTATAGAGAACCTCCAATCCTCGTGGGTACGATATCCGGACTCCTAGAGTCCACTTTATTACTTGTATGACCCGTGCACTATCGGAAAGGGGTTGAGTGTTGGTAATACTTTTCATTTTAGTCTTTGAGTAAACTTACTTTACCAAAATCGCTGAAAGTATTTACCACATTCACTCCCTTAACCATATTTTCACATATACATTATTTGGTCTCTCAACACTTATCCATGTTGAGGCAACATGCCCCTGTATATATCCCCTCCCGCTATTGCATTAAGCTGTAACTCCCGCCTTCCTAAGTTCTCTCCCTAAGACAACAACCCATCATGAGGTTGTCCCCATGACTCTCCTCTCACAAAGCACATCAATGCATCCGGTTGTGTGCAAACTGCCATAACATTGCACCCATGGAATGTGTGAATATGATCTTTAATATCCGCTACTTAATATGCCTGAGGCCCGTTTGGCCTGTGTTATGAAATGACTCGATTCCACTCGCCTTACCAAATCAGGTGGACACTTCCCAGACGGGAGAGTCTAAAGAGACCGCCTGGGAAAGTAATGTCAAACTTTGCTAAGGCTTACTTGAGGCGGTCCATTTGGGGTTTCAAGTCCCCTAGTCGGCCATTTGACCCCATATGAGAAGTTTGTTACGAATAATCACCTAGAAATGGAAAATCCGTAAAAGCGATATTATCAGTGAATTTTCCAACTTCCGAATCCCTTACTCCTCGGAAAGATAATCCTAGATAAGGGCAAGATAATCCTAGATAAGGGAAGGATAATCCCTAATAAGGAAGAATTAGTCTTTGATAAGGAAAGAGAAATTTTGTTCCTACAAAAAAGGAGATTCTTTCCAGAGGAAAATGGAGAAATTCTCCAAACCACCCTCTATAAATCAAGAGGATCTCCACAATGAGAGGTATGCAATCTGAACTGTGCGAACTTTCTTTTTCTTTCTCTCAGTATTTTTGTTGACTTAATCATCAAAGAGGCAACCGACCCACAATTGCCGAATCTCCCATTTTTGCAGGTTTACATTGCGCCGCTAATGCCCCGGAGATCAGACGATCAAGGTAACAACAATTGGCGCCGTCTGTGGGAAACGAACAGAAAGTCTCGCTTACAAGTTGCAAGAGCTTGGCTTCATGTCAAGTAGCCCTTCATCGCCTGAAGCTCTGTTGATCCTCCATTATACGTTTGATTCACACAAGGCAGGCATAATGACAAGCATTCTAATGAACTAATCGCTAGAAGACCAATTCTCCATTGGCGTCAAGACATGGAGAGAAAGCAAGAGGAACAAGCAAGACAGATGAAGGAGTTGCAAGGTCTAATTGAGCGCATACGGCACAAGAATGACCAGCTACGAGCCTAGATTGAAAAAAGTCACAAAGACGCACAAGATTACGGCTGCGATGTGCAATCGATGGCCCGTGATAAAGGGAAGGGGCCTATTGTTCCTGACGACATTGATACCCTAACGGACGATGAGCTGTCCTCAGGTAGCTCCCCATCCCTGAATCTCTCGCAAGCACTTGAGAGAGCATAAGGATCAAATAGCGTAAGAGGCCTTCGCCTCACCCTACCTTCAGTGACGCTGTCAATGGTGCAACCCGCTGGTGCTACCCTCAGGCACGTTGCCACCAACGCATCCTACCTTTGGTACAACGCCAACCTTTACGTATCACTGCACCTCATCGGGTTAATCGAGGACATGCTCTCTTCACCCCTAAGGCAACACATCCTTGATTACGAGCTGCCCCGCAGGTTTGCTATTCTAGCTTTCACCATGTTTGATGGCTCGACTGACCCTTGTGATCACATGTTCCACTACAATTAGGCAATGACACTGAACGCCGGCAACGATTGTCTTTTGTGCAAAGTATTCTAGGCTAGTCTGCAAGGGCTTGCGCTAGCCTGGTTCCACAAGCCCAAATTCCAATAAACTCATTCAATGAGTCAGGTTGTATCTAGTATCTCTCGCATCTTTGTTCGGGCATTATAGAAGAGGAACATTAGCTCTTTGCAAACTATTCTAAAGCAAGAAGAGGAATCCATACAAGACTTCATAAGGAGGTTCGGGCAAGTCGTCCAATAGGTAGAGGCTAATAGCATGGATGTAGTCCCTCAGAACTTCAGAAGAAGCTTTGAGCCATCCATTCCTTTCTTCCACTCACTGTCTTTAGACCCGCCGATGACCATGGAAGAATTATGCAGGCGGGCAAATAGGTACTCAACGCTGGAAGACAATATTTGCGCAGTAACACAAATTTTCATAATTACAAGCTAGCTAGCCGAGAGCAACAAGCTAGTGGGGAAGAAGCCATCTGAGTCCAAGGAAGGTCAGAGTAGAAACCGAAAGCAATCCCGTGATCAATCACAAAAAAAGAGGGAGCCCCTGTAGTTCACCCGCTGAACATCTCATACGAGAGGTTGCTACCCCTCATTCATGACTTACCAAATTTCAAACGACCTGCACCGATCCAGACGGATCTCTATTAGAGAAACCTATATGTACGGAAGTACATAGATATCACGCACGAGACCAACCGGGCATCGAAGCCCAAGTTTATGGGTGGAAAGACTAATCAAAGTAGGGCACCTTAGAAGGTATGTGAGGCTGGATCGCGGAGTGAATTTGTGCCACTAGCAAACGAAATTAATCACACTTACTGGCCCCGTCGAATCCAGACCGCCATAAACTATATAATCGAGACCCAAATTTCCGATGACCAATATCAATCAAAGCGACAACAAAAGAAACTCTTAAGAGCGACCACAGTCAAGGCTCGGGTAAATGCTATCCACATAGGAGGCAACCGTGAAAAAACCAAGCCGATAGATGGCCCCATATCCTTTCCTCCGGTAAACCCGAACAAGGTCATTAGCCCCATTATGATGCACTAGTACTCACCCTATGTATTAACGGTTTTGATGTGCACAGGGTGCTGGTAGATCTTAGCAACAAGGGCGTGACCATGGTAACCCCACTGGTCCAACGCATGAAGCTTTCCCGTGAATGCCGACCAAATACTGGCGAATCCTCTCCCGTTTCAACGGCATAACAAATCCACTCACGACTAAAGACTTCACGTCCTCGTACAAGTAGACTTCGGGCCACTACAGTTCTGTTCTCAATCGTCGAAAACTTAGGCCTTATATTATGAGAAAGGACTGTGACAGACACTACGAAGGTCGCCCTTCAACTACAGCTATTTGACCAACGTGGGGTAGGTCGAATTTCCTAAGCATCCACACCGCCAACGATGTTAAGTACGCCTATCCAGAACAGAATGGGAGAAGAGCGAGGTGAGTCCTCCCTCGAAGATCATACACCCCCGCATGGCAACCACACCCGCCGCCTGTGTCGTGGTGGAAGAGAAGGACCCATTAGTCAAGGGATCCCCCGAGCCATATGGAAGCAGACGCAGCAGTTCATTATATCACTCCGTTATCCAATGAAGAAAATATAACCAGGAATGAGTATTGCTAAGAAACATAAGCATGTTAGCTTGGAATCACTCGGACATGACTGGAGTTGACCCGATGTTGGCCTCTCTCAAGTTGAATATTATCCCAATGGCCAAACCAGTAAGACAAAAAGTGAGGCATTTCCACTCGGATCACCATCAGATTATTCAAACAGAGGTGGACAATCTTTTGAAAGCAGGCTTTATCAGAGAGGTAAAGTATCCCAAATGGCTAGCCAATGTGGTGGTGGTTCCAAAGAAGGGCGGTAAGTGGAGAGTATGTGTAGACTACACAGACCTTAAAGAAGCATGCTCGAAAGATAGCTTCTCCCTGATGCGTATAGACCATATCGTTGATGCCTTAACCGAGCATAGGATGCTATCATCTCTAGACGCTTTCTCTAGATACCACCAGATTCCCATGCAACCGCCTGATGCAGAGAAAATGACCTTCATTACAACGCAAGGGCTATACTGCTATAATGTAATGCCTTTTGGCTTGAAGAATGCCGGAGCGACCTATCAGAGGCCGATGACCAATATATTTCGACCATTGATGGGCAAGACCATGGAAGTCTACATCGACGATATTTTTGTCAAATCCAAAGAACGCCCTGATCACACACAACACCTACAAGAAACCTTGAGCGCCGCTACATGTGCCACATGAAACTTAATTCCTAAATGTGCGTTTAGAGTCATCGAGGCAAGTTTTGGGCTTTGGCAAGACTAGAGAGGGATAGAGGCCAATCTTGTTTAGTTTAGAGCTATTATAGAATCTTAGACTCCTAGTCTTAAAAGGAGTACAACACGACCGCCTACCGACTCGCTCTCATGTTCATATCTCGTTTTTCAAACCGATTAAAGCCAATTTTCACCACTCTAAAGGGAGCCAAACCAACCGGCTAGAATAAGGAATGCAACTAGGCTTTCATGAAAATCAAGCAGTATCTCATCGAACCACCGGTTCTGGCTAGCCATGAAGCAAGTGATACGTTTTATCTTTACCTACCAGTTTCATATGTCTCAGTAAGTTCAGCTTTGTTCAAAGAAGATGAAAACTGGAATCAGACACTAGTATTTGATTAGTGCCCAAATAGTGCTATTTTGAACCCTATTTATTGTAGGTTTTGAACACTTTTTGTGTACTAATCAACTTAAATAACTAAATTGACACACCAAGGTCCCGACTACGCTATTGATCGCATTTTGTGGCTATTTTAGTAGTTTTGCAAGCTAAATTAGGCTAAAGTCGTCGAGTTGATTCGAAAGCGAAGAATCCAGAACTCGGAGTTGCAGGTCATAAGTCAGAAGGAAATTAGAGCAGAAAATATAAGAAATCAAAGCAATGCAAATTTACATGGCTGCGAAAATCTTAACCTCGCAGGACTTCAGTTACGAAATTCCCGCAACCCGCCTCCTGTGTCTTGTTTGTTTTATCGCCTTTATACCTTTTCCCAAACTACCCTCTTTGTATTATCGAGTTTATACATTTTGTAATTTCCCTTGATTTAGGCAAGATATGCTTCCCGCCAAGGCTCAGATAAGACATCACTGGATGCAATAAATTTTGGCCCGAAAGCTTTCAACTCTCCCCAGCCGCTTTCTTCCCTCATTTTCACTTTTCGCTATCAAACACCTCCTATAAGGAAAACGAGGATTGTTGACTAAGCCTCATCCCTTAAAGAGTAGGGCCTGCCACAGCCAGTGGTAAACTGCCGGGTCCTCCGCTTTAATTCACTTATTTATTTCACTTGAGCCTCTACTTCTTAAATACTTGATGGAGGCTCTGATTGACCAATACTTGGCAATCTTTGTGGTTCAAGTGGATGCTTATTGTGTTAGATCCACTCAAGCTCGCGAAGGCTATTTATTTGTCACTGTAGGGTAGATCAAAAGATCAGTTTTTACTGTTTTGAAACATTAATGACCAATACATGCTTTATCTCAAGAGAAAAACTATTAGGGTTCGGTTTTATAGCTAAATGAAGATCCGATTCAGGAAATGACTATAGTTCATTCTCCCCGATGCGAGGAAAAAGACCCGAGGACCTCCCAGTTGCCATAGAACCTCAAACCCAGTGGCCCGAGGCTTCAAGGATTTCTTTTTTATACTTTAGTTAGCGGGCCTTCAAATCACCAACCCCACTGTTTTTATGAAAAACCTAAAATCCAAAGTGAAATTCACCATTTTAAATCACAGTAAATCATTTTGTGTGAAGAAAACTCATCCCTGAGTTCGACCATAGAGCTGTTATACTGCAATAGCTAGACTACAACAGCAAAAGGTATAGGTATATAAGTTTTGTTGGTTCGGAGCTACCTAGCTACACGTTTACTTGACGAATTAGTATTCTTCGTAAGCAAATCCCTATCTGAAGTAGAAACTCGGTATACCCGTCTCGAGCAAGCGGCTCTAGCTCTCCGTGTGGCAACTAAAAAACTTTGCCCTTACTTCCAAGCACACACTATCATCGTACTGACCAATCTTCTCTTGCAAAGAGCCATACATAAACTCAACTTATCAGGGAGGATGGCCGGGTGGGCTATTGAGCTAAGCGAGTTCAATATCCAGTATAAACCTCGCTTAGCAATAAAGGGATAGATATTAGCACACTTTTTAGCAGAAATCCCCCAATAGGACGCGGACCTGGGTAACGCTAACTAGTGAATCCTTAATGTCGATGGCGCTTCTTAGCAAACAGAAGCCCGTGTTGGGTTGCAACTTAAAGCCCCAACCAGGGAGAGAATAGAGCAGGCTATACGGTTAGACTTCCCCACATCAAATAATGAAGCAGAATATGAAACAATCCTAGCCGGTATAGATCTCGCAATCTCCATATCCTTAGAAAATATCATCATACAAAGTGACTCCCAATTGGTGGTAGGACAGGTAAACAGGGAATACGAAACACGGGACCAGTGCATGGCCAAGTATGTATGCCTGGTTAAGCTCCAATTAGAGAGCTTCATGGCTCTTGAGCATATCCTAAGGGGTTCAAATGTATACGTGATCCCCACAACTACAAGAAATAAAGGTTCTCCTTGTCTATTACTAGTCGAAGTCATCAATTGCTACCAACCAGGTAAACGAGATAGAAGAAGCATATCCCTCTTGGATGACTCCAATGGCCTGTTACCTAAGCTCGGGAGAACTCCTGGATAGTAGGGTCGAAGCCCACAAGATTCAGGTTCAAGCGGCTCGATTTTCCCTTGTGAACATGCAATTATATAAACGGTCTCTAGATGGCCTGTATCTTAAATGCCTCACCACCTAGCAGGGGTAGTATGCATTAGTGGAACTCCATGAAGGAATATGCGTAAACCATCCAAGCGATAGAACTTCACACATGCCCATACCTGTGGCTATCATACCTAACCATGAGGGCGATGCAAATTACTTCTATGTCAAGAAGTGTGATCGCTGCCAAAGGCAAGCCCCCATCTCAAGGGTGCCGGCTCAGAATCTGACGACCATAATGAGTCCCTAACCCTTCGCCCAGTGGGGAATTGATATAGTTGGACCACTACCTACCGCCCCAGTACAGAAGAAGCTATTATTAGTAGCAATATACTATTTTAGCAAATGGGTAGAAGTTGAAGCCTTCGCCTCTATCAAAGATAAAGATGTCATCCAATTTGTATGAAAGAACATCGTCTATCAGTTCGGAATACCATAGTCGATAGTGACTGACAATGGGCCATAATTTGATTGTAGGGTGTACATGAATTTTTGCAAAAAGTTGAAAGTCAAGAACTTGTATTCAACCCCGCAGAACCCACAAAGCAACGGCCAGGCGGAATCATCCAACAAGACTCTCCTAACAAGCTTTGAAAAAATGCATGTATTCGGCCGAAGGAAAATGGGTAGATGACCACGGAGATTTATAGCCTACGTAACAACCACCGGGCCAATCGATGTCGTCATTCGCCCTTACTTATGAGATGGAGGCTATAATCCCCACATAAATTGGGATGCCCACACTTTGAACTGAAATTCCTGAAGAGGCTAATGTTGAAGCCGTTACTAAAGATCTAGATATGACTGACGAGCTCCACGAAGCTGCAGCTGTGCATATAGCATCATACTAGCAAAGATTGACAAACTTGTACAACAGGCGAGTAAAACTGCATACATTCTGAGACGGAGACTTGGTTTTGAGAAGAGTCTTTGAAAACACGGCTAACCCAATAGACGGGAAGTTCCAACCAAAACCGAAGGGTCATACACTATCCGAGGGCAAACCCGACCGCACGCGTTTGAATAAGCTTAGACTTTAACTCCAGCGCTCAGAATGTAGAATGATTGAAGCATCCGAAGAGGTATTACCGCCTCAAATTTCGAAAGTATTATTATCATCAAAATCGCTCTTCAAAATATTTTAAAAATTTTCGCGAACTACCTCTTCTCAAAGACCGATGTGGCTCTTAGTCTCGTTGGCACCTTCTAAAAGACTGGGCGGCTCTTTAGCCCGGACTCTCAAAAGACCAGACATGGCTCTTAGCCCGCTAGCACTTTCAAAAGACCAGAAATGGCTCTTAGCTTGCTGGCATTCTCAAAACACCAGACGTGGTTCTTAGCCTGTTGGCATTCTCAAAACACCAGACGTGGCTCTTAGCCCATTGGCACTTTCAAAAGACCAAAAGTAGCTCTTAGCCTGTTGGCACTTTCAAAAGACCAGAAGTGGCTCTTAACTTGCTGACACTTTCAAAAGACCAAATGTGGCTCCTAGCCTATTGGTGCTCTCAAAAGACCAGACAAGGTTCTTAACCTGTTGGCAATTCCGAAAAGAGAAACCAAACAAGGCCTCTAGCCTGCTGGTACGCGACCAAGCCCTATGGTGGTCCTTGACCTGTTAGCTACAACAAGGCCCAAAGATGGTGCCTTGCCTGCTGGCACAAGGGCGAACCCTGCTAGCTCCTAACTTAACGTTGACGTCCTAAAGCGACCATCCTAACCAAGAATTGAGGAAAGGGGTTGCACAATGAAAGGAATCAATGGCTTAAGTAAACTAAAAATTATAAGAGTGTCAATGGCGTCAGGATGAGGAATAAAAATAAGCAATGGGAAAAGTAGACAAAATAGGTGTATTTCATTAAAGCGCCAATGGCGTCCAGAGAGCACACAAGTGATGGCGATTCAACAAGGCCCTTTTCAAAAAGAAAAATTACAAAATGAGAACAAAAAAGAGGGACTAGAGACTACTTCTGTCCTCGCCGGGCAAGATTCTCCATGGTTCCTTGGTCGCTTCGCTTGAAGTGTTTCTACGATGTGGCCTCGCAACCGGCCAATGTGGGGGCACTTGGTTCAAACAACTTAGAGGCAAGAGGGTCACGGAGTTCGGCATACTCCATCCCGGACCTCGATGGTCTCTACGATGCTTGTGTTTGAACACACAACACCTGCACTAGGCAAAGATCACCCAAAGCCTTCTAGTACACCTCCGCATGGCCTCTTTGACTCCACCACTCGAGAATGGAGGCGTGTGACACCTCATCTTTGGTCCGCCCCGAGCTCCAGCAGACGTGATGTCCACTAACCTCCGTGCGGGCATCCTACCGCACCCATGCGCTCGCCCCTTTGCGCCCACCACGGCTTGGACCCTAGGCCAGGTCCTCCTCCGCCTCGCCCTAGCCGTCACGTGACCGCCACTGCCGGCCAATCTTAGCCTCCTATTTTGCTTCATCCCTTTCCTTCTCCATCCGTGCAATCTTCTCCCTATCGGCCTTAGCCTCCAGCTCCTAGTGCTTCGACCTTGACTTCGCCTTGGCCATGGAAGCATCCAAAGCCTGGTGCTCGAGAGACTCCATTAACCTGCATAGCCAATTAACACCTCTAAATATACCCCAGCTTGTTTTCAACATGTTTGGGTATTTAGGCATAATTCGAATTTAATTTAAATGTGAAACATATGTTAGAACTAAAATTGTACAAGACATAAGGATAAAATTGTAAATTGTCAAAAAGGGGTCATAAAAGTCATAAGGTGAGAAGATTAGAGGCCAAAGTGGAAATAACAGGAATTGTAGTGCAATTAGTAGAAGAGGGAGGATTAAAAGGCAAATAAAAGAAACTTTAACTATAAATAGGGGAGGGAGACAAAAATAACTCATTTTTGTCTCCAAACAAGAGAGCTCATACGGGTTAAGAGGAAGAAGAAGAAGAAGAAGAAGAAGAGGAGGAGGAAGAAGGAGGAGCAAAGCAAAGGTATGGAATTTGAGTAAGGAATTGTATGGAAATTCTTAAGTTTTGTATGGATTCTAGTATGATTTTGTACAAAAACTACTTAGGTATGGATTGCTAGGGTTTTCTTTGGAGATTAGTTTTGTTCCCTTTCTAGGGTTTTGTTAGGAATACATCCTAACTCTAGATTTATGGAAGTCAAGCTGAAAACTCAGTTAATATCACTCAGATATGAATCCTTCATGTATGGTTTTGTAAAGTTTGGAGAACTTGGTATGAATCTTGACTTTGGCTAATTAAAAGGTCATGGAGTATTGGAGGGATTCCATGTTAGTTTTTGATGAAGGATGGAATAGAAGAGAATTACAGAAGAAAAAGTACATGAAAAGTGGCACTCGCCATTTCTAGCAGACCGCACCCCGGTACCTGCATCACTGGGTGGTACCCCACCACCACGCGTAAGCAACCGGTATCGCGCGCATTCGTCCAGTGGTACCGTACCACCCTCCATAACCGGCTCCGGGTACCGTACCACTAGTTCCCGCGAACCCTGCTTTTTGGTATTTTGCATATTTGCCTATAATTCAAACCAGGAGTATTAGAACTCTAATAAATGATTATCAGAGATTAAGATAAGAAAGAAGTAAGTGAAAAATCTACCGTACCTCGCCGCCTCGGCGAAGCGAAATGTGGGCAAACTTCATGCCCTAAAATAAGATAGTAAGTTCTGTATATATAAAATTGTAGGAATGCCAAAGACCATGTATTAAATGACACACACTGCATGCGGGGCAGACGCATAGTACTTCGCATTTCTTCGTCGTTGCTTCGCCAAGACTCCGCTTTGTGTGCTACAAGACTTCAAGATTGTATAGTATCTTCGGGTACTTATTGTGTTGTGTCTTACTCATTTATTACTACTGGTCTAGGTGTTCCCATAGTTATATGATAATAACTTGAATGAAGAATAAGAGGAAACAAATGTGTATCGTTCTGATCTGTAATACCTACGGGTACTTCTGAACAAGTAATAAGTTACTGTAACTCCTACGGGAGATCTGAACAAGCATAAAGTTGCTATAAGTACAAGTATGAGTCATATGGGAGATCCGAATAAGCATAAGTCTGTTAGAAGACAAGTAATCAGATAAGTTCCTTATATGAATGCATGCAAAATTGATATCTATTATTGTTATACGCTACTATAAATGTATATGCATATTACCTATTATGTTCTACTAAGCGCAGTTTAGCACGGGTTTTCAATCCGTAGGTAATAAGAAGGAGACGTTGATCTTCCGTAGACTCAAGGCAACACACGAGTAAGGGTTCATCATTGTAGTCTGCGTCATTCGATCATGTAAATTTTAATGTATAGTTTTGTATATGTAAATGGACCTTTAACTCCACGTATATGACACTATAAACACCACTACGGTGGTCGCTGATTTTGTATTTTCAGATATGATATGTTGGATACAATTATAAGACTGATATACTAACGCCCGATAAAGGTGTAAAGAGTCCCAAAGATATAGTCTCGTATTCGAACCCGACCGATTCGCCATTTGAGTCTGATCGGGAACTGGGGTGTGACAACCATGCCTTTCTCAACATCGCCCGGGGTCAGATTGAATTTCTATACCGGGCGAAACATGTTACGAATGGCAATCATAGTCTGGAAAAGAAAAGATGTCAGAAGAAAATCACAACTCAAAACTAATAATAAAAATTAAAACTTACCAGCTCAACCGACTGGTGAAAGTCGTGATTGTGGATGAGCATCCCGTCTTCAGCCATGCGCTGGAAGGTCTCCTTACCCATGTAGCCGAGAAACGAGATGGAATACTACTTAACACGAGCCATCACCAGCACCCGGAGAAGAGTGGGGTAGAGGTCGCGCATGTGCGTAATCAAGACCCTCATTAAGGCTCCAACAGCCAATGATTTCTGCGGCGCCTGGCCAAGAGCCACTATGTGTCCGGCCAAGGATGGACCCACCTCGTAAACGCTTTAGCTTAGCAGCAATCGGTCAAGCATCCTTGGCCTGCGAGGGCTAACGCTTGCAAGCTTGGTCAAGAACGACGGAGCAACGACTACCTTTAATAGAGCCTTCGCCGTAACTCCTTCAGCACCGAGAGATCCCCCGACTGGGATCCCATCCTCCGATGGTACACAACCCTTTCTGGAGGCATCCTGGGGGACACCCTCCAAAGTCAGCTAGTTGTCGAGCAGCCCGGTCCGGGGGAGTCCGCGTTAATTACCGGTCTGACTCTTTTGAAATCTCTTCACTGGGCCTGATAGCTTCGGGACGCTTTCTCTAGTACTTTAGCCAGCGCCTCCCCTAAGCACTAGCCGCTCGCTTGCGCATCCTCACAACAAAACTAGAAACAAGGCCAGACATCTCAGCCTCCTCCTCTTCAACCAACTCGCTAATCTCAAGATCTCGCCCCACCCACGAACCCTCCAGCTTTATGTGGGCCGGCAACCTTCGCCCCGCCCGCTTTCTCTTCTTTTTCTTCTGTCGTGACGATAGGGTCGTCCCTGCACGGCCGAAGGTAGATGATCTGGCTGGATAAGGGGTTCCAGAGCTGCCTCCGCCTGGGAAGAACCTCCTGACAATGACCTCAGAAGGTCCACAAGAACAAAGTGCTCACCCTTGATGACCTCACTAGGCAAAGGACATGGAAGAACATGCACTATGTAGGGGAAAGGACTGACTCCTAACTCTTGCAAATTCTTCACAGACAGAAGGAGCTTGTGGTGGCGCTCCCTCTCTGTGATCTCAAGCAACCAGCAGACGCGATTTAGCTTCGTCTTCTCCACCCAGTTAACTAGCCGGCCTCACCTGCACCTATCTATAAATCATCAAGAAGATAAGTATGTCAACACACCCATAGCTTAGGGAAATATGAGACATACCAAAACAGGAACGGAGATAAACCTAGGAACGAAAGGGACTGGTTTAGATCAAAATGAAGCCCTGGAGAGGTAAGGGTCTCATACCATGAGCCCTGAACTAGGACGACCCCTTTCGCCTCCTTGGGTGAGTCAGGGAGCCCGATTACAAATTGTAGCTGGGGACTATGGGCCGACATGGACAGGTGGCTCCCAATCCAAAGCTTCAAAGTGTAAATGAAATAGATCTCCACCAACGAGATATCTAGCTGGTAGAGAGAGTTCAGCACACTGCAACCCATCAAAATCCAAAAAACGTTCGGATGTATGAGTTCAAGAGGTGTGTAACACCCCAAAATATACCCTCGCAGTTTTATAATATGTTTAGAGAATAAAATAAGTTAAATTTGTATTTTTTCAGAATTTATATTGCTAAGAACGAAAAATAATAAAACCGAAATTAATGCAAGAGTTAAAGGTAAAATAGTAAAATGTCAAATTAAGGACTCAAGGGTCATAAGATAATAAGTTACATGCTAAAATAGAATATTGAGAAGTCAATTCGTAAAAGAAAGAAAAACGTAAGGACTAAAATGCAAAAAGGGAAAAAAACTAAAATGGCTTGCCAAACAAGGCCTTGTGAAGGAAAAGAGATGCATAAGACCAAATTTTGGTCTTTAATGAGATATTTTCATTTGTGAAAGAGAGGAGCTGTATGAGAAATTCGACGGAGGAGGAAAGGAGATCATTTGGCTTTTGTGCAATCCATGGTTTTGTTTCCTCTTGGTTCAAGCTAGAAGAAGGAAGAAGAGGAAAGTTTGTTTCAAAAGAAGAAAACAAGGTTTGTAAACTCTTAAAACTCCTTGCTTGTTTATGTTTGAGTTAGGAAAACCCTAACTCTTCTAAATGTGTTATATGGTTGTTTGAGTTGGTTGCGATCCTCAATTAAGGAATGTTTGTATAAAGGAAATATTAGGGTTTTAGGGGAGACGCTGTTAAAAAATTTCCAAAACCCACGTTTTTGTCTTGGCCATCACTCATCCAAATCGAGTGATTCAAATTTATGGGTGGTAAACTAGACTTCTAGGAGAAAAAATATACTTGAAATAAGTGTATTCAAATTTGGACCCCATTGGACCCAGAAAATTCGTCAAAGTGAGGCTTTGTTTTCGGGTCCATTCTGGTTCAGTTCTGATACAATTTTGGTGCTTCGAAACAATTTTGGTATTTGGGTCATGTTGTTTACCATCCAATTGAGTGATTCAAATTTCTGAGTACACTAGACTTCTAGGAGAACAAATATCCTTGAAATAGTTTTAATCTATAAAATTCACAAAGGAGTCTCTATTTTAGTGTCAATTTTGTCTGGCCAGTGTTTCATAACAAGCTACATTTAGCTAAGCTTAAGTTTCACTCATACAAATTGAGTGATTCAAATTATTTGGTAAACTAGACTTTTAGGATAACAAATCTCTTTGAAATAAGTGCATTCAAATTGTAAGACCCGAGAAATTCCAATTTAGGGAAAAAGGGCAAAATCGTAATTTCGATTACAAAATTGTAATTTCGGTTAAAAATCCAGAATTAATTCTCTAGATCTCGGATGATGAAACGGATTTCACCGCTGAATCGCCTCAACCCAGCCAGCACGTGAAAATTTCGTCAATTCTCGAGACAATGAGCCGACATCGCCGAGGCATCGCCGGTGCAAGAAAACGATTTTCGATGCGACGAAAGTCACATATAACATGTACTCATGTGCCATAAGTGGTATGAGTAGAGAAATTATGAAAATGGACGGCCGAGGTAGTGCCGAATATCAAATCTGGTAAAAGAGGGACATAATGGTCATTATGGAATTTGATTTTTAAATCACTAAAGGACAAAATAGTGAATAGTTCTTCTTCTCTTCCATTAAGCCAAAGCCAAAAACGTGAGATGGGATTTTCTCTTACAGTAGCTCCATTTTTGAGAGCTTTTGCAGAGAGAGGCTTCTCTAGAATATCGGGAGATCCGAACGCCACGTGCCTTCTGGCCGGTAAAGAAAAACGCCTACGCGGTTAGTGCCACGCGCTTTGCATTCGGGTTTGTGAGTTTTTGACAAACTCCAAGAGGTAGGATTTTCTCCCTACTTGGTTTTATTCCCTCTTTTAAATACTTTGCAAATGTTTGAGCTGATTGAGGCCGTGAGAGGCCGTTTGATCGGTCCCAAAGCTTGGGACCGAATTGATATGAATTTTTTAGTACCTGATTGAGCAATGTGATTGCCACGGCTGATTGGGTTGTCAAATATGGGTGATTTGGTATTAAATCATGGATTGATTTGGATGAGGCCGGAAATGACCGAGAAACCCGGGTTCACTAAGTGAACCGACGTTTTTGTGATTTTTCGGGAATAGTAAACGAGGGTTTTACTATTCTCGAATAAGCAATTCTAAAATATATTTTGTGTGAATATATGTTTGGCCGAGTGATTTAAATTAAATTGCTCGTGTTTGATCATTAGCCCAAGTGAGCTAATTTTGATGTATGAGTTGTAAAATTACATAACATGATTGTGTGATTTGAATTATGCGAGTATATTCATGTTTATATATTTGCATGTGATTGGGATCAGATTGAACCGCATAAGATATTCCATATGCACCGGAACACCCTAGGATTATAGGAGTGCATGAGATGAGTCTAGAGAAACGGTTCGTAGGGTTGTCTAAAAACATTAGTTATCGGAGGGTAGTCCAAATTTAAAATATCAATCGTCGGAGCGGCCCAATTGATATTCATCTGAGGGTAGTAGTCCATTAAACAAATAATATATCACCGTCGAGTGCCCAATTGATATATATATACATCGGAGGGTTGTCCACTAATAAAACAATAATTCTCATACAAGGCTTAGGCGAGTGTGAGAGAGTCAGTGAGGACTCGGGATCTGAGTTGGTCATGTAGACATTCAAGTAGGATCATGCATTTGCTTGAATGTGTTTACTTTGGAACATTGCACTGCACTTAGGTGGTGAGTAGCCCACTTAGTATGCATTCTCTCCTATCGAGTTTTTTAAATAATTCTGTCGTGGGACCCTTTCTTACAAAGTACAGGAGCGTGCGAGGGATGGCTCGCCCTAGATATTTAGATTAGAAGAAAATGGATTGTGGCTTTGGCTTTGACGAGCATTTACATGTATTAGAATTTGAGTATTTTAATATATGTTGTATAAGAAATATTTGAACTCTTGTAATTATTGGGTATATAGTTGATCTATAGTTGCATGTATTTTGAGGATGTCATGTCTAAGGTATTATTGTTACTCATGGATTGGGATTGTATTGCATCTGGAGACAGATATGTGTATTGTATTTCTGTATTCCCACAAAGTGAGGACTTTGCCCGATTTTCTGGCGGTTGCTTGGTAATCCTACATCCACTGTAATCTGCGGGTTGATCTGCAGTCAACTGACCCGGCTTTGTGGGGCGTCACAAATTGGTATCGTGAGCTGGCTGCAAACGATCACCTTGGGAGCTCCGGTGGTGTAAAGAAAAAAAGCAAAAACTCCCATCACCCACACTTGGTATCAAAGCTAGGCACGAACACTGTGGAGCCTGGTTTGCATCCATCACCACTCTGGGTGGTTTGATGTAGACATTTAGGTATGAATACCTAGGGTTTGAGGGCCTTAAGAAATATAGTCTTTGAGGTGTAAGAACATCACCACTAGGTGTGGTTCGATGTTAAGTGTAGGTATGAGATTACCTAGGAAATCACGGGACAAAACTAGGATACTACATGCATGTGTTTTAGGTGATCGTTTGATAAATGATGTGTATTCATGTGAATGTTTGATAAATGGTGTGTATACCATGTTTGTATGTGTTACATCGTTTGTGTGCTTGAGCAATTAGCACATAAAAACAAGTGAAGTGCTCGGAAAAATTGAGAGCCTTGTTACTTTGTGAATCGAACAAGAAAATAAATTTGTTGATATTATGGGGTGATATAATATGGGGATTTTTACTGTAACGAATGTGGGAGATTCGCTATAGTATGGGGTGATTCTCACATATGATCCCCATTCGACCATCAGAAACAGTCCACCACTGTAATGTCTCACTCACTGAAATTGTTCCAACTCACTTGACATGGTTCACTCACGACATGATTCCACCACTCAATATGGTTTCGACTCAATCTTAATTAACTTTCATAGGAATCTTTATATAACTTTAAAATTCTTATATAGTACTTATGGATTCAACATAGTAATGTATCACGCAAGTAAAAATAAGATCTTAAACAACATGGGGACTTTATATAACATGGGTGATTCTTAAATGTAACACAGACTTACACAACATGGGGATTCAATATATGTTAAGGGGGACCCCATAAATATGGGGGATTCCATATAATATGGGGATTCCCATGTAATATGGGTATTTCCAAATCACTGAAATAATGGAAATAATAATCGAAAAAAAAAAAAAAAAATCAGGTGAACCGACCAACGTCGCCCACCAGATTAAAATGAGAGAAAATTTTATCAGACATGGTAGTGTTGAAGTAAATCTTAGCTACAAGCTGTATTGCAATATAGCTTGTGGGTAGCAACTGTATTGCAATAGAGAGCTGGACATGAAATGAAAATGTAAATATAAAGAATTGTATTGCAAACAGCCTTAAGTGGGCCGGGGTTGAATCAGACAATACAATTAGTGTATCAGACCTAGTCTTGTAGGCGTCTTGACCCTATCATGGCATACGTATAAGTGAGTAGGCATACAAAGAGGTTTGGCGCATTGTGGCATATAGAAGGTCGAAAGGTGCATACAATAGGCTTGGAAGATGTACATATAGAAGGTCGAGCAGCAATACAGGCCCTACTAGACAGGGGCATATAGAAGGTCAGAGGTGCACACAAGAGGGCTCCTGATATTGTGGCATATAGAAGGCCGAGCAGCACATAGCACCGAGTGTGCACATAGCAGCCTCAAGGTGCACGCAAGCTTGTGTGCAGCCTAGGTTCAGTGGTGCATCTGGCGCACCCAACCTAGCTTCGACTCAGTAATCGTTTACCATCAAGTTAGGGACATTGTCTATGAACACGCTCATGAACACTATTCACAAGATTTTTCTAAAAATGGCAATAATAATAAAATAAATTAAAATAAAATTCTTGTGGATCAAAATGATTTAAATATAGATAAATTGTCCTCGTATTGTTTACAATGCAAAGAACTTGATATATACACCGCCATATGATTAGTGTCTCGTATCAGTATGAGCCTATGATACTGGTATTGTATTAATCGCTTATTAAAAGCAGATCGTTGTTGTTGCAAAAGAGGGAAACTATATGCATGGTGTAAATGTGTATAGGAAAAAAGGGAAATGCGAATGTTAGAACTATGACCTTAGGATTTGATACCGGAAATGAACAAGATGACTTGGAACCCCATTGAAATAAATAAACTGGCAAGAAACTTAGTGCCACTTAGAACAACTGGTCAACATGGTTGTAAGTCTTTATAATTGGCATGCATCACAGTTAGACTGAATGAAAATTAAATGATTTTGCTGCCATTTGAAATAATGATGGCTAGCTCAGGACTTGTGATCGCAGGGCGCCCACAGTAAGAATCGGGTCGTAATCTCACCCGATAATCTGACTGCTCACGGCAAGATTTGATCGGGCCTTGTAGAGGCCGAGGTGTTGTGCGGCCCGCCATCAGCCACCATATAGCGTAAATCAGGAGATTCTAATAACCCCCAGAGGTTTAGGGCGTATCATCCTCCGAGATCGCCAGGGGAAGAGACCTCACCGTGGCAGACCACTGGTCCATACAAGACGAGAGCGCAGAGGTTATGGAGATTACCTCCCACACACCTCGATTAGACTAGCCGATTCCAATAGAGATTGAGACCATAGCAAAATTTTTAGCGAGCCCTCCCTTAGGATTAGGGCGAATAAGAATGATAGGTCGAGGCTGCAAGTTAGAGATCTCTGGGACTCGACTCACAGCTGACTCAAGGACTGCGGGACATGTCAAAGTTCGATGTCATCCTAGGGATGGATGTGCTGATAGCTTACAGGATTGTTAATGACAGAGCTGTAGGGAGGGTTACTCGCCATACGCAGGACTTTACTCATGGCATCTTGCATGGGCATGACATTTCGCTTTAATAAAGATACGAGTCCAAGTGTCGTGACAAGTACGGTCGTGGGCTAGCGAGCCTTACCTTGGAGACTATGAAGAGACCGACTTATATCTACCTCGAAAGTGGTTTGCGAATATGTGGATGTTTTTCCAGATTAGCTACCTGGACTACCTCCACATAGGGATGTAGACTTCGGTATTGAGTTACACCTTGGTATTTCACCCATCTCTATGACTCCACATAGGATGGCACCGGTTGAGTTGCAGAACCGTGAACCAATGGCAGGAGCTTATCACCGGACAAGGGGTTCATTAGACCGAGCACTTCACCATGGGGCGTCCACCCTGTTGCGAAAAGAAGGACAGACCCTTCGACCGCGGCATTGACTACGTGCAAAGTGAATAAGGTTACTATCAAGAATCGGTACCCATTAATGTAGGATTGATGATTTATTTGATTAGTTGAGGAGCGAAGTCTACCTAAGATAGACCGTCGTGACCGGTTACCATCACGAGAGTTAGGGATAATAGATATCTCAAGACAAATAAGGACGCTGCTATGGGCACTTTGAGGTTAGGTGATGCCCTTCTCGATCGACAAATGCGCCAAATGCATTCATGGATCTCATGCATGTGATATTCCAACCTTTATTTAGATCACTTGTCGTAGTGTCTTCGTGAGATGACATTTTGATCTACTCCCGCTAGAGTGGGAGCATGAGTATCACTTGAGGATCGCCACGCTTGTTAAGAGACCATCAGGTCGTACACTAAGACTGCAAGTGCGAGCTTTAACTTACTGAGGTGAGATTTTAGGGACACGTGGTGTCGCATCGAGTGTCGTGAGACCTAGAGAAGGCTGGAGGCGTTGATGAGTTGGGAGAGACAGAATGTCAATCTTCGAGATACGTAGTTTCGGGATTGGCCGGGTATTACAGTGAGACTCAGAATGGGTCAAGTTGTCCATTCTGGCGTGATTATGTGGATTTCACATATGGGACATGGACTCCATGGTTGGGGCGGCCCTGACCATAGAGAGAGAGATGAGGATACTTGGAACACTCGGGATACGGGTGTTGGTAGCAAGAGGGAGGATCAGCTTTCTCCTAGTTCGGGGAAGAGGCGTATGATTTCGCTTTCACACTAGTTTCGTGACTAGGGCCGGATCGAGCAATGGTGACCTGATCAGCTCCCAGAGACAGGATCCTGAAGACTCGGGACAATGCAAGCCCCAAGAATGTAGGGACAGAGAGTATACAATTTCATTCCTCCACACCCTAGTATGTCGAGGAACTAGTTTCAATGGGTGTTATACAAGCACTTTGTATCACATTGTGACACAAAGGGGCCGCAGTGTGGGTCAAAGTCGTACAGATCGTAAAGGCGCAGTTGGAAGCCAGCGGACCTTAGGGTGGTAGACATATTGGTCATGATGTCAGCTAGACATGGATGAGCTTTGGATGTACCCATCGAGCCTGCCGCACTGAGACCTTGGCCGGGCTGTCACTCGACACCTGCATTGATCTGGGGCTTAGAGGCTAAGGCCTTTAGAGGCTAAGTATAGATGTTCTTCCCTAGGGTGTGGTGAGAGTCGACCTCGATAGGCCTGGGATTATGAGTGAGAGATCTCCTCGAGATTCCCGCCCATGGTGGACCCCGGGAGTGGGTGTCACAAGATGGCATTGTTGTGTCTCGCGCACGGTAACATCGCTACGAGCTCCGTGTGGGTGCACTCCAGGGTCATTCACCACTCTTGCGAGTGTGGTCGAGTCAGTTTTAGACTACGCTCCAATGAAACCTCATAGTTGAATCAGAAATGGGCAGGCCCAAGTGTGTCAAGAGTTATGTAATCAAGATGAAAACACACGGACATGGTTATCACGTAGACTGAGAGTTGAGTGATAAGAGTCGGGGGTGACTCGAGGTTTGGATACCCTTTTGGAAATTGCATTGCGTCACAAATGCAAGTGGCTCGGTAAATGGATGTCATTCATGGCATGGATTAAGTTGGATGTTCATTGGATTATCAAGGATTGTGACCTTTGGAAGGTCGCCACACACCAAGTAAGGGTTGTAGGGTTATACAAGCTGCGGATTATATACGCAGGTTAGAGGACACGCCGCGAGCATGTGTCCCGGGTCATAAGGGTAGACATGAGCAATTGCCCTAGTGGAATTCGCCTACAACAATGGGGCCACTGTGCTAGCATACGCATGGCACCATATGAGGCATTGTATGGGAGGCCACGATCACCGTAATGTTGGACCGAGGTGGGAGAGAGCTCCATCACCTGGCCCCGACTGACACACCTCCGGTAGGCTGAGCTTATCATTTATTGGGCCAGTTCTCTTACTCGCCTGAGCCGCGTAAGAGCTTATGCAGATGTGCGAAGGTCGACCCTTAGAGTTCGAGGTCGGGATCACGCCTTCTGAAGGTGATGCCTAAGAAGGGAGGGTCGCCCGGCAAGCGCTGAAGCCATCGAGGTTTATAGGACCCTTCGAGATACTAGAGGGTGGGCATTGTCACAGACCGGCGAAGGTTATCGCCCCAAAGATGTCGTGTGTCCAATGAGGTGTTTCACGCTTCCATGCTCCTGAAATATACTCCAGATCCAGCTCATGTGGTGGATTGGGGACATATTGAGGTTGACAAGAATGGGACCTTCAAGGGGGGACCAGTGTGCACTGTTGATAGCCGTGATCAGGTTTTGCGACGCAAGACCGTGAGGCTAGTGAGAGTGCTATGGCGGCACTATGGAGTGGAGGAGTCAACGTGGGAGCGCGAGGACACGATGCGGGCCACTCACTCCCTTCATTTAGGACACACGTGGTTTAGTTGTTTAGCATTTAAAATGACTAGTTTACATGTATGGTACAACAGACGTTGTATATGCATGGAGCGAGATTGTCCTGAATTTCGACTGAAATTCCTTTTATGAGGGGGAGAAATGTAAGACCCGAGAAATTCCAATTTAGGGAAAAAGGGCAAAATCTAATACCTTCATTTACAAATTGTAATTTCGGGTTAAAAATCCGAATTAATTTCTAGATCTCGACGATGTCGGATTTCACCGCTGAATCTTTCTCGCGAAATCTAGCTAGCACGTAAAATTCCTTCGCCGACTCGGTGATGCCGGAGTCGACACGCTGAGGCATCGCGCTTCAGGCCGTAAAACGATTTTCGGCGTGACGAAGTCACATATAACATGTACCTATGTGCCATAAGTGGTATGAGTAGAGAAATTATGAAATGGACTACCGAGTAAAGGCCGAATATCAACTGTAAAAGAGGGACATAATGGTCATTATGGAATTTGATTTTAAGTCACTAAAGGACAAATAGTGAATACTTCTTCTTCTCTTCCATTTTCAGTTCCAAGCCAAAACGTGATGGATTTTCCTACAGATTCGATTTTTGAGAGTTTTTGTATAGAGGGTGCTTTCCTAGAATATCTGAGATCCGACACGGCTGTCTTTCGTCGAGAAAGAAAACGCTCTACGCGGAGCGTGCTTACGCGGGACTCGAGTTTGTGAGTTTTGACAAACTCCAAGAGTGTACTCTTCTCCCTACTTGGTTTTATCCCCTCTTTTAAATACTTTGCAAATGTTTGAGATGATTGAGGCCGTGAGAGGCCGTTTGATCGGTCCCAAAGCTTGGGACCAAATTGATATGAACTTTGGCACTCATTGGAGCATGTGGATCGCCACAAGGCTGATTGGGTTGTCAAATATGGGTGATTTGGTATTAAATCATGGATCGACGGATGAGCTCTAAATGGCCGTGAAACCCAAGCCCACTAAGTGAACCGACGCTAGGATTTTTCGAATAGTAAACTAGAGTTTTACTATTCCTAGAATAGTGTTCTAAAAAATATATTTTTGTGTGAATATATGTTTGGTCGAGGATTGAAATTTGAATTGCTCGTGGTTTGATCATTAATAGCCCAAGTAGAGCTAATTTTGATGTATGAGTTGTAAAATTACATAACATGATTTGCAGTGATTTTAAACACAGTATATTCATGTTTATATATTTGCATGTGATTAGACTGTATTGGAACTGGCATACATGCATTCCATATGCACTGGAACACCCTAGGATTATAGGAGTGCATGAGATGAGTCTAGAGAAACGGTTCGTAGGGTTGTCTAAAAACATTAGTTATCGGAGGGTAGTCCAAATTTAAAATATCAATCGTCGGAGCGGCCCAATTGATATTCATCGGAGGGTAGTCCACAAACAAATAATATATCAATCGTCGGAGCGCCCAATTGATATATATATACATCGGAGGGTTGTCCACTAATAAAACAATAATTCTCATACAAGGCTTAGGCGAGTGTGAGTAGAGCCTGAGGACTGGATCCAAAGGTCATGTAGACATTCAAGCAGGATCATGCATTTGCTTGAATGTGTGTTTACTGGAACATTGCACCGCACTTAGGTGGTGAGTAGCCCACTTAGGCGATTCTCCTACCAGCTTTAGCTCACCTCACAAAACTCTCTCATGTGCATGTGGAGCGTGCGAGGGGATGGCCTGGGCCCCAGAGGCTGAGATTAGAAGAAAAGCCGGATTTTGGCTTTGGCTTTGACGATATTTACATGTATTAGAATTTGAGTATTTTAATATATGTTGTATAAGAGTAAGACATTTGAACCTGTAAACTATTGGGTACATAATATCATAGTTATATGTCTTTGAGTATTGTTTACGGGCCCAAGGGTCAGATACTCATGTGATTGGATTATATTGCACTGTTGGGACAGGATATGTGTATTGTATCGGGTAGAGCCCCCACAAAGGAGACTCTGCCCGATTTTCTGAAGTAGCGTCGGGTAACCCGACATCCACTTGTATTCTGCGGGTTGACGGGTAGTCAACGGACCCCCGGGTTTTGGGGCGTCACACAAATTTAGACCCCATTAGGTCTAGAAAATTAGTTAAAGTAAAGCGCTATTTGTAGGAAATATTTCGGTGTAAAGTATTTGAAGTAAATAAATAAAAGAATGGTTGATATATGAAATATGAACACATGAACAGTAATACAAACATGTAAATGACTAGTATGATATCCCTAACTCAGAATAAAACCTAATAAGCTTGATTTCTTGCATATATTCCAAAGTGGATGGACAAGTAGGCATTGCCTATGAGGGATTACAAGTTATAAGTTGACCCCGTTTGAGTCATTAAAGTGGCCCCGTTTGGGTCACATAATACAAGCATAGGTCATTGCTTCGTACAATGATGATACCTTCGGGTATATATGGCCTTGTTTGGGTCATACAATACATTCATAGGTCATTGTTTCGTACAATGATGATACCTTCGGGTATATATAGTTATCTCTCGTATCCACGTTTTTAGAATATACAAGCATAAAAAATAAAAAAATGATACAAGATGATATAAGATAATATGGAACATGACACATGAAAAAGGCATGAAAGATGCAAATGATACGAAAGATGCATATGATATGTAAAAGAAATATATGTTTATAAACTATTGTATATGAATATAGAAATTAAGGATCACTGCAAGTGGTCATATATGTTATATGTTTCCCACTAAGCTATAAGTTTAGCATAAGTTTAGCATAAGTTTAACATATAACATATATGTTATATGTTTATAAACTATTGTATATGAATACAAAAATTAAGGATCACTGCAAGTGGTCATATATGTTATATGTTTCCCACTAAGCTATAAGTTTAGCATAAGTGTTTCATCCGTGTAGGTACCGAAGAGGACATTCACGGCATTCCGCATACGCCAGGGCCAACACAGCAACAGAAGCCCACCTTAAGTAGGTTTTGGATTTGTTTTTGTATATGTAAATTTAGAGTTTTGTAATAGTGAAATTGTATAAGAACCAAGAATGGACTCTGATATATAAAATGTAATATTATGAACACTACTACGGTGGTTGTTTTATATGTACATGTTATAAGTTTTATTTCTTTATGAAAATATATATAAATTAGGCCCACCAATGATAGAAAAACAGGTGAAAGAGTCTCAGTCCCGTGTCGCATCCCCACTCTTCGCTTAGGCAGGGGTTGGGGCACGACAAAGTGCCCGGGTGAAATGAAGGAACTTTTTCACCAACGATGGAACAGGGAGGCGAAGCCCAATAGCAAACTACTCTCGTGTAAAGTTTACTGCGACACCGCCTCCCTATAATTGAGAACACCGCCCGACGCCTGCACTCACTCGACAGACCTGGGTCAGATAACCCGCTCCTCTCAAGCAGACATATATAACTGACCACTTAGTAGCGCTTTCCCGTGGAGCACCCTCCTACGCCCACTCGACCGGGTCGAAACCTCTTGTGAGCTCGCTCATCTCTACATGCAAATAAAAAAAAGGGGAGGAAGAAGAAGGTATCAACTTAAGGTCCATAAAGCCAAAATAAAAAAAAACCCTTGAAAGGAAAAAGAAATCTCCCTTGGAGATTTTACAACCTACAAGTGACAAAACCTAAAGAACGTAAACCAAAAACCTAAAAACCTTCGCATAAACTAGTAGGATGCCTCCAACAACAAAGACACTCAAGCAAACTAGTGATGCGAAAAAGGTTTGAGTTGCAAACACTCACCGAAAAATCAAAGTCGTCGAAGCGTCAAGAGTCTTTGATGGCTCATTTAAAAGAAAAGTTTGCAGAAGTGCAGAGGAAAGTGAAATACAGGAATCAAAAAATTCTTAAGAAGACATAAAAGAAACCACTCTTGAAGCCACTATTCCTATTTATAGGGGCAGGGCATCATCAGGCGCATTAAATGGGCCGTCAAAACGAGATGCGCAGGATGCATATTGGGAGGCATGTGTCTCCCATGCGGCTTAAACTCACATGAGCATCGCCTCCAGACATATTAAATGCGCTAATCATTTCTCCCAAACCTTTCAACTCTTAATATCCAACATTTGAAACAACAATATTTTCCCCCAATTGAAACAATACAAAAACTCCAACCGAAGAAAAAGAGGGGCATTGTGAGTACCATGATCTTTAAGATCCACTACTCAATGGGCCCGGGGCTCGTTTGGCCTGTGTTATGAAACGTCTCGATTCCACTCGCCTCACCAAAACCAGGCGGACACTTTCAAAACGGGAGAGTCTAAAGAGACCGCCTGGGAAAGCAAGGTCAAACTTTGCTAAGGCTGTTTTGAGGCGGTCCGTATTGCGGATTTCAAGTCCCCCAACCGACCATTCTACCCCATATGGGAAGTTTGTTACGAATAAGCACCTAGAAGTGAAAAATCCGCAAAAGTGATATTATCACGAATTTTCCAGCTTCCGAACCCTTACTCATCGGAGAGATAATTCTGGATAAGGGAAGGATAATCCCTAATAAGGAAGAATTACTCTTTGATAAGGAAAGAGAAATTTTGTTCCTAAAAAAAAAAAGAGATTATTTCTGCAGGAAAAGGGAGGGATTCTCCAAACCACCCTCTATAAATCAGGAGGATCTCCTCGATGAGAGGTATGCAATCTGAACTATGTGAACTTCCTTCTTCTTCCTCTCCGTATTTTTGTTGACTTAATCATCGAAGAGGCAACTAGCCCACTGCTGCCGGATCGCCCTTTTTTGCAAGTTTACATTACGTCGCTGATGCCCAGGAGATCAGACGATCAAAGTAACAATAGAATGCGCAAGTTATCTGCCTACACAAGGTATTGCGCCCTTGTGCCACCTTGTTACTACCTAAGGTAACTCATGAGGTAAAGGGGCTACCACATGAAGTCTTATTGCTGCATGGACTGTGAAAAGAAGCTGAAAATATTCCTGGATTTATGAAATGGTTAAACAATCACACACTTAACTCACAACAAGCTTGATGATTTACTATTTGAATGTCTTGTTGCCACTTCACTATGTATATGCTAGTAGTAGTAATTGAGCTACTTCCCATTTTCAGCTGATATTGGAAAATATCCAAGAAGGATTGGTAGGCAAGCAGATCTGGAGGACCTAGTATCGAATAGGGATCGTATTCTCTCTAGAATATATGTTTAATGGGATTCAAAAACAAAGCATGAGTCGTTCCTATATGCATTATCACAATACAATCAAAGCAGCTTATCGACCATTATCTTGTGCATGGAAGGAAACCTTTGTAAGATTAGAAAAAGGATATTGTGAGACATTAAAATTAGCCAGCATTTAAATGGAATTTTCCAAAACTTTTGTCCAGGAAACCAATCAAACATAACAAAGAAAAGTTGCAGTCAATAGGGCATCAACTGTTTCCCTCCAATTATCACATTTGATATGATCAAGTTTCTGTTGTAGGTGATATTAGTATTAGTTCTGGCTATGGTAAGGCTTTCCATACCATCCTTTACACCAATCTTTTAGACTTCATTATTAGTAAGCAAGACTTCAATTTTCTTATAGGTTTGTCACATTTGATGGTACTAAGGATAAGGAAGTAGAAGGGTAAAGGAGAAAAAAGAGGAGCACATATGGGCTTCACAGGTCTTGGTTGAACTTTTTTGTCATGATTCTTGGTATGAGTACAAAAATAAAGTACAAAGTCCTCAATAGTCGTCAAGGAAGAAGGATGCTGAAACAATAGCACCTTATAGTTACTCCAATTATCTTAATGTTTTTGTAAAAGAAGCAATCCTAATTTTGTAACTATTTTTTGTTATAATCGTTTCTTTGGTTGTGTTAGTTTCTTTCTAGTTGAGAAGAGTAATGTAGATAAGGTGTTTGCTAGTTTTCTTAATTGAGTTCCATAAACTCTCTTATGCTCGAAGGTTGTGGAATGGGGATACTGCACTATAGTCTTTAATCTATCACCAATGGGCCTAAGGCCCGTTTGGCCCAAGGCCCGCCTGGCCAGCAATGTGAGGCACTGAGCCCACCTCCCATATTAAAACCAAGAGGCACCACTTGCACTGTGAGAACCAAAGCCCGCCCATGTGCCTGGTGTCTCTCAAAGGCTGATTCACGCGCCCTGGCCTAGAATCTTAAGTCCACCAGCCGACCATCAGTCCATGGCAATAAATAGATAAAAGCGGGAAATACACAAAAGATATTTATTTGAAAATTTCCTAGTTTCCAAATCCTGAATTTCTCGAAGAAATAATCTATGATAAGGAAGAATTAGTTCTTGATAAGGGAAAATCAGTCCTAAATAAGGAAAAACAGATTTATCCCTAAAAATAGGAGACCGAGATAGGAGGGAGATTCGGTAACCAGTTTCTATAAATTAGAAAGATCCCCCACGAGAGAGAGGTATGCAATTCCAACTACGCAAACTCCTTGCTTCTTCTTCCTCATTTTTTTTGTTGACTTAATCATCGGAGAGGCGGCCGGCACACTGTCGCTAGATCGCCCATTTTGCAAGTTCACATTGTGCTGATGATGCCTAAGAGTACAGGCGATTGAGGTAACAACAATTGGCACCGTCTGTGGGAACCGAACAAAAAGTCTCATCTATAGGCTGCAAGGGTTTGGCTTCAATGGCTATCTAGCAACCCTATCAACGGTGAAATTTATCAATTCCCTCCCATCGTCTGACATCTGCCTCATGCAAGTAGCTCACAATGTCAAACAACTCGATGACCCAAGAGCCAGAAGATCAATTCCTACATTGGAGCCAGGACATGGAGAAGAAGCAGGAGGAACAAGCAAGGTAGATGAAGGAGTTACATGATCATGATGAACACCTACAGCATGAGAACATCCGGCTACGAGCCCAGGTAGAAAAAAGACGCGATCTTGGTGAAAGGCATGTGCAAGATAGCGGTCGAGCTTTGCATCTAGTCCCTCGCAACATAGGGAATGAGCCCATTATCCCGGATGAGGTCGATGCTCCAGCAGATGACGAGTTGTCCCCAGGTAGTTCCCCACCTTTGGGCCTCTGACCACCAAAGAACGTGAGGGCCAAATCGCGTAAGAAGACCTCTGATCACCCTTCCTTCAACGATGCCATTAGGGGCACGTCCTATTGGGCAAGGAGAGAAGCAGGCAGGAGGAGGTACTAGCCAGACTGAGCCCCCGGTGACGAGTCGATATTACTCGCAGGCACAATGTCGTCAATGTCGTTTGTACACCCCGCTTTCGACACAGGGCCGACACTTTACATGCCACCAGCAGCTCTAATTCGGGGACTTGAGGACATGCTCTCCTCGCCCTTAGGGCAAAGCATTCTTGACTATGAGCCACCTTGCGAGTTTGTCATACCCGCTTTTACCATGTTTAACGACTCTGTCGACCCTTACGATCACATGCTCCACTATAATCAGGCAATGACACTAAACGCCAGTGATGATTGTCTGTTGTGTGAAGTGTTCCTAGCTAGCTTGCGGGGGCCCACGTTAGCTTAGTTTCATAAGCTCCCATGCAACTCAATAAACTCATTCAATGACCTATGAACGGCATTCGTATCGCAGTACCTCTGTTTGGTGTTATAAAAGAGGAACATCAACTCCTTATAGACTATTCTCAAGCAGGATGAAAGTTCTCCTCCTCTCTGCAGCTCTACTAAAGTTTTCGGTGAAGGAGCCTTCTGGAGAATCCTGATTGTTTATGCTCTCCTGGTGGGTTTTTCATTTGATCTACTTTCGATTTCGTTTGCGTGGATCGTTTGTTTTGTTTCGTTTATACCCCTTTTTCAATCGTCGGTAGATTTCCAGGGAGTGAACTACACGTGGGGTTTTGGGAGGCTCCTAAGCTTAGGGGTTTCCCAATAGGCTTTGTATAACTTTAGGGTTTTTAGGCCCATGATTACTTTGGTAGGATATTGTCAAGTTGATCCCCTTTTTCTTTCTGTCACCTGCTTGTAGAATGACGAGAGGTCAAGAGGAGACTTCCACCATCAGTTTGGCGTAGGAAGAGGGCCTAAATTTCTCGGAGTCGCCTTTCCTAGCGGGTACTTTATCTCATCCATGTCTATGGAGGAGTTGAGATCCTACTACCAAATTCCTGACATCATTACTAGGAATTGTCGATACCTAGCCGCCTAATGGCGTGGAGAGGCGATATCATTGTCATTTGACTGGAACAAATTTTTGCAACCGAACTCCGCTTCCCCGTGTCATCATTGGTGAAGCAATTTCTACATGTCTCCAGGGCACCTCCTACGCTTATTCATCCAAACGTTATTTGAGTTTTGATGGGTTGCAGTATGCTCAATCTTCTCTACCGGCTAGATATCTCGTTGGTTCAGATTTGTTTTGTTTATATGTTGAAGCTCGGGACTAGGGGCAAACCGTCAATGTCCGCCCATAATCCAAAGCTTCACTGTAAATCAAGCCTCAGCCACGACTCCCTTTAAACCGAGGCAAAGGGGGTTGTCCCGTCAAAATCCTTGGTATGACACGCCCGGGCCCCATCGAGCTCCCTTCAATGTGAATCACCCCGGTGTTCCTGTAGTTTGTTTTAGCTTAAGTTGCTACTCATGTTCGCTAGTCGATTATGTACCGACATACCTCTCGCTTTCTCGACTGCTCGCATAAGCGCAGCGAGGCCTGGTTAGTAAACTGGATTAAGAAGGATAACTTGGAGAACATCAAACGATTGCTTGAGATAACAGAGGCAGAGCGCAACTATGAGCTTCTGTTGACAGTGAAGAATTTGTGCGAGTTGGGTGGTAGCCCTTTCCCTTACATCATCCCTATCGTTCCACGCTCGTCGCCTACTGAGGTCATTGAGGGGGAGCATTTCGTTCTAGTTGATCTCTTGAAGTTGGTCCTGGGCAGCTCCTCTCAACCAATTCCTACTCAAGAGGACTAAATGGAGGCCGTTGCAAGGACCTTAGCGAGGCCTGCCTATGTTATCCAGCCTCAGAATCCATGGGCTGCCTCTCATCCTGGAAAGAAAAGAGAGACGAGGGTGCGACAGATAAAGATAGCAAGCGCTGGGTTAGAAATTTTTTTAGATTGGACGGGAGTAGCTGATTATGAACCCGTTGAGGAGGAAGAAATGTTTAGCCTTGCCGCCGGGTTTGCTGCGTGAAGGCGTAAACACCCAGGAAACCAGAGGGTGGGCACCCCTAGTTCTCGGGAGAGCGACCCAGGCTGCCTCTTCCGTGTGAAGGCTCAAAAGACCCAGCCATAGTCTCGTAGGAACTCCTAGGCTTAGCTTCTGATGATCAGCCGACCTTGGGAGATTGTTCTACCAAGGCTAATATACCCCTGGAGGGGGAGGTTTCGGTCAGGGAGCCTCCACAAGTTTAAAGAAGTTGGAATGGGTGACCCATACGGTAATTGTTGCTCCGGAAGACTCCGCCTGCCCACCTGGCTGGCCGTCCAAGCAAGAAAAGGTTACTTGACAAGGTGATTACAAGTACATATGTTCCACCATTGGATAGGGTTCATCCCTCGATGGATATGGAGGGTTCGGATCTTAAGGACGTGCTGAAAATCGTCCGCCGCTGGAACCCCCTCAATCAAGAGGAATCTCTGGTTACGCGCATGCACGACCTGTATCCGAATTACTATCGGATGCCTGTGACGGCCCGCTCATAGCAATATTCCATTATGCTTCCTGTTTATGTTGATAAAGAGGATATCCAACCTGTGGCCGATGATGGGATGTTCATCTGCAATCACAACTTCCAATGGTCGGCCGCATTGTGTAAGCTGCGGAGTTCGCTATTATGACTACCAATTTTGTATAAAAATCTTCTCTAACTCCTGATCATTTTTAGGCTGTGACAGCCATCCAGAACATGGCCCGCCAGCATCGAGAGTTTTGGTCCCGCTTGAATGACGCTGAGAAACTATGGTTGTATGCACAGTCGGCCGCTTCGCATCATCAGACATTAACTGCTTCTCTAGCCAAGGCGGAAGCTTCGTTGGAATGTTGGGAAAAAGAGGCCCGAGATGGCACAGCAAGCGTTATCCGGGAAGAAAAAGAAAGGGACGCGGCCAACTAAGAAGCCAGGGCAGCTCAGTTAGTGGCTACGGTGGCAGGAGATGCCAAAGCTAGGGTCAAAGTCGATCTGACTAAGGCCTTGACTTCTTTGGCAGTCGCGGAGGAAGTCGGGTGTAGGTTAGAGGCTAAGATCACCCATTTAGAGGCTAAGTTCACTCGTGTAGAGGCTAAACGGCTTTCGCTTCTGCTGGAGCTTGAGGCGTCCCAACGTGAGGTATCTTCCCTTTAGGCCCGAGCAAGTAAGGAGAGGGAAGACATGGTGGATGACTATCAGGGGTCTTTGGAACTCATCTTTGCTTACGGCTATGGGTGTGGTGCATTCAAGAACAACATCTACGGGGATTGGCCCGACGTCCCAGACGGCATGTTCGACTTCCAACCTAATTTCGAATTTTTAACCCCCCCCCAAAGAATCGCTGAGGCCATGTGACGAGAAGTAGGTCATGCGGGGCGGTTGAATTCAAAGAAGGGTGTCGTCGTGATGAAATTGTAAAATGTCAACCAGGCATGAGTATTGCTTGCCAAGAACTTTAGTAGGATAGCAACCACGTCTAGAAGTCACCACCGACAACAACCGCATCTGCACCTTAGATGCTACCAAACAACCGCGTCAGACTTTTGCACTTTGGGTGCCACGGCAATAACTGTTTCTAGACTTTTGGGTGCCAGTCGGACAACAACCATTTCTGGAATTTTGGGTGTCAACCGAGCAACAACCGTTTCTAGACTTTTGGGTGCCAGTTGGGCAACAACCATTTCTGGACTTTTGGGAACAAGTGACTATAGGTTTTGGGTGAGGAATATCGTATGATAATCTTTATTAATGATAATTTCCCCACGAATACACTCACTGATAATATTTCGAGGTGCATGGCATTCCACATTCCGGGAACAAAGAATCCTGCTCCTGTCCGTTTAATGCTTAAGAACCTACCGCCTTACTCGACCACAAGCAGCGGGTCCTTCCTAGCTTGGGCTGGAACTCAATCCACCAGGTTAGACGTGTTTTCAAAACCCTTCTTGTGACTAATTCCCCCAACTTGAACGTGTGCAACCCACACGTCATGTTGGAACTCATAACCTCTCATTGCACGGTTATGCATACAACAAGGCCGCTTGGAGTTCATCGCCCATGTCCGTGCGTCTTTGATTATGGCTTCAGTGCTTACTTCTTCAGGAATTCCCGTACGAATAGTGGGCATCTCGATTTTCATGGGGATGATAGCCTCCTTCCCTATGTGAGGGAAAATGGTGATTCCCCCGCTGATTCCAAATTGGTTGTTCAGAAGCCCATAACACCCGTAACTCCTCCATTTTCCTTTTACCCGAATGTGGTGTTTTTTCAAAGTCACAAGAGAGTTTTGTTAGACGCCTCGCTCTCGCCATTGCTTTTATGGTACCACGGAAGGGAGTATAGGTTTTGATCTTCACCTGGGCAAGTGGTCTTACATAATGGGCTATCGAATTGCGGCCCATTGTCTGTTACAATTGATTAGGGTATCCCGAACCTGCACACAATGTTTTTCCATACGAACTGAATGACCTCCTTGTCTTTGATGGATGCAAAGGCTTCAACCTCTATCCATTTGCTGAAGTATTCGGTGGCAACTAACAATAGCTTCTTCTGAGTCGGGGCGGTAGGGAATGGCCTAATTATGTCAATACCCCACTGAGAGAAGGGATATGGGCTCGTTATTTTAGTCAAATCTTGGGCCGGGAGTTTATAGACGAGAGCTTGTCTAGCTAGCAGCGAACACATTTTCTAACATAGGCAGCGACATCTACTCGCATGGTCGGCCAGTAGTAACCTTAGGTATGGGCTCTATGTGCCAATGTCTTGCCGCCCGGATGGTTTCCGCATATCCCTTCATGAAGTTCTACTAAGACATTGTCCCCAAGTATTGAGTGGGAGGCATTTAAGATAGGGCCCGCCTAAGGATCGTGTGATATACACCGCTGCTAACGAGGGAGAACCGAGTCGCTCGACCTCGATCTGTGGACCTCCGTCTGCTATCCGGTAGTTCCTAGGAACTAAAACATTTAACCATCTGAGTCATCCACAAAGGACTCCGTCTATCTACTTCATTTGATCCGATTGGCAATGATCGACGACTCCGCCGGAGCAGTATACGCGGGGGAGGAGCACCGTCTCTTTATCGGGTAGGATGCAACTACGGAAGCCAAAGCATCTACTTTTCCATTAGAGCTTCTTGGGACATGTTCCAACCGCCAAGCTGCAAAACTTCCCAACCGTAGGTTAATCAAACTCACATATTTGGTCATACAATGATCTCTTATTTCGTGCTCTTCGTTTACCTGCTCGACCACCAGTTGAGAGTCGCTTCGTATGATGATTTTTTCTGAGGACACGGAGATTGCTAGGTCAAGCTCGGCTATGATTGCTTCATATTCGCTTCATTGTTAGAAGCGGAGAAATTGAGACGTATAGCCTGCTTTATGACTTCTCCAGTTGGAGCTTTAAGTTGTAACCCTTAGCCAACTCCCATCTGCCATGAAGCACCATCCACATTCAGGTTCACCGCCCTGAGTCGCCCGTTCCACTTCGCTGAGGAATTTCGCTACAGTCAGCCAATACCTATCCCTCCCCGCCGCTAGATCGGTTTAACTTGAATGCCGAACTCGCTCAGTTCAATCGCCCACCGAGCCATTCGCCTTGATAGGTCGGTCTTATGTATAGTGCTTCTCATAGGGAAATTGGTGAGTACAATAATAGGATGGGCCTGAAAGTAGGGGCAGAGTTTTTTTGCGACTACCATGAGAGCCAGTGTCGCCTGCTCGAGATGGGTATATCGGGTTTCTGCCTGGATAGGGACTTGCTTATAAAGAATATGGGCTTTTGCTGTCGGTGCTCGTCTTCTTTGAATAACGCTACACTTACCGAAACATCATAAACAGCTATGTAAAGGTAGATCGTTTCACTTGTCTCGAGATCACAGATCAAGGTTCAAGAGATAATCGCTTTGATCGCCGTAAGGGCTCCTACGCATTCAGATCCTAGCCAGCCCGCTTGGCTCCTTTTAGGGTGGTGAAAAACGGCTTTAATTGGTCAGTAAAGAGAGATGAATTGCCTTAGAGCTACCAACCGACCGGGTCACGTGACTCCTTTACCGGGTAGGAGTATAAGATTCCATAATGGTCCTGAGTTGAATGGGATTGGCCTCAATCCCCCTCTACGCCACCATAAAGCCTAGGAATTTACCTGAACTAACTCTGAACGCACACTTTAGGGGATTGAGTTTCATACCGTTCGTGCACAGCAGCTCAAAGGTTTCTTGTAGATGCTTTTTATGGTCATGGCGTTCTTTGGTTTTGACAAGCATATCATCGATATAGACCTCCATTGTTCTGCCGATCAATGGCCAAAATATATTGGTCACTAATCTCTGATAGGTTGCCCCGACATTCTTCAAACCAAAGGGCACCAAGTTATAGCAATATAGCATATGTGGTGTAATGAAGGTCGTTTTCTCTACATCAAGCGGGTGCATTGGGATCTGGTGATAGCCAAAGAAGGCGTCCAGAAACGACAGCATCCCATGTCCGACAAAGGCGTCAACGATTTGATCTATTCGTGGCAGGGGGAAGCTATCTTTTATGCATGCATCATTGAGGTCCGTGTAGTCCACACATACCCTCCATTTCTACAATCTTTCGATGAGTATCATCGAAAGTCATTCCAAGATATTTCACCTCTCCGATAAAAACCCGCACTCAACAGTTGTCTACCGCTTGAATATTCTAATGGCGACCGCGGAAAGCCTTACCTTCTCGCCTAATGTGTTTTGTCATGGCAACACGCTCGCTTTATGAGAGGCCAACACAGTCGATCCCGCCAACCGAATGATCTGTGTGAATACATCCACGCTTCCAACAACACGTGTCGTAGTCGTTTTTCTTGTCGGATAACAGAAAATGCAGAGAGGTGAATTTCAGTCCCGCCTTAATTTTATCGCTTCAAGAATGATCCACAAATAATCATCCTCTTCCCGCCTCAGACGCACCTAGTTGCTACGCAGGAATGTGATCCTCGAGGGGAAGACTGTCTAGATCCTTTTCTTCTCTCTGCCCCTATATGGATAACTAGTAGCATTGTCGTGTGGCCAGCTGGTTGCTTAGAAGATCGACCTATCCTGCATTGGTTAAATAATTGACCATTTGATGATATGTTGATGGGATGACCTTTATCGAATGCAGCCAGGCCCTGCCTACTATGCCATTGTATGGTCCCAAGTCTTCGACAACTAAGAAAAAAACTTGTTGGATGACCGACCCCGCTTGTATGGGAAGGGTGATGTTCTCAACATAGGCTGCTCGTTAAAATCAAGAGGATTTTTCCCACTTAATCTGCATTAGCGGGAAAGCTTCATCTCATTTGAAACCGCGCTGGTAACAAATCGCAGCATCACAGATCTACCAACACCCGTGCACATCAAAATCGTTAATACAGCGTAAGTATAAGTGTACCTGGTAATGGGGCACAATGACTTCGTTTTGGGTTTATAGGCGAAAGGATATGGGGTCGCTTCATGCTTAGTCTCTTCGCAACCGTCAGCGCTGGATGCCACCTGTGCTTTGATTGTGGCTGCTCTCAAGAGCTTCTTTTGCTGGAGTTTTGATTGGTACTGGTCATCAAATGGCCTCCCAGTATATAGTTTTATGGCAGCCCAAGTTCAGCAGCAATACGCCCGGCCGTGGTTCTCGTCCTCGGCGCAGGGGGACCCTTCCTCATGATCGACTTCCCTGATGTACCTTCTGAGGTGCCCTGCTTTAATCAATCTTTCTACCAAGAACTTTAGGCTTCGGCACCTATTGGTTTCATGCACATGATCTTTGTGGTAATCGCATCGCATGGACGAGTTTCTCTAAACAGGTCCGGGTCCGATCGCACAGCCACTAGAAATCTGGTAAGTCGCGGATAAGGGGCAACAACCTCTCATAAGCAATATTCAGAGGATTGAAATGTGGGGGTTCCCTCTTCTTCTGTGGTTAGTCCCGGGGTCGCTTCCGGTCTTTGCCCTGTCCTTGACCGGGCTCAAGAGGCTTCTTCCCCTCCAGTTTACCATTTCCAACCGGCTTGCTTGTGATTATGACCGTCTGAGTCACTGCGCGGATATTGTCTTCCAAGGTGGAATATCTGTCTGCCCGACTGTACAATTCTTCCATTGTAGTTAGCGGATCTAACGACAATGAGTGGAAGAAGGGAAGTACGGCTCTTCCCAAGTTATGAAGGACCACGTCCATGTCAGAACTTCTACCTACTGGGATGGGCCTACCCGACCTCCTAAATGAAGTCCTATATGGTTTCCTCCTCTCGCTTTATTTAGGGTTTGCGAGAACTGAGTATTCCTCTTCCTTGTCAATGAGCGCAGGTACCGAGAGATGAATCACTGGGCCTAGAGCTCACAGAATCATTCACCGGAAGTTACGCGGGAGCCTATGGAACCAAGCTAGTGTCGGCCCTTAGAGACTAGCCTGAAAGACTTTACACAATAGGTGATCGTTTCAGGCATTCAGGGTCATTGCTTGGTTGTAATGAAGCATATGGTCTACGGTCACTGAGTCGCCAAAACATGCTAGAAAGGTCGGCATGTCGAACTCCGCGTGGTGGCTCGTGACTTAAGGATACGCGCTCTGGGGGGAAGAAAGTATGTCATTTGACCTCGAAATCACACAGGTGGAATATAGAGTGTGGGCCTTGTTCCAAAAGCGAGGTAAACCGGTTACACGGGCATTGGGCCCGTAGGTAAACTGGGCGCTTGGTTTGGCAAATTCTAACCTCGCCTGCTACTCCCCGCAGTTACTCACCATTGGAATTGTTGAATGCAATGTGATGCGAGTGTCTCCGGGCGCACTTATCTTGTTGCTTTTGCTTTATCTAGAGAGGATTTGGTGAACCGCCTGAGGATAGCTCGTCTACTACCAGGGTATCTAAGCATCGCGTAAGGGCAATAGCTTATTTCCTTTATCTCGAACGGCTAGATGCGCCCGCTTGACCACCATCTCAAGCATTTCCTCTCACAAGATCACTCCTTTCTCCACTCGGTTCAGACGATCATTTTCACACTGCAGTTGCTCGACGCGTTCCTACAATTCCTTCATTTTCCTTGCTGTCCGCTTTTCCTCCATATCTTAACGCCAATGAAGAAATTGATCTTCCGCGATTGGATCATCAGTTGCTAGCCATTGCACTGCGGTTAGATCAACCACGGGAGGGAAACCGAACTACCGGCAACTGAGAGGGCCATTGATAACCGCTTGAGCTAAGCCCTTGCATCGGCCGGGCCGATAAGACTTTGTTTCCCACAAACAATTGTCGGTACATGGTTGGTCTGATCTTTGGGGCATTAGCAGAGCGGCGTGAACCTGCAAAAAGAAAAGGGATTCAGCGGCGGTGTGTTGACTGCCTCTCCGATGCTTAAGTTAACAAAAAGATGGAGAAGGTGAGGAAGAAAATCAATGCGGTTAGAATTGCTTGCCTTTTCCTCGTTGGGAGTTTTTCTTTTATCCTTAAATTCTCCTTGATTTTTGGAAAGACAATCTTGTGATTTCGATGGTAGCATCTCCTTCCTTATCAGAGACCAATTCTCCTTTATTTTTGGAGGGATAATATCACCAACCTAATGATGCACTGGCTTTTCATCAGTCCAATTCTCCCTTATTTAGGATTACTGTTTTGAGACATAATGAATTAAGAGATTCGTGGATGAATATCTTATAGGTAGTAGTACTACCATTAGGGGACTTAGCTTCGTGACGGGGTACGTAGTTTTTCCTGCCTCGAAAACTCTTGATGGTTTTTTAGATAATGTGCTGTTTTGGGTCCTATTGGGTTTGAATCAGGCAACGGACCTGTGCGAACGCTGGGCCTATTAGATAGTGTGTTTGGGGCCCAGAAGCCATGGTACTCACATAGCCCATTTTTCTGCGACTAGATTCCATTGTAATTCAATCATATTGATGCATTATCTCCAACAAGGAGAGGGGAGACCCCTTGCTTGTGATTATTTTAAAAGACAAATTAATCTGTCAACAAACACAAAATAATCTTCCTTGAGAATGTCGTTATTCTCATCACTGGACGTAAACTCGATCGACCAAAATTATCTTCCCTAGTCAAAGTCCGGGATGATGTTTGTGTGGAAAAGGCAAAGATGATTATCTTGCTGGATTTGTCATAATGCCACCATTTGAGGACTAAAATATACAATCAGGAAAGCAAAAATGCAATATGGTTATGTCATGGCTTATCAACTCTATGACTACCAACATTGATGAAGACTTCATGTTTTACGAGATGGCCAAGGAAATCTAGGATGCTACCGTGGAAACTTATTTGGATATGGCATGGCTTATCAACTCTATGACTACCAACTTTGATGAAGACTTCATGTTTTACAATATGGCCAAGGAAATCTAGGATGTTACTGAGGAAACTTATTTGGATAAAAAGAACACTTCAGAATTATTCAAGGTGGAGGGTGTTCTTAATGATTTCAAGCAAGCAGGCCTTTAAAAAAAAATGATTTCAAGCAAGCAGAACTCTTGGTAACTCTATGCTTCAATGATCTCAATGGCAACATCTAGAGACCTATTTGATAAAATACAAATCAAAGGTGTTTAGTGTCTTGGAAGTATAAGAAAAATTGTTGGAAAAGAAGTGTGTTTAAATTTTATTTGGACTCAAGAAAACTGATGAGGTGAGTGGGTGGATTCTCATAACCAAACCACTTGTCTCTTTAAGAGAAGTTTTGAAGTTAGAAGAGAAAAGAATGGGCAAAAGGTAATGTTGGGAAAGTCCTCATTGACTATTGCAAAGAGCTTGCCTTTGCTATTTAGAATTATAGTCAAACATCAACAACAAACAACAGTAGGTAAAGGAGAAATGATGATTCACACCACACAAATAAAAATTCTATTACACGAAATAGAAACTAACAATCGAATTTGTACTGAATCAAAAGGAAAATTACAAAGATCGATAAAAGACATTCGAGAGGATTGCAAACTCACTATGTAAAATCCGGGAAAAATTGTCATTTTTCTAAAAATACAAAACGGTAATTGCTACTTCTGAGATCGCTGGGAAAAGCTAGAATTTTTCTCAGATCTCGTGACAAAAGAAATACACCATTTGGAATCAAGAAGCGAATCTAACTAGTCCGGCCGAATTATGTTAAATTTCAGATGGGTCGGGATTTCTCGTCTTTCGAGGCATCGTGCCTGGAGCGCCATAAGGACAGCCAGAAGAGGCACAACGACCGGTACATGTGGTGTGATAAGGGCCACCTACTACATGTATCCATATGACACATGTCACATGAATAGTGAAAGGATAAGAGATAAATGACTTCAATTAAGCCATGTGTCAAGTGGTCCTTAAAGTCAAACTAAGAGAACAAAAAGGGAATAAAAGGAAAGGAAAAATATCATCTCCTTTTGGGGGTCGTATCCGAGAGTGAGAGGAGAAAATAGAGTTTAGAGAGAGAGAGTTCCACCTTTCTCTCTAATATCTACTGCATTCCTGACCATCGCCTCGTCGTGAGCAAGAGGAGAAGCCGGTCTACGTTGGGCCAAGCGGTTACATGTGGGTACTGGAATCAAGGGCTTCTGACAAACTCCACAAGGTAAGGGTCTTCTCCTACCTTTGTTAATCCTTGTTTAAGAGTCATTCCATTGTCATTAGGGTTTAGTTCTTAGAATGGGAGTTGATTGGAGCCACTAAAACGAACTGCGGAGTGACCTAAGACCATTTCAGTCTCTTCAATTCCGGCTACTATTTTGGGATGGGTATGATTCTAAGTGATCTGGGCCGTTTTATAGCCTCGAACTAAGAGTCAGTGATGTCTTGAACCAAGACCGATTCAAGACTATGAGGGCGTGTTGTACCGTTTATAGTGGATCCGAAATTAAGGATTCTTTCAGGTGTATCATCGCTTGATTCCGGTGGTATGTCAAGTCAGATGAAATTGATGTTGGTATTTGCTTATTAGAAATATTAACATGATCGTACGATTTAATTGAAATTGTATGCTCAGTGATATGAATTGTCAATTGATGCATGTGTTGAAATGCGTGAAAAGGCATGCACATATAGCATTCATCATATGTGTAGCATGGTAATAGGCAATGTCACATTAGCATTGCATATGCATGGTAACATCGCGTCGAGTCGGGTGTGGGTGCATAGAAATGGTTAATTCACCATTCTTGGTGAATGAGTGGTGAGCTCAAAACGGACAGCGTCCAAATGAGACTCACGGTGGTTTACAATGAAAGAAATGAAAATAAATATAATGCAGGCCGAACGAACAAGACGGGATAGATCCTTTCCCCTGTAATGGTAAAGACCCCCGTTAGATATTGCGCGCCTTTTCCTTTATTGTCTTATCAGATTATGGGTCCTAAGGAGTGCGTATATATGTCCAATATGTAATGGGTAGAGACTAGACTTATTTTCTATGGAAATAATTAAAATTAGGATTCTCTTTCTCTTCACATGGTATCGAGCCAAAGTGGGAAAACCTAATTTACTTTTTCAAAGGATCGCGGTTTCATCTCGATCTTCCTTTCTTGCCACGGATCTCCTTCTCGTCGCCGCAGCCGCCGCCATCACTGCTGCCGACGACTTTCCGAGAAGCTCTTCTCCGACCGAAAACCACAGATTTCAAGGTGCACGAGGCCGATCTACACGCTGGCAACCCCCGCTTGACCAAGAACATTGACCCGCCGCCACGCTGCGGCCTTTCTCCGGGCAGTTTTGCTCTCCATGCGCCAGCGTGAGTGCGAGTGTGGGCGCGTTTCCTTTTCTCCGGTGACGTAACTCACACTGTGGTCGTTCCTCGCACCGGGCTCTTGCCGTTTCCATTCCTCCGGCACCCACCTCAGCCCTCCTTATCCACCTGGGCCCATTTTGCTCTCCGCGCCTCCGTCGCCTCATCTTCTACGGTTTGGGTCCTCTTTTTCTTCATCTCCAGTTCCACAACCGTGATTTCAAGTTCCACAACCGTGATTTCAAGCTCCACAACCGTGATTTGCCCTCCTATTAGGGCTTTCTTCAATCCAAACGTGATTCAATCTCCAGTTAAGTGGATATGGCAACCAAAATTTATTTTACCGTTATCTCCTCGACTTCCTCACACGCATCAAAATTGATTGGTGTGAGAATTATCTCTCCTGTCACTCTTCGTGGAACTCGTTCATGGGACAAAGGTTACGAGAATCATCTTATTACACCGGAGTGATGCTATACCTATGTTGACAAGGTGCACTGAAGAAAATAGATGCACAACTATGTAAATATTATGGCAACTTATTGATCCAAAATTTTGCTTCATCTTTCGCTACAAGACATGTTCTAAGTTTTGGAATCAGGAAAAAGCTCTATACACGAATGATATCCAACGCCTTTATAAGGTGGCTTCTACTATTGTTAATATCCGCCAACAAGACATGGATTTATTTAATTATATTGGCCAGATTGCCTCTCTTAAGGAGGAGTTCCTGACATTGATGCCTCTTACTAGTGACGTTGGGGCTCAACAAACACAAGTTGACAAGTTCTTCATGGTCCTTACTCATCGCCTCCGTCCGGATTCGAGACCTCCGATCGATTCGGGCAAATTCCATCACCCCATCCTGGATGATGGCTTCTGCTCGCTCCTCCGTATCTCCTCCACACAGACTTTTCCATCTGACAACCCTTTAGATTCTTCTGTGTTAGTTTCTCATACTAACCTTCGGGGAGGACGCAGTGGTAACCGAGGTCGAGGACAACGTCCTCATTGCACCTATTGCAATAAGCTTGGCCACACTCGTGATCGTTGTTATCAGTTGCATGGACGGCCTCCCACACTGCACACGTGGCCCAGCCTTTCATTCGATTTCACCGCCTGCATCAGCGAGCTCCCGCATCTCGTATTCCCCCACCGATAGTGAGTAAGATGCCTATTCGCTATCGCAAACAAGTCGCCACGCTTCGCCTCATTTTACTCCATACATCTTCTCTTGACCCCGATTCTGTGACTCGTGCTTCCGATCACATTTCTGGTAATAAAGATCTTTTCTCTTCTCTTACTACTACCCCTACTTTACCTACTGTTACCTTAGCTAATGGTTCTCAAACTGTGGCTAAAGGTATTGGTTTGGCTCATCCTCTCCCTTCCCTACCTCTCACTTATGTCCTTATACCCCGGGAAAGTGTCCTTTAATCTTATTTCCATCGCAAAATCACTCAGATTTAACTGCTCCATTATTTTTTTTCCTCGATAAATTTGTGACCTTGCAGACCTGGAGAATGGGAAGATGATCAGCACCTGACGTGAGTCTCAGGCCTCTATCAACCTCACCTCGCAATCCCATTCCCGCAGCTTGTGTTTCCAATTGATGCCCCCTCCTCTTCCACAAATGTCTGTCAATTCTAGTCTTTCTAAGTTTAAGATGGTCCTCTGCTTTTCCACTTTGTCGTCACTACAGGTGAGTCCTCGTCACTGGGAAACACTCGTGTCTCGTTCCCAAAATTGAACAACGGTAACATCTCCTTTGAACTTGTCCACACCGATGTTTGGGTCCTTGTCTAATCACGCTCTACTTTTAGGCTTTCAGATTTTGTCACTCTCATTGATGATCATTCTCGGCGTACCTTCAGCTATTTTTAATGAAAAATCGAAATGAAGTTATATTCTATTTTCCGTAAATTTATGTCAAATTTAACCTACTTCAATATTTATATTCGTGTGTTACTTAGTGGATAATGCCCGAGAATATTTTTCCGTGACCTTTATTTACCAGGTCCCAACACGGATCCCCACGCCTTCTCAGGCTCATACTCCTCAACAAAACGGGTAGCCGAACGTAAGAATCGCCATCTTATTGAAACAAATTTCGCACTCTTCCCCTCCACTATCATGTGTTCCTTTCGTTTTGGGGACGTTGTTCTTACAAATTTTGTTATTTGATTGAATCACTATTCTCATCCGTGATATAGCATGCCCAAATCTTCATTCCCTTCTTTTCCCTAGCCAACCTTTTTATTTCCTTCCTCCTCGTGTCTTTGGTTGTACTTGCTTTGTTCATATTCTCACTCCAGGACAAGACAAGCTTTCCGCCAAGGCCACGAAATGCATCTTCCTAGGCTACTCCCGACTTCAGAAGTATCGTTGTTATTCCCCTCAGACTCATCGATACTTTCTCTCCAATATATCACCTTCGAGGACTCCTCTTCCTCCTCCGGAAGTCTCTTCCCATTGATCGAAGTCTTACCCTTATCCTATATCTCCTCACTGGGGATTTGATGATGTATCTCCACCACTTCAGTTTATCATCGCCGTCACCGTCCCGTTGTTCCTCTCCCTTCTGCTGAGGCCCCTGCTGACTCACTTCCTCTCCCTTCAGCTTCTCCTACCCCGGCTCTGCCTGTTGCTGATAACTTGCCCATTGCTCTTCGAAAAGGTAATCGCTCTACTAGCAATCCTCATCCTATTTACAATTTTTTGAGTTACCATCGATTATCTTCCACCTACTCTGCATTTGTTTCTACATTTCCTCTGCTTTCTTCCTAAGAACACCAATGAGGCACTTTCCTATCCGGGCTGGCGACAGGCAATGGTAGATGAAATGGTCGCCTCCGCACCGCTACTCTGGGATCTTGTTGTTTTGGCCATTTGGTAAGTTTCCATTTGGTTGTCACTGGTCTACACAGCTTAAGGTTGGTCCCGATGGTCGTCGACGCCTTAAGGCTCGCTTTGGTTGCTATAAAGGATATACCAGTTTATGGTCTCCGATTATGGTGACACCTTCTCCCCTCTGCTACAAGATTGCTTCCGTCCATCCGCTCGTCCATGGTCGCTTATGTGTTCCGGCCGCTTTCGCCTGGATATAAAAAATGCTTTCCTTCATGGTGATCTCACTAAGGAGGAATATATGGAGCAACCACCTGGTTTGTTGCTCGTGAGTCCGCTTAATGCAGTGTGTTACTCGCCTCTATATATGGCTTGAAACAATCCCTCGAGCATGGTTTACGCTTTAGTTCCGTTTGTTCAAGAATTTGGCATGCTTCTCAGCATGTTGGTACTCATTCGCTTTTTTATCATCATAACTCTTCGGGCAAAGCAGATTATCCGGGTCAGTTGATGTATGATACCGCCACGCGTTGATCGATGGTATCTGTGAAACTAAAGCAGATCTTTCACCACTTCAAACTAAAGACTTGGAGAAACTCAAGTTTTTTCTGGGAATTGAGATAGCTCAACCCGCTTCCGTGTAGTCCTCCCAACTAAGTATGCTTTAGACATCTTGGAAGAAACCTGGGAGGTTAGACTCCAGAGTAAACCGGCCGACACTCCTATATCCTAATGTCAAACTTGCACTGTGACAGGGGGAATCTTTCTGAGATCCTTGAGATATCGACGACCGTAGGTAAATCGAACTATCTCACCATTACTCACAGACATTTCCTTCCTAAGAAGTGTTGTCAGCCACCTTAGCCACCCATGTGATAGCCATCGGATGTCAGAATCGCATTTTTCGATATATTAAAAGTACACGTGCCAAGGTGTGTTGTACGAGAATAGAGGTCACACCTGTGCTATTAAGCCATACGAGATGCAGCATTGGGTCAGCTCACCTACGATACACGTTCCACTTCGTGCATCAGGTTTTCATTGCGGTAACTTAACATCCCGGAAGAGTAAGAAACAACATGTAGTGGCTAGATCTAGCGCTGAAGCCGAGTATCGAGCTATGGCCCTGGCAACATGTGAACTCATATGGCTGAGACACCTTCTCCAGGAGTTGAGATTTGGAAAGGATGAACAGATGAAACTCATCTGTGATAACCAGGCTGCTTTGCATATTGCATCCAATCCAGTCTTCCATGAAAGGACCAAACACATTGAAGTTGATTGCCACTTCATTAGAGAGAAGATCGCATCAAGATGTATGGCTACTAGTTTTGTCAATTCAAATGATCAACTAGCAGACATCTTTACTAAATCTCTCAGAGGTCCTAGAATTAAATACATTTGTAATAAGCTTGGTGCATATGACATATATGCTCCAGCTTGAGGGGGAGTGTTAGATATTGTACAGTCTTTTCCTTTATTGTCTTACTGTATTGTGGGTCCTATGAGTGTGTATATATATAAGTCCAATATGTAATGTAGAGACTAGACTTATTTTCTGTGGAAATAATAAAAATTAGGGATTCTCTCTCTTCACAGACCCAAATTTATTGAGGTTAGACATGATCACCGGCGGTGAAAGCCCGTCAAAAATGTCGGAAAGGTGCGCGACATCCAAAGGGGTGAAACTCAAAACTGCGGATCCACAAATGCATAAACACATGAAATTTGATCAAATCAAATGAACATTGGGGGTTGTCCAATGGTTTGAATCGCAAAACAAAAAAAAAAATTCTTTTGTTTTGGAAAACTTTTTTCACACATGGCATATAGCATGAGAGAAGTCGGTGAGGAATTGGTGCATGGGACATGAGGAGTAGCATCTCATTCATGACATGTAAGTTCCATCCTAGGACTTACATAGTCATGAATAGAATGTTTGTTTGTGGCACAACCATTGCATGTGCACTTAGGTGGGGAGTAGCCCTTATAGGAAATTACTCTACTCGGGCATCGCTTTCAATTCTATCGTGGATCCCCTTTCGTGTACAAGGAGAGCTCAGAGATGACGCACAGAGGCCGCTGAGAAGAAACCACATGTGGCTTTGATTATAGATTTTTGTAAAACATGTATGAAACATTCTGATCTATACATGATTGTATAAGAGTGTAATTAACTCTTGAAACCATTGTAATGTAGTTGGTTATATTTTGGTAAGTAGGGATGTATGGGTTTGACGTGGACTACTTACTATGCTTGAGTCTCTCGTAGAGAGACACTTCATTTTCAGGGCATTGGAGACACTCAATGGCCGGCATCGACACTCAATGGCTACACGATTCGCGTCGACGGATTAACGGACTTGGCTCAGCGCCACACACCAGGAGCCCAGCTTAATAATTTTTCACTAGAAAATGTCTTTCTTAATGAGGACTTGGAACATGATTTCTACATGGAAATCTCTCCGAGACTTGAACATAGTGTCTATACTTGAAAAGTCTATAAAGCTTTTACATGGACTTAAACAATCTCCTAGAGTGTGATTTGATAGGTTCCTAAGGTTGTGAAGAATCATGGATATACACAAGGACAGACTGATGATACCTTTGTTCACATGGATACCCACATAACCCAATCCATTAAGAATATCCCTTTGACCTATTTTTGTGTTGGATGAGCCCATCACAGATCTATCAGCCCACAAGAATACAATAAGACATACTACTCCTGTTTGATCTTATATTTCATGATAACTTCTAAAGCAACAGTTTAAATAGCTTATTTAGAAACCAATATTTATTTGCCTATTTAACCATATGTGTGCTTAAAATGTGCAAAAGTTTGATGGAAATGATAAGTTCAAGATTTTGTATATGGAACACCTTCACAAGGATTTATTTGTTTATACAACATGCAGCTATGAAGGAAAATGAAGAAAGAAATCTTCACCAAACCTAGTCCTTCAATTGTAATCCTCAGATTTAGAAAGTAGTCAATACATGTTTGGGCGTTCTCTAAGTAATTGGAGTTCTTGTCCCCATGCATCTCATTGTGGTGCTTGAGTTCCACGACAAAAATACCTTGCAACATAACAACGGGAATAAATAATTAGGCATATCAAAATAAAAAAATTACATCAATAGGTGAAATTTGATCAAGGCATTTTGTTGTTGAGCATCAAGACGGGTCCACAATATATGATACCAAAACCTGTGGGTCCCCTAACTGATTGCTTTCTCGCATTCCTAGCGCTCATTCACAGCTTCATTAGTGACTAAATATCGTGGAGCTGGATTTTGGCTGGCAAGTCTTACAATAATAAATGATCTGGTCAATCCAGCTAAGGTGAGTGCCAATTTCAATGCAACAGGTTTATTTGCAAGGAGGTGGGAGGGAAAGTCCTTTGCTCATTTACAGAGTTCATGCTTAGGAAACAAATGGATTATTGTAGCGCTAACTGGTCATGCATAAAGGAAAAAAATGTCTTAAAGTGGATACTAAAGAATAAGCAAAACTTGCATAGATTTAGAAAGACACGTTTTTGTCTATGTAAACAAATAATCATGTGGCTTAAAAATACTCACCGATGTACTCTCCAGTAATGGCACAGTGAAGAATAGTTTCACCATCATCTCTTCGACAATAATCAAAGAGTTCTCCCCTGCATATTTCAAGCAAGCAAAGGAAAGCCTCTTTCTTGCCCTGGTGAGCTGCCAAGAAAAAGGGTGTTTCATTTTTCTTGTTGCGAGCACCTACCAATCTTTCATTCCCATCCAATGCACTTACACATGCTAACATTACCTATTGATGTAGCCAGGTGGAGAGGGGTATCCCCATATTGTTTTTTATCATTCGAGCATCCAGGTCTTCTCCAATCTGATCCACCAGTTTTACAACTTCAACTTCTTTGCCATCTAAGATAGCTATATGCAATGCTGTGTCTCCCAATACAGTGATCCTGGCCTGTCGAGCCTTTTTATTGTTTTGTACATTTCAATAACGTCTTTCCACTTGCCTTGCATGGCTATTTCAAACAAGCATGTCTTAATCCGGTCGAGTTCTGAATCCTCCATTCCCATTGCCATGCTTACTCTTCTCTTCAGAACAATGACACAATAACAACAACAACAAAAACAATCGCTCCAACTACGAGGACAATCTGTATGTGTTTATAAATTATAAATAATGATTCCATATCTTTGACAATATTCTGAACATAAGTGGCCCACCACAAATCTTCATTGTCTCTAGAAAAATCTGAAATTCAATACCTTACCCTTGATATGGGACAAGACGACACCCAAGTGAAATTTTCTAACTTTATTTTCCAGTTTTGATCAGGAAAAATAGATTCTGGTCTAATTCATCTCCTAGTTTATAGGATAAAGATGATTATTTGCACTTTTAATGAGGTAGCACCCACTAGTAATCTATGATTTTATGGACATCAGCTTCCAACATCATCTACATGAAAAGAAACCAATTATGAGCGTTATTTATTACTTTCCTAAATAAAATATTACATAATTTCAAGAATTAAAAGCTTAATTAGAGCTTTGTTTCCTCCCTAGGTTTGGATTGTTAGTACATAATGTAGTTTCTTGTAAAGAAATGATAGTAAAAATATATGATTGTACATTGCACATACATGAGAGTGTTTAAAATGATCCATAGGTTTATAGTGTATATCAAAAACACAATATAATGGCTTCAAGCATCGATCACCCATGTGGCCTCAAGGTTTCTTTCTCCCATCTTTTATTTTTGTTTTGTTTACTCTCAATTGAAAAGGAAAGCATAGTCATCTTTGCAACAGAGAAAAACAAAGCAAAAAGGAATAGAAAGAAGTTACCATTCTCATTATTCTTCTAAATTTAACTTATTATTATCTTTATCCTTTCCCACATGGGAAAGAATGAAAAAGAAATATTCTTTCCTTCCCTTGCAGAAATCAACATTATACTTCCGATCTTAGCTTCTCTTTCATTAATTAAACATTTAAAACTTGATATTATATGATACTCTTTAGTTACCTTTTCTCTGTTACATATTCTTTTATAGAAAAAAATATTGGTAGGAATATTTTCACCCAGGATTATATTCTCCGCATCACAAGAAGAAGATGCGCATGTCCACCCCCGCCAAACAAGCCTTCCCAGATACCTTCCTTTAGCCTCGAGGGCTACTGTCGCATAGTGGATTTTTCTAATCAGATCACTGGGCCGGAAAAGATTAAGACAATTTCCTCACTATATACAAATAGAATCTCCCTATTTTGGCCATATTTTTCCAAGATAAACATCATGATGAACGCTTTTGGATGTATATAAATATTTGATGAGAATCAAATTATCAACCCAAAGAATCCTAAAACATTTAATGAAAACCAAATTCTCCACTCAAAGGATCACATTTGCAAGAAATCCAACAAACCAGAATTCTCATTCATCATCAACCAAGGGCAAACCTCTCACTCAAATCCAAAACCCATTCTCCATTCAAACAATTTCAACCCTCATTCACAGAGAGAGAGAAAACTCAACTAACTGAATGCTGATTGTCAACCAAATAAATTAAAGAATCCGCATTAATTCCATTATTAATAAAATAAACCCCAAGATCATACACTAAATCTCTTGATCCAATACACTCATTTCTCAACAACAGACAACGACACACATTTTCTCGCTTAGTTTAAAAGTTCTCAGATCTTAACACAACCAAACAATTTTCCTTTTCCCACAATGTTCATCATCAAACAGGCACAAGTTCGCTATTACACCGACAAATAAGATAAAGAAGATAATGATAACATGACTCTAAAAGGGGTCCCCGGGAAGGCACGAAATCAACAAACAAAATCCAATTTCAGTTCATGAACTAAAAAAATTTCATGCAAAGGGGAGACAGGGATAAGAAATGTTCTTACATATTCTACTCCTTCGTTACTTCGAGAAAATAAAGCAGCACTTAAATAAGAACTAAATTCTGTATGCTCAGAGCCAATCCTTCTTTCTCCCCGTCCCATCTTTTCCTCTCCTTTTCCCTCCATTTTTCTCGAGAGCCAAACAACTTCCGCCAGAAACCACCTTCGTCTCCGTACACATCACTGAAAAACTCAAACAATGGGCCTAATCCACGGTATGAACCTTTGGCCCAATTTGAGCAGGGCCGTGTAACCAAGACCTGAGAATTTAGGGCCTATGAGAATTGTTTTTGAAAACACAAAAAAAAAATTTTGGCATTTTATGAAAACTATTCTTAATTTTAATTTATTGTTTTATGTGTTCTTTATGTTTTTCAGAATAAAAAAACTGGAATTGAATGTGTTCTCCATGTACATATATATATATATATATATATATATATACTTCTGCCGGGCTCATATCTCGAACTGTTAGCCCAAGTCTAACCCAAATTTAAATCAGGTTGATAAAATTGAACCCAAACCCAACCAAAATTACAAAAAAAGTAGTGCCCAAATCCACCCAAACATTAGGGTCACTGGTCAACTCACCCAAGTCAGAGTCCTACCTATGTGCAATTATTTTGACATTAATCCAGATTATATTAAGGTAGTACATATAGTCTATCCATGTAGTACCTAGGTACTATCATATCTTAAACATATATTTTTTTTAAATATAAATTTTATTAATTCAAACTAGCAATACACCCGATTGAGACATAAAATCAAATTCGCTAAAAACATTAAAGGATGGCGCAAAGCACCCAGGTTAATAGCACTAACATAATGACTAGACACAAAGCATGTACATTTGAAAATTCTATGGTGACTAGAATTCAAAAGATTTTGGTTCTGCAACATACTGATGACTTTGATTTGGATTAATGTCTTTAGATGATCAAAGTACTTAACAAGCCGACGAAAGCGAACAAAAAACAACACGTCGCAAAAAGATGGTGACGAAACACGAAAAAACAAAATAAATAAAAGATTTATGTGGAAAAACCATTTTATTGTGTAGAAAAATGAAATAAGGAGATCCAGATGGGTGACTTCTGGCCAAAAAGGCCAAAAAATCACCCCTCCTTGCATGAGGAAAAGGGGTTATCAGAGGACAAATATATCTTAAATATACCATTTTATGAACGGATCCAACCATATATTTGATATTCTTTATATTTTGCAATTATTCATAATTATTTCCAAATCAATGGTTTGTAACAAAAGTTTCCCAATATAAAAATCAATTGATATTATAAAGAGATGCTAACAATCAACCAAATTGAAACAAAGAAAAAAAAAGGTAAAAAAAACCTAAAACTAAAATAAAAAAATAATCTTAAGTTATCAATATCAAACTCAAAAAACCACATCATTTCAATCTTATTTCAAAATCACCATCAAGCCCTAAGAATGATGGAATTAACACTTGAAAAACCAACCTCATGCAACTGCTGCATAGCTTCTTTCTGGCACCTTCTTAAAAGTAGCCCATACGAGATCAAGGTATAACGGAAACTGCATCATTGCAAACAACGTCACCGGAAAGCACGTCACGGCATATATTGGAAGCGCAGCATACTTTAGTTCATCTTTCAAAACAAAGAAATGGCCTACACAGAAGGAGACCAAAATGGCGGCGATGGATATAAAAAGAGACGATAATCCACACAGCAACTTCGTTGGTAAATCTCTGCCGAAGTCCTTCTCTTGGTGCCTTGATGTGAGGATGGCCAGAAACATGACGACGGCCGTGACGGAGAAGCATAGAGCGATGAGAGATGAGATGGAGAAGACATTGAAAGCAGGCTGTTTTTCTAGAGTGGGTGTGCCACTTCCTTCCCTGACACCGCCCGGAACAGCGGCGGATGTTGCGAATGCGACGGTGGCTATGAGAGCCGCCACGACGGAGCATGAGTTGGAAGTGTCGTTCAGCCATACGCCACCCTCTTCTATCAGTTCTTTGTGAGTCTCTGTGAAGATCTCTTTTGATGTTTTGTTCTTCTTGTTGTAGCGGACAAAGAAATGCATGGGCAAGGATTTTTTCACGTACTGCACATGAGTTGTGAGTTATTAAGCTTTCAATAATTTGTTAAGTAGCACTAGCACGATATTCGTATTAAATTTCATTCACTTTTCCTAAGATTTAATTTAATTAATTATCATTCCATACTATAATATAATCTCATTCCTTTATACCTTGAGATCATAAAAAAATTTGATATGTTTTTAACCCATTATTGACACTATCAATAAAAATATCCTAATTGAATATAGGAATGATGAAAAGTGAAGTAGTGAAAATGGCATACCTGGTACCATTTGGTCTCCCATTGCATTTGTAAGGCTGCACCAGGAATTCGCCAAGGTTGCTTGTTGTTCGACTTCGCAGCAAGATGTAAAGCACTATTACCTTCATGATCTACAACATGAAATATACTCTCTTTCAAAATTTCCCTCTTGAGCAAAAGACCATAAACATCAGGTTGTCTATTTTCCAATGCCAATAGAACTATATTCTTCTTCTCTGAGTTCATGTCATGAATGGCCACAGGAAAAAGGTCAAGTATGCTCTCCACCATTTCTACTATTCCGTTCTTCGCCGCACCCATTTCGCTCTCTTTCTTTCCAATTTCATCAATATTCTTCTCTGTTAGGACCAGAAGATTCAATTCTATCAATTAAGAGGAAACAACCCTAGAAGGCTTGCCCAGTGAGGGACATGATCATCACGCTTGTTGTATCTACCAATGTCAAAAAAAATTAGAAAAATAGGTAATCTAACCGCCATTTATATCTATGATGTAAATAGGATGGAAATGGATGTGAATTGTACTCCTTTTTTTTTTTTTTTTACAATAAGTATTTTGTTATAATAGCAAAATTTGTTCTTATTGAACTGAACCTCGAGACTCCTCCATTCCTGGGGATGTCCTGCTTTTTTAAAAATTTTGAACGTTCTAAATTAAACACCAGGCATGTGAACAATTGTATTCATATTTCAAAATTGTATATAGTGATTTTTAATTTTGAGGGTAATAAACTTTTAATCTATATCCCATTCCCAAATTGTATCCAAGCATAATAATGAATTGGATTTCCCATTTTTATTTTTCATACCAACATTCCAAACATATCTTTTAAAGATAGAAAGAGAGTAGGTTTTCACCTTTGTCTGTCTTCTCATCTTCCATCTGTGGAGGTGTTTTACTTTCACTTATATAATCGATCCCCCTAAAGCACCGTTTCATCTTCTCTTCCTTAGCTTTTCAGATTGCTTGCTTCCCACTTGAAGATCATATTCACTTATAAAGATCTAAGTAGTTTGGTTCATTAACCGAATGCACCATATGTGCTTCTCTTTCCTTGCTGTATCTCTTTATTACTTTTGGATCCTTATAAAACCAAATGAAAACATGTATATATTACCATACTTTAGCAATATTGTATTAGATATTAACAAATGATAGATTGATAGCTTAAATATTATTTACCAAATCCAAGTACAACGAGCATTGCTTTATATACAAATTTGATGAACTCGATACTTATGTAATAATTTGGAGGAAATAGTTGAGGTTGTTCATCAACTCTATTACTTGATTGTGTGCCTACATATGAAGATGGATTGAGTTAGAACCCAACTTTATTTGGGAATAAATCATTCATATTAAAGTAATAAAAATATATTGAGAACAAAAAAAAAAAAAATTAGCAGCTTTGGAATCTTAGAGAACAATAAGCACTTAGTCACCACAAGATGGATAAACTAATTAGCCCCTATAAGCTTCTTCTAAGAGAAAAAGTCATCATTTTAATTGTGAGCATTATTACACACAATAATATTCCTCATTCTCCTATCACACAAACTGTAACCTTATCTATGATAATACTAATTCTTGAATTGAACTTTGACCATCATATTTGAAAATTAATTGGTGTCTATTGAATTTTGACAAAATCTTTTATGATATTTAACATCACATCTCACAAACTTAAGAATGAAATTGTTGCATGTATGCTAATAGAATACTTTTACAATTTTAATTTTATTATGCTTCAAACTTGCAAGTTACCACAAAGCTACTACTTTTTATACCTAAATGGAAGCAAAAATCGTTTTTTTTTCTTTGAGCTTCCTATACTTTTACAGATTCTTACTTACCTTGATTCTGGGATGCATCATGTTGAGTCCTTCCAGGCATCTCAAATCCTGACGAATGAATCATTTTTAAAAGTTAGAAAAATCATAAAAAAGGAGCTATTGATAGAAATACATACCATCAACTTCAAATGTGTATCCATGAATCATGATTATAGTAGATCTATATTGTGATGACTGCGTCTAACTAGGATCCGATGTAATGTTTAGCCAAGTAAATATGGTAAAAAGAATATGATTTAATTTCTTGACCCACCTGGTATTTTAATCAGGTTCCATAGTACCATCAACACTCCAAAGAAGCCCACAGGTGTGTGGTTCTTTGAATTCTTGTTGGGCCCCTTTATGCTTCCAGAAGATTCCTCCTTGATATTCTCACCATGTAAACCTTATGAACCATCCACGTTTTTTAAAAGATTAGTTTGAAATATATTCACATTTTTTAAATATTTAGAAGCAGCATTTTCACAATGTTGTTTTATTGAAAATCTAAAAGAAAGAAATTTTGTTAGTTTAAATTTTGGTTTGCTAAGATATATCGAAATTCATGATGTGGTTTTGAGTATGTAATTCTGGTTTAGATGATATAGGCTAGAGCTTTTAAGACTGTTGTATCCCAGTAGAACACTGAAAAGAGTAAATCACTATTTTTCCTTAGAATGTTTTCTCAAAGATAGATTTTGTGGATAGTACTTACATTGATCCTGGGAAGCATCACATTGGCCCTTTTTAGGGTTCTCCGGATCATTCTGCTTAGATGTGCTTGAATCTTTGTTACGATTTACTGAAATCATTGAATTATAGATTGGTGACAACATAATCTTGAAACAAAGTGCTTCAAATGTACCTACTATGTATTATTCTAGTGGGATATATATGTTTTGTGATATATGGTGTGGAATTAGGGTTTGATCATGCAATGTTTACTACACTATACCTTTCTATAAAGATTAATTTCCTTCCCTACCTGGTATTTTCATAGTGTTCCACAACACTACCAGCACTTGAAAGAAATTTACACATGCCAAATAGTTCTTTGGATACTTCTCTGGCTCCGGTTTTTCATCAACAGTTTGTTGGAATCATAGTGAGGGAATGATTCCTGCTTGAGTTTCTCAACATATAAACCTAGCAAAATGGTGAAGCGCAAGCCATAAACTCTTAAATAATATTGGCTGATATTCATGGTGATGATCATATATATTGAGTTATAGTTAAGTCATGATAAATCTTACAAAAATAAATAATTCTGTTGAACCAGCCTAAGCGAGAGCCGCTTTCGAATGCAGCAGGCTTAGTGACCAGGAGATGGAGCGGTGTGTATCCTCTTTCGTTGACAGAATTGATAAGAACATCATACTTATGAGCTATTTGATATGCTAAATCTGCCAAAATTGCAATGAACATATAATATTTTATATGTGAATGTGTTTATGTGTTCCTCTTATACTAATGTGGCCTGAAAATTCAGTAGATACTAACCAAAGTATTCTCCTGAGATGGAATCACTCAGCAATGTTCCCACGCATCGCCCTTCGAAGCAGTGGTCAAAGCATTTTCTGATCACATAAGTCATGTAAGACAAAGGAATGCTTTTCTTGCCATGGAGAGCGCTTTCGCACAGAGCGTCTCGCTCTTCGCTAAAGATCATCAGCTCCATGCTCCCGAGCAATGCACAGGCAAATTCGAACATTTCCAATTGATGCTGCTAGATGGAGTGGGGTATTCCCCCTCTCGTTTGCTATCTCAAGAGGGTGTTTAAATTCTTCTTCCTTTTCCCCCTCCTCCTCTCCAGCTAGTACTTGCTCCTTTCATGTCTTTTTCTTTCTTTGCCTCCATCTTTTTTACTTCATCATTGATCAACTTGACTAGCTTTTCTACTACAGATTCTTTGCGGTCCAAGACAGCTATATGCAATGCTGTGTCCTGCTCTAGTGATTCGGCTCTGTGAGCCTTGGTTTTTCTTGATGTTGCGATGACATCGTTCCATTTGCCTTTCATGGCCAATTTGAACAAATATTTCTTTATCGCCTCCACCTCTCGATCTTGCTCAGTTGGCACTGCCATTGATTCTCCTATAACAAGTGTTAACAAAAGCAACTACTAGATATATAATTGCACCACTCATTATATACCATGCCTATATTTATATATAGAGTAACTAGGCCCCAGCTTATTGACAGTTATTTTCTATTTACAAAAATTGAGAATTTGATACCTTGCTTTGAATTTGGGACAAGGACAAGTATGGACCCCATACATGGATTGAATTAACACTTATTTCTTTCAATAAGTTTTAGAAAACTCTCAATAAATTTGAAACAAAGTTCTTAAAGGTTGGAGTCTCATAATCCAACTAACCAACAATGTGTACTTTATGATAGACCATCATGGATTGAGAAGGATACCTTTGCTCTAGTTTCCCGGGATGAGAACACCCATGTGCCCCGGACAAAAACATAGATTTATTAGATGCAAATAAGAAGAGATGATGATTTGATGATTTTCATGTATTTGTATGGATCATCTAAATTTGACAAAAAATTGAAACAAGAACAAATGTTATAGGTGTACACATCCAAATCAATGTAAATAAGGGCTTGTCACTCAAACTAATAACAACTAACAAAGCAAATAAGTACTGTTGCTTCATTTTAATGCTGCCACTTTGATGGCTCATATAAAAGGGATCATTTAGAATAATGTTTTTTATAATGTTGAAAAGATTTTAACCTCTTGACTAATGTCTTGATGTTTTAATTTATTAAAATAATCTGCGTAAGAACCATTAATACAATGTTAATAAAAAAAATCAATCTATATTCCTATGCTGACCTTGAATACATGAAGATGCAGAAAAGGTTTTTTTCTTTATTTTTTTAATACACAATAATATTTTTTCCATTTTATTAATTTTCAAAGTTGGCAAAGCTAGTATTATCTTCACTCAAGTGAGAAAGAGGTGACAACTCTTATTCTTTAGAACATACATATATTTTATTTTAGTGGTTAAAGAGGGAAGAATTGTCTCCATGAGAATGAACGGGAAAAAAGGTAAAGTTAGTATGGAAGTAGAAGATTGAGTAGAATAAAATATTCCTTGAATCTTGAAAATGATATTATCCTTTTATCCCTAAAATAAGAAGATAGACAAGATACTATTGCTAGGCATCTACATTCTTTGTTACATAGAAAAAATAGTATATGACAATGACCTTCTTTAAACAGTCATTTTTATCTTTTCTTTATAGTCTCATCCTTTAGTTTCCCAATTGGCAACCAAGTATGATCCTGTCTGATATAGGTAAGAACAAAAAGAAAAATGATAAGCAAGAAAACAATCACCATTCCTATGAATCGTTCTTGGATGCAATTAATATAGATGTCACTAAATTTCTCCCTTCTCTCATTTTCCCCCTTTTTACTATATAAAAACTCATCATCCAGTTTTTTTGGCTGCTTAACCTAACACAACTATTGTATTAGTACACAGGCCAACTTTAGTAAGCTTGGGTAGTATAGTCCTCTATTGGAAACTGTTATTAGGTTGAAGAGTAAAAGATAATTTCAGCCTGATTGTGTAACTTGGTTGATAATTTAATAAGCCCCCAAGACCAAAAACTTTAAATTTGTAGTAACCCGATGAATATATCGGGTCATGAACCTAAGAAAGAGTTGAATTCAGTCTCAATCTTACTAATAATTGAGCTGCTTGTTATTATTCTTGTATTAGATCTGGAGCAGGGTATTAATTCAGTGTCACTTCTTTTGAACACTTCTTTTCTTTTCAGAAAGAAAAAAAAATGGCAACAGGAAAAAAAAGGAAAAAAATAAAAGTTCTCCCTTGAGATGGCCAGACATGCTTTCAATATGGGGTCCATAATGTTTTTCTTAACGAAAGGTATCAATTTTAATGTGCTAAGAATTTAAGATCTGAGGGTCCATATGCATTTTTCTATATATATAGATGAGTGGCACCATCTCCTCCTCAGTACTAAGCATTGACTGAGAACTTTGATGAGCTATTAATTCTGAGTCCCTACACAAATGTATGCATGGTTGATTTTGTCATTTTCTGTAAATGTTCTTATTATTGCAATATATTTCTTAATTTAGTCTATCTAATTAACATATTTTGTGTTTGTTGACAGATTAATTTGTCTTTTCAAATAATCACAAGCAAGGGGTCTCCCCTCTCCTTGTTTGAAATACCGTGTCAATATGATTGAATTACAATGGAATCTAGTCGCAGAAAAACAGGCTCCAGCCCAGAATGTCACTGCATATGCTGGAAATGTAGCAATTTCAATTTATCTGTAAGGACAAAGAACGCCCCTGACCTTTACCTATAGCCATTCATGGCATTAATGACTCAGGTAATAGTTACATCTATCTGCTATGTTTACAGGTTATCGTCTTCCCTCTTTCGTTTGCCCGCATATGGGAAATCAAGTGGTATGAGGTATGAGACACATCCAATTCATATCTGTCATAAAATATATATCCAGCAACTAGACATTAACTATATATGGTTTTCCTTTTATGCACTTACTTTTTATGGCAGTAGTGCCAGGCTACATAACACGTTTTTTCACATGAACAGGGAAGATCTGGTGCAAAAGGGTGGGCAATGGCTGACTAGCAAATCCAATTCGTGCCCAGTGGTACCAGGACTCATTGCTCTTTGATTCTCATTCAATGCATCCAGGTATGAAGAACAATATTTCGGTTTTCATGTGGTCGTTTTTCCCATGCTGGCTGCTTCTTTGCTTTAACAAGAACTCTGAATTTACCATGGTGTTTTCAGTCAGCCTGCAGTGTATAATGGCTGTTGTGGCAAAGGCAACCGTTTGTCATAAATGCGGCCATTACTGAGCATGAATTGGAGGTGGATGAAGCTTGAAGCCACCGGCTGCCCCTTTTCGCAAATCCTTGTGCACCACTGAAAATTTCCTAACACAGTCTTCTTCTTCTCTTCTTCCTTTTGCTGAATACGAGAAAATAAATGAAGTGACATTGAACTCTTCACATATCGCAAAATTGCAATAAGGCCAAGTTCATAGTTAGGGTTAAGATTCTGATGAATGATATTGTATTTGAGAGATCAAGTGGTATACCCTACACTCTTCTATAAAATCAAATACATTTACACCTTATGTACATAGGCACGCATAAAATATGAAGGTTGTGTTTGGTTCTTGGAATGTATTGAGAAAAAAATGATTAGAAAATTAGCTTTCTCATGTTTAGTTTCACTAACAAAATGTAAAAGAAACTAAAATAGATAATTTGAATTATCATTCTTCAATATGATAAAATGAGTTAAATAAGCTTAGTTGAAAAGTTCCTAACACGAATGTATTAATTAATTAATTGCACCAACTTTTATTTTCTTTAATTTTTTCTGTTTTTTCTAGCTCTTTTTGCTTTTCTCCTCACATTTTCCAAGAATGAAACATAACCTAAGAAAATTCAAAATAAAAGGGATCCATGCCACATTTGTTGAACCACTTGATTTCCAGGGCATCTGCAATGCAGCTCCTGGATGCATGCCTGTGGCGTATGGCTCATAAAATGAGGTTGTTGATTCTCAACTACCAACAGCTAGCACTATATTTTTGTGTTCTGATTCATATCTTGAATGGCCACTAGAAAACGCTCAAGGATTTCCTTCACCATTTCTGTAATGCCATTCTTTGTTGCAAGCTGTATAGGTGTTTCCTTTACATCTGTTGTATATTGGCTCATATTTTACTCAAGCTGTCACGTGTTCTTCAGCTGTAACATTCAAGAGAAAGACTCCTTGTTCAGTTAAAGATTAACTGCTGTAATTTGAGTTTGTTAGTCAGTAACAACTTCTGTTACTTGTAGAAAAAGTCTTTTCTTCCTATATAGTTAGATGTAGGGTTCTGTAAATAATACAGAGATAGAAATGTAACCTATTCTCTCTGGTTTCATTGTGGGCAAAATCATTTTTCTTCATTTCTACGCTCCGCCTGCCGAATGCCTCTCTAGTCTCTAGTCACTAGTCACGTGCGTAGCCACTGTTTTCTGAAAGATCCATGAATGTGAATTCATTTGTACGGAAATACTCCTTTCAAAAATAAAATAAAATTAATTTGGTTCCCAAAATATTTCCAAAATGAGTTGTAAAGCCGCTGTCGGCGAGTGCGGGGGTAGAAGGCAATTGAAAATCCAAAATGAGTTGTGCCGTCATATCGATGGCGCAATTCAAAATCAAAATACCATTACATAGCAAGCCGCCGTCCCGACGGCGGTAATTGGCTTCATTTAGATTTACTGATTTACTTGAACCCTTGTTAAATCCAGCTTTCCTTTCAGTCTCAGCCTGCAGCTAACAAAAAGAAGTCTGAAAACAACCTAAGACTAGGCAACCTCCTTCAATCTTTCCCCAAAGCATGTTAGTGACCATTTGTTTCTTTCCGAACTATGATGTTTCATAGTTGATTATATCCAATCATTTAAATGACTGATTTAAACAAATAAAATGAACAAAATAAATTAACCATTTATGCTTTCTCTGTTTGCGCATGAAAGCACACAACACTAAAATGTAGAATGACAAGTGCAAATAATAAAGGACCTGAAATGGCTGAGATAATTAACTATGAAATTGCCATAACTTCAATTCATTCTGTTGTTACTGGCTACCAATATTCATTTTCTGGGTATGGGGAAGAACTTGCATTTGGAAATTTAGAATGAGAAAGAAAAAATTAAAAAAATGGAACTCAAAAGCACAGTTGAACAAAGCTAAGGCTGAATGGAGCAATCTCTAAATTTAATAGCGGGTTTTCAAGCCATTAATAATACTCATTTAAACAACAAGGGGTTTGAATGGAGCAAAATTGAAGTTAAACAACATTTTGTAACCATGCAACAAAACTTCTAAATGTAGGATTCTCAAATTATTGGCCTACCATTAGCAAATCTATGAATAAATTCGACAGTAAGTAATTAAAAAGAAGGGAACCATCAAACAGGGCAATATTTTATTTATTTTTGTATTTATTTTTTTTGCTGTATGACAACCAGTTATCTTCAAAGTTTAAAATTCAGGTGAGTTTTACCCAATGATATGCAGTCATGCCATGCATCCTTCCCATGCTTTTAAAATTGCCCTTACTTTATTTCATTTTGACTGTGTACCATATAATATTAATACTTCGACATAACAATATAAAGTGATACATACAGGTTTCAAGAGATAATTCCTGCTATGAGTCAATATTCAAGCTTCCCAAGGAATTAAATAAGGAGCATATAACAAAGAACATAGAGTATTACAACGTAATATTCAGAAGTTAATAGAAGTTGGAACAAATAAATCGAAGATAATGTGTTTCGTGCCAGATTTCCAGCCCAACCACCTAGCTAAAGACCTAAAAGATATCTTACAAATAGCAATCCACCCCATGAATCAAGCAAGCTAGCTCAATAACAAAGGGATCTAAGAAAAAGGATTTTAGCTTCATCAAAGCAAATACCCATCCTCTCAAGGTTACTAGTTCTCTCCTCCAAATCACCCTCAAGTTCTCTCTTTGCTATTCTCTGGAAGCTTCCTTCTCCGACTCCTTTCGCTTGAGGACCTCTGTCAGTTATGTTGTAGAGTTCTCATCAAAGGCAGTTGCTTACCCAAACAATGCTTTATTCGTTTCAAGCCGATCCCAGCCCCTAATGAAGAAAAAACAATACAAAAGTTAATAACGAGATTACATTTCAGATACAAAACAGGACTGTATGAGACCCTGAGGATGCAATTAAATGACCTGGATGCTTAAAAATTGTAGAATATAGATACTGGGTACAACCTGCTTCCCAGTCAGGGTATTAAAAAACTGTGGCAGTTCAGATGTCATTGCTAAGCCTGTGCCTCCCATTGTAACCCCCACCCCCAACCCTGACCCTGCAATTCAAAGAAACCCGGACAAGGACAAAAGGTTGTGGCAATAACCTATTCCAAGTGCCATCAAATATAAGCATCTAACTGGTGACATTGAGGAACGTCTTCATTAGGACCCAGCGTGCTAGCCCTCTTCCGCCTCAATATGGCGAGATTGAGAAATGTCTGAGTCTAGCATAATTTCCTGTTGTTTATCCTGTTGGAGTTCATTTGAGAACCCATCCCTGGTTATAGACACATCCTGGGCACAATCTGAATAACTCCAATAAGTATCAAAGAATCAGGAAAATGATAGCAGCCACTTCATCCAACATACACAAGATAAATTTCAACCACTTCACATAAAACTATCCTCATATTTATCTACATAAACAGACTACTTGGTAAGTTCTGCATTAAAATTTATTTTCTTCAACATTTGAAACTCATTTGATTCACATACAATCTATGTCCCTTTTTCTTTCTTTTTAGCAAGAAACAATAATTGTATGTCCTTTTCTGATTCTCATGAAGGTGAAAAGATGACAGAAAACATAAAGAGATTTATTGTGAGAGAAATCACTTGAAAGAGAGACAAGTGCAAGGCACCAGCCGGACAGAGCGCAAAGATAAGAGAATGGGCTAATCTTTCTTGTTTGTTACGGTGTATGTAGCGAGAATGGAATAGAAGGATCTTTGATTATGAGGTGTCACCAACCTTCAACTAAAAGAACCCTTATAAGCTCTCTTACGGATTTGCATGGAATATTGGAAAAAATAAGCTTCGCTATTAGGTTTTTGTTGATGATCTAAACTGTGGATAGCAGCTTTTAGCTTGTTTTTGTAGTCGGTGCTCCCTAGGTAGACCCTCTTGTGCACTAAATGTGTACATAGAGTGCTTTCCTTTGTTTCTGGTTGGCACTTCTGACATATCTTTTGTTTAACCATTAAAAACAAGGGAAAAACCCTTACTTGAGTCGGACCATACCAGAATGAAGATGATTGACAAAGAAATCTATAAATCTAACCCAACCTTTGCTTTAACTTGAACAAGCTTGCTGGGATTTTGAACGATGGTCAGGGGAACCAATATAAAATTATGATGCACGTTGTGTGATTTCTTCAACCATACCGAAATCCTTGTCTGCATTCGTTTCAAGAAAGATTCCAGAAAATATAGATCCATTTTTGACCTGGACTTCCACGTGATGTCCAATAAGACATGTTGTTAAATATACTAGTTGATCACGTAACGGGCTTTCATATCATCCATTTTTAAGTTCCAATATAATAATAAAGGAGAAGAGAGGAGAATCCAATCAAAACAAAAGCAAGGGAAATGCTGAATAAAGCAGAGCTTAGACATCCCCAATCACCAGACACTCACCATGAACCAAAGAGAAGGATGTAACCACCCAACCCAAAGATCTAAATATTCATGCATCAATAGTATTAAAGTGAAACTAATAAAAATCGAAGCACCCCCCAGACAAGGGAAAATAACTGATAACAGGAGGGAAAGAAAAAAGAAAAAGTTTTCTATTTTGACACCACAACAAAAAAGCAAAAATCATCCAGGCACCATGCAGCCTTTTAAAAAGTTGCAGCAGCATTACATACAACTTCTCCATAACAGTGGCTGTCCGTAAGTTCAGCCCCATTCCATTTCATAGCCCAATATGATATACCAGGAACATTCACATTACAGACAAACTGCAGCAGGCAAATACAATACTGTAACAGACCCAACCAACTACTAGTCTTTGACTGCCCATTACTGCTGCTACCATGGTTGTTAACTCGTAAAGCATATTCTAATTTTCTGTATCGCGTATCATATCAAATCATATACTGCAGGGTTTTTCTATGGTGAGTATGTATAGGTGTGTATATCTATTTAAAGTACAAAATATAGAGAAATCTATGATCAATTTTATGGAAAAGAGTACAATTGAAAGACTTAAACTACATAATAACATAATAAAACATTAAGGTTAAATATTTGACAAGTTCAAATTAAAAAATATAACTTTAGTACATAGATTATTCATATAATCCCAAATATAAACTACTTCAATTTTTAGCTTTGACTTATAGTTATAAATTTGAACTAGACATATGTACTTATCGCGTTATAATTCAAGCTCTTCACATATAGCACTCTCTAACCATACATGTGCCATTATAATGATTAACGATCTCAAATTCATTGCATTCTAGTCAAATGAAAGATTACAAAGATTCCAATTTCCTTGTCGAGGAGAGGAGAGATGGTTACCTGATGCAGATCTATGATAACTATTGATTGGTGATTCTAGTACCAAGCATTTGACTAAACCAAGCAAATGTATCCTAACAACAAAATTGCTTTTATTTGTATAATAAACAAAACATAAAACAAAGGCAAAACAAAGGCAATAGTGCGTAAAAGATGAAAGAATACCGTAGGTTTCAATAAAGAAAAATACATCCAACAAATAAATCTAATAAATATAGAATGCGAAAAGATGAAAGAATACTCAGATGGGAGATGACCGAGAGGAGTGTAGGAGGAGAGGGGACGGCCACCGGAGAGGAGCATATCGGAGCAGGACAGGAGAGGAGAAGATGAGAGGACAGGTCTTGCTGGTCTGTACAAATCATAACATGATACTATAAATTCCACCGTAAACAAAATTCGAAAACAGAAAACATCGGACCACAAACCACATCAAAAATAAACCAAATACACCTGATCAAAGAACGACTTCAAAACGGAAGGGACGTGGAGAACCAAGAAATGAAAACCCTAAGAAATATATGAGAAGGAGGAGGAGGTAAAAGAATCAGGGGAGAGAGTGAGAACTAAGGAGGTTATGGTAAGAAGAGCAGAGTAGAGCAGAGCGAAAGGAGAGGAAAATGGGAAAAATTAAATCAAGCCAATTGCCGTCGTCCAGCGGCATATGATTTAGGTTTTTCCAATGCCGGCAACCATGGTGACGGTATTTGAACCATTTGCCGCCATGGTCTCGCGGGCCTGATTTTTCTGCCTTCACCACGCCGCCAACGACGACTCGCTTACGACCTACTTTAAAATATTTTAAACTAAACTAATATTATTTTTATTTCTTTGAGCATGATTTCCGTACAAACTCCTAATCTCGATCAGTCAACATCCGCACCATGACGCACTACGTTGTGGGCTTCATGACGTCATTTAGCCTCGAAAATATTCCTTCATTTATTCATAGGCTATAGGCGTTGGCGTACACAAAAAAAAAATAATTTGATTTTAATTCCAGAATTCTTCCCTGCATTTTGTCTTTATTACATGAATCGTACCCTCTTTGCGCTGAATATAATAGGAATATCTTGATGTCACATGGTGATATTTTGGACCTGTCTGAATCAGCTCCTTTAACTTTAAATTTATAAATAATGTAAAAGTGAAATTAGGAATAATTATTGCAATTATATCACTAGTTCTATTTTAATGCATTTATTAGTAAATAATTTAACTGAAACCCAATTATTTTATTTGCTTTTAAAATTAATGACTCACGGAATCATATGGGAGTAGAAAAACTTCAACCAATCATGAGAAGGAAAATTAAATTTAAAAAAAAAAAAAAAAAAGAGCTGGCCCGTTTCGCTGTTAGTTATTACTCACGTGCTTGAACAGTACGTGGCACGTGTGGACATCCGACATGGAAGCAGGTGGAGATCTGGTGAGACAATACTCATGGCACAATGTGGCCGGGGAGTGGGTATGATTGCCCTTTTATTCATCTCTTTTATTTATTTTTATTTTATATTATAAATATATTACCCTCAAAGTTTGGTTTAACTGGCAAAGCCGGTTTGAGACTTAAATCCTTATAAAAACAAAATATTTTAATATGGGTTTGAGATTTAAAATAGAATAAAATATTTTAATATAATATATAAAATGATAGATGTAAAAATAAAATTATGTAATAAATATATATTTTTTCATTCCATGCAAATGATCCTTTTTCTTAACCTCTCATCAATTTAGTTTTTGTTAATATAGTTTCTGTTAACACTTCACTTTCACGAACAACTAACCAAATCATTACTACCATGCTCTCCACTTATTTTAATGGATTTTTTTTATTATTATTATGATAATTAATTCTCCTAATAGTCTTCCTGAATTTGTAATTATAGTCAGTATAACCAAACAAGGGAGCGGATAATATTTAATTATATTTAAGGGGTTGGTTCCTTACCTTTTAATTTTTATTATTGTTTAAAAAATATACACCTATATGTTACTATGTTGAAAATGAGGTATCTGCTTTGGGATCTTCCAATTTACATAATGTGATTGAGTACCATTATTATACTTTTTTCTTTTATAACTTTTTTAAGCGGTCAATCATGCTTCGATTTTGTTTTTCAACGGAGTGTCGAGACTGCCCTTTGTCTCCGCTGAATTTGAATTTAATTAGGTAGGGTGGATATCGTCTTTTGTACAATGTCGGTCCGCTTTTGAGGGGGAAAAAGAATAATAGAAAATGAGATTCGGTGGGTATAAAATTTCAAAGCTTATGAGGTTGCTTAGAAGTTAGAACAAAAGAAAATTTGGTGGATTGCCTGCAGCGCGCGGATTGGCGCGTTCAATCTGATGCGATTGTAAATACTAAATACTTATTAATTACATGATTTCTTTATGATTTAATTATTTAAATAATTGAAATTCGTGTGGGAGCGTGGTACACGTGAGAAGTATTAGTGGGTGCGAATTTTAAATGAAAGATGGTTGTTGTTTCATTAGAAGTGGGCGCTTGTCGTATAGCAAAGATCCTTACACATTCTCACGATTTCATAAGAAGCTAATAATTCTGTTTAGAATAAATTAAAAGTTCCTGGGTTTCGATTGAAGGGGGCTTAAAATTTAATTAGACTGAAAAATAATAATATCCTCACAACATGACCAAAAGCTGATGTTTGTCATTTGCTTCTTTCCTTCCTATTCCTAGGAGTTTTAATTGTCGGAAAAATATACCTTGTTGGTTCCCGTGATTCTCCCAACCTTTTACCCACCACAATCAGAGTTTTTAAGTACTAAAGCATGATTCCAAATCTTTGGCAACATTCTGCTTATAAGTGGCCCACCACAAATCTCCATTTTCTCTAAAAGAATTTGAAATTCAGTACTTACTCTCAATCAAGGATAAGAGAAGATATACAACTGAATTTCTCTAAGTTCTGATCTGGACATATAGAATCTAGTCTTTGTCACTCCTAGTTTATAGGGTATAATGAGTAGTCATTAGCCATCAATGAATTTATGGACATCAGTTTGCTAAAACATCTGCATTAGAAGGATTCAATTATGAACATAATGATTTTACAGGACTTCAATAATCTAAAGCTTATCCAAACATTCAGATTATTTCAATTAATGATCTGTAGTATATTTCAAAACATTAACATAATGGCTTCAAGTACTGATCACCCATGTGGCTTCAGGTTTTCTTTCTCCTATCTTTTTATTTTATTTCGTTTACTACCAATTGAAAAGGAAAGCATGGTGTTGTTTGTGCACACAGAACACAAAGCACCATGGAAAAATAGAAAAGCAAAGTTGTTATTCACCCTTTTATCATTTCCCGTACAGGAAAGAACAAAAAAGAAATATTCGTTTCTCTCTTTATCAGAAATTAATATCAATACTTTACTTATCACACTATGCTATTAGCTACTTAGCTTCTCTTTCCATTAATTAAACATGATAGAGACTAATACTCTTTAGTCTAACTATTGACATATTTAACATTTCTATGGTTTTAAATTTCAAGGGAAAGAAAATGAACCCCTAAAACACACTCTAGCCTCCCTCTACACATCTGTTAAAACAAGCAAGCTTTTGTAAGATTAGAGATAACTTTTTCCAAAAGACTCCTATTTTTACATGGACAAGGTTTTTATAATTGTTAAGTTTCCTTTTTAATTCATAGAAACTTTAAAAAAAAAAAAAAAAACATGAATTTGTGTTTCAATTCACAGAACTATGTTCTTGTTAGGGATCCAAAAATTTCTTTTATAAAATATGTTAAACCAATTTCTAGGAGAAAAAGAACCTAATTAATGGAAATGAAATAAGTTAAATTTCCTTTTATTTCATTTTTTTTCTTGTCACTACCATAGTCTTTATTTAATTATAAGAAAAAGTCGACTTTTTGCCTCTTTTCAAATAAAATAGATTCTTATAAGTTAAGTCTTAAAGTTAAGAGGATTCTATTTTTCTATATTAAGTTATAATAGAAAGGAAATTTCATTTTTGACAAAGAAAATTAGTACTTTTACTTCTACACACACACACACACACACACACACACACACACACACACATACATATATATATATATATATATATATATATATATATGTCTTTTGTCTTTTTGTCTTTGTCTGCTTGAGCACCTAATTTTCTCGCCCACTTTTATTTTAATTAAAAATTAGTAATATGAAACAACACTAAGGAAAAGAAATGCTTAAATTTTTATATCGTAGGGATTCCAAAGCCCTGAGCCCGAGGCCCGCTGTCCGCCCCGTCCTGAAGTCCGAAAGGCCTGGGTCCGGCCCAGCCCGTTAGGGGCATGGCCCGGCCGTGGCCCCACTCACTCCGGCCACCCGTGGGCCGGCCGAATCACGCCAGCCCGCCCGTGCCTCGCCCCTGCAAGTCCGCCCCTGCAGGGCCCGCCCCAGGCTTCCACCCGCAAAGGCCCGCCTGCAAGCCCGCTTGGAGCCCGCTTAGAGGCCCACCCAGAGGCCCGTCTATAGGCCCGCCTAGAAGCCCGTCTCCATAGCCCACTTAAGTTCTCGCCTGCCCAAACCCTCTACGTGCGCTTTTATTTAAATTGTATCTAAAAGTTAAATAAAAAGTGTTTAAAATAATTCAAAATAAAAATATATCATTTCAATTTTATTAATCAAATATAATTACATTTAGAAATGTATGAAAAGTTTATCACTACAAAATAAGTACATCCCAACTTCAGTTTCCAAGACCTACTTATTTCACAATCATTCGTACTTTCAACCATAAGAAAATAAAATACAATATACATCAATAAAATATTTTAACGCTATTTTCTCTCTGATTTGTGGAACTATCTTGGATCCATTCATGTCTCGATATTTTTAAGTTCTCTCAGACGCCCACTAGCCTGAAATTTTCTCGAATACGATCACTTAACAACACCGATGCGGTTGGATAATATCATACACTACAAAAAATATTTGTCAAGTATCAAAATTTCAAAAAGATCTCAGAAGGTCCGTGAACGTACAATCATAATCATTTAATACATCAACATCTACATCAATATTATTATTGTGATAATCAGATTCGTGATAATCAGACTACTTTTATATTTTTAACATTTTGTAAAAGTTCTTATAAGGTAATTTCATCTAGTTTCAGATAGTCTAAACTTAGTACTTTTTCTGTCATATTTACAATTTTGCAACAATAAAAATAATTCATGTTTTGCTCAAAGGGAACAATTAATATTATATGCAATGTCTCTAATTTTTTCTAATATGCTACTAACTTGTTTTAAATCCATCTTTACAATCAAATTTAAAATATGTGCACAAATAACGTATCGGAAATAATTTTGCATGATCATCTTTTATTTACAAAATCTTTTAATCTTTGTATTGCTACATCATTATTTGAAGCATTATCTAATGTTATTGTAAATATTTTATCACTACCTAAATCTATAATTTATCATTTATTAAAGTTGCTATATTTTACCATTATGTGGAGTATTTATTGTTTTAAATGAAATTATTCTTTTATTTAACATCCATTCACTATCTATATAACGAGCAAGAATACATAAAAAGCCTCTACGCATTAAAGACAGCCCAAATATCGATGTTAAACAAATTTTTCCTTCCTAAAATTTGCAAAATATCGCTTTTAAATTTTCGTCTGCTTGAAATCTTTCACATGATTTTAACAAGATTCTACGACCAACCTTGAATCAGGATTAATCAATGTCATAAATGTGAATTAATCATCAGCTTCCATCATATTAAAAGCCATTGCTCAAATTTTATTACGTAATCAATCATTCCCTTCACGACAAGCAGATCTATCATAAGAAAATGTGTTTAAATTTCCACATTCATCTTTACCTAATTGCATATAATTTCACTATCTACATTATGCTTAGTTTTACATTGTTCATTAGGTCTTTTAAATGACTTGTGTTCGACTCGATCCCATCACTAAGAAATTTGCTACAAATTTTACATTTTGTTTTTATTTATTTTATTTTCTAAAATTATTTCTATTCTATCAAAAAATTCCATATATTTGAACTAAGTTTTTGGTTAATGATAACATGACTAGAAGAAGATGTACATGCACTATCCATATTAAAATTAATAAAATATTATACTAAAAATATTTTATAAACACCGTGTTTGACATTTAAACACCTTCTCTTCATAATACTAACATTCAACCTAGGATATCTCTCCTTCTTTTACCTTGTATTTTTGTTGCAAACACTTCATTACTATTACGTAAATGGAGGTCTGTAATGAAAATGCAAATAACATAAATTAATTATAAATATAATAATAGTTTTTAAGCTTTCAAAATAATAGTTTTATATACTTTTATAAGAAAATATTTTGTTGTAAAAATATAGATACTATTATTTTGATTACTTTTTATTTTAAAATATTTATATATTGGCAAAATTAATATTTTAAATGACTTTTCTTTATTTTAAAATTACTTTACAATTTGTAGAAAAAAATATTTATATTATTGAAACCGCTTGTCAAAATTTTAAAATATTAAAACTCCCCCTCTTCTAGTTAATTATTTCTACATATTTGTGCTAATATTTTTATTTTTAGAATATATCAATTTTTTCTTTAAAAAAAAAAAAAAGGGATGGGAGGGGAGTAGCCAACCATCGGGGGTTAAGGCCAAGTGCTGCCACTTTAGGGGCCTGGGCTGGCCAGTCACCTAGTCTGTCTAGTCTTCACTCCTGGCCAATCAAAGTTCACATTCTCGGGCCCATTCAAATTGCCATCCCCGGGTCTGCCCATCACATCAGCCCGTCAGCCCGCTAGTATAAAGCCTCTCCGTGGCCGGGCCGGCCTAACTTGACGGCCAGCCCCCTACCGCCCGTCCTGCTGAGATCCCTACTTATGGGCTAAAGATCATTCTAGAATTTTTGCTTCTATAATTTTTTTTTTCTTTTAATTACTTTTCGTTTTTACTTTCTTTTATATCTAGGGACAATGTTTTTAGTTAGCCGAATCTATGTGTGAAAATGAAATTTCAGTTTTAAACATGATAAGGAGAATTTCACTTTTTCCTTTTTCTTTTTTTTTTCTTTTAATTATTCGTTTTTACTTTCTTTTATATCTAGGGACAATGTTTTTAGTTAGACGAATCCATGTATGAAAATGATATTTCAGTTTTTAACACGATAAGGAGAATTTCACTTTTTCTTTTTTCTTTTTATGTTTAGGGTTATCCTGTTCCATATGCAAGACAATGCTTTTTTCTTTTTCTTTTTCTTTTTCTTTCTTCTTTATGGAAAATGAAAAAACGGACTAGATCCATTATTCTTCAATATGATGTTAATTTATTTTTTAATTTCAATAACAATATGCATGAGAAAGAAAATAACTTATACATTTATAACAACTTCCACATTTCTTTTCGGGTCTTTTGTTTTTTCTCTTAGAGTAGCAAGAAATTAATGTTTTATTGCAGGATATTGCTGTACTGCATGCCCAGAAGAAAATGGTGAGATAACAAATGAAATCAAGGGCTTGGCAGCCTAAAGATGACCTTGAAACAATATGTGATTTGATTATATATGTATATATGTGCTGTGATTTGCACAACAATGACAATTAAAAATCGGAGAAAGAAATCAAGAAGAACACACAGGATTTACGTGGTTCGACAGTGTGCCTACATCCACCAGAAACTTTCAAATTGTATAAATAAGGTTATATAGAAGGGTATTTATTGATAGAGAACTCTACCTTCAAACAGAGAAGCTACAATATGTAACCCTGGATATAATTAAATTACAAAAATACCCATATACCCTGAAAATGAGCCACATGCCATAACAATATGATTATTGCACTTTTGGATGGTGTCTCCCCTTATTCCAATCCCAAATTCGGAGCAAGGTACAAAGCTAGCCATCTCCAATTTATTTATAGGAATGGAAGGAAGATGATCAACTTTGTGATAAACAATTTCAATATGATAGACTTAGTACCCGCTATGGCATTTGCAGTGAATGAGAATGTTAGGAAAACATTATTCGACTATGCTATGCAAGGCGAGTGGGCTAAAGAGAAGAAATTATACCAGAAACACCCCTGGCTACGCGTTGAAAAGATCACAGTAGCCGGCGACACAGCGCTGCATTTAGCTGTCTGGGATCGCAATGATAAGGTTGTTAAAGAAATGGTTGGGCTAGTTAGCCTTGAGCAACGTGATGATGTTCTAAAATCACAAAACGAGCAAGGGAATACACCACTTCATTTGTCAGCATATATTGGAAATGATTCAATGTGTAATTGCTTCCATAGAAAATATAAAGATCTGTCAAGTGTTAGCGCGAAAACTCACATGGTTCATAAGAAGGCGAAAATCCCCTCTTCTTGGCAGCTCGCTTTGGTCAGATAAAGGCTTTCCTATGTCTGGCTCCAGAATCGGAATCGGGTCTCCTTAGGAACAAAACAGGCGAAACAATTCTTCATTCTGCCATGGCTGGAGGACACTTCAGTAAGCATTTCCATCTTCTTAGTTCTTACACATCATATAGATATACATACACTATGTAAATTGATCTAAACTAGAAGTAACAGTATTACTACTTGTGTTTTATTTATTTTTATTTTCATTATTTTTTTTTTCTGATTGACAGAGTTGGCATATCTAATAATTGGAAGATACAAAAATCTCATTTGGACATATGATGAGAAAGGAGTCAGCCCTCTCCATCTCCTGGCAAAGCAGCCTACTGCATTCAGAAGCGGAACTCGGCTCAGCATGATGGACAAAATCAATATCACAAAGTCCATCGATCCCTATTCATCTCCCACTAAAAAGACTCCACAGGAGGAGGTTTCTCCATATAAATTCACTTCAATTGGACCGTATTTAGTGGATGTGAGACTTTCAACACTCTCCCTCAGACCGAGGCTGGTTTTTGTTCTTTTTTTCGGTCCTTTCAAAGAATGATAAGTGTGGAACCTCTTCCACATTGAATACCATGTTAATATTTTGGAACCCCTTTTCATCTCCCATTAAAAGGCCTTCTCCATATATATTTACTTCAATTGGATCGTGTTTGACTGATGTGGGACTTCCAATACCCTCCCTCACACGTAGGCTTAGTTTTTTTATTATTTT